>JAQJVL010000900.1:0-321884 GCA_035578905.1 Stictocephala bisonia | reverse complement strand
TGGGAAAATTTCCTTTTTTTTCATCATAAATCATGCTCATTAACAAAAAAAACCCTTATCATAAGAAGGACTCTGAAGTTTGTCTCTGGAGGGTTGAATTTTTTGCACTTTTCTAAAGATTAGCTCACTGGAAAGTCCATAGTTATGAGAATTCAATAATATATTTATAGTCTGATCTTGTTAAGTACTGTCTTTAAGGTTTGGGACCTGTTTGTTTATAAGTAAGGTTATACACAAACAGGTTATAAAGCCACATAAGATTCAATTATTACTAGTGCTATTATGTTTTAGACTGACTCCAGGGTTTCACGTTTACTTACCGTAATCATTTTGTTTACCTTAACATGAAAAATATAACCAAACATTTATGTGACTAATTTATAATAAAAAATAAGAAATAACAATATGATACACAAACTTAAAAATAGCACTTCTTATAATTGATAAAAAAGTGCAATGAAAACATTCGTGAGCCTGAATCTTGATTATAAAAGTAGATGTATCATGTAATAGGTATTATTGTTTCAGTAATTCGGTCAGGTTTGCTACCACAGGTGGGTTTAAACTAGCGTTCCATAATGGACATCAAAACTGCTGATAATTTGACGAGAAATATATCTTTTTTTTTTTACACTTTTATTTCTGGATCAATATTTTACATATTGTACACAGAAAATGTAACAGGTGGAATAATAACATTATCGGGTTCGCTCATATATGAGTCACCCTGTAACACGAATAACAATCAGTAAACAAAAAAAAATATATATAACAGTATTTTAAGTAAGTTAAAAAAAAAAAAACAAATAAGTGTTCATAGAGAGGCTATAAATCAGTCTATCATGTCTTGAGGAAGTCTGGCTTTCAAACGCCCTGGTGCTAAGTAGGTTCTCCAATGTGAAAGTTAAATAGCTCCTGGAACATTTTCTAAGTTGGCCATGAACTTACGACAACTTCTTTTAATAAAAGCATCAATGGTATCGAGTCCAAATTCTACATGCAGATGAGAGTTACGTATGTTATCCATGGACTATCAACTGCAATTCTTAAAACTTTGTTTTGGAAAATTTGAATCTTTTTCAGTTTGCCGGAAGAAATGCACATTCCCCAAACTGGACAGGCATACATAATTAACGGCCGAAGAATTGTTTTATATATTAAAAATGTACATTCTGGTTTTAAAGACGACTTTCTGTGTTGTTATAGGAAAATAACATGGATAGACGTGCGTTATGCTTGAGTGAGTTTGTTGTTTACGTGAAGATTCCAGTTTAATTTTTTATCGAGGTAGACACCTAAGTATTTTATGCCTTGATCATCAGGGTTCCAAGGAATTGAAGTATTTTTCAATAGTAACTTCAGGTGGCAAAATATACTTCCTCAAAGAGAAAACCTTTGTTTCACATTTCAATGGATTTAACGATAGTCTCCAGCTTTTTAAACCAATTGGTTAGAGATGTAACGCTGAATTGTAAAGAATTTACGGCCTGGTTGATGTCAATGTGCTGGGCTAATAAGAACCGTGTCATCAGCATAAAGAGCGATAGTAGCCTGAGGAAGCTCAGGAATATCAGACATGTATAAATTAAAAAGAAGAGGTCCCAGTATTGAGCCTTGAGGAACACCTGCGCCTATTGGACGAACTGAGGAAAGTGTGCAGTTGAGTTTGACACAAAAAGTCCTATTAGACAGAAACGATTGCAACAAAGCTCTCAGATACAAAGGAAGTCCAAACTGAGACAATTTATATAACAGGCCACCATGCCAAACCTTATCAAATGCACTTGTTATGTCCAAAAATGCTGCCGATGAATGAAGCTTCTTCTCAAATCCTCTTACATATGATTTCATTGATTCGTAGAAGTTGATGAGATGTAGAATGCCTTGTACGAAATCCAAACTGATAAGGGGGAATGATATTAGAAGAATCCAAGTATTTTAGCAGTCTCTTCTGTATAATTTTTTCAAATAATTTTGATATTGATGAAAGGAGACTAATCGGACGGTAACTGCTAGGAAAATGTTTAGGTTTGTTGGGTTTGTGTATAACAATTATTTGAGCAAGTTTCCAGTTTTTGGGAAAGTAACCAACAGAAATACAAGCATTGAAAATAGATGCCAGTATTGAAAGTGCTTTGGTAGACAAATTCTTCAAAACTATGTTAGGTACCAAGTCATGCCCTGGAGATTTTCTGTTGGGAGATTTTTAATAATATTTTTAATTTCCGAGGGTGAGGTAAATTTCACAGCTGCTCTGCACTGCTAGGGGTTGTGGACAAAAAATCCTCAACATTTCTGTTGGTTTCAAAATCATAGAACAACATTAGGAATGAATGCATTCTCAAAAAATCAGCAAATACATTACTCTTTTCGGAATCACTTTCAAAAATAAAATTATTTTGTTTTAGTGGAGGCACAATTGTCGGTGATTGTAAAAGCCTCTTTGTTGCTTTCCACAAATTATAATCACCAGGATCAATATCAGAAACGTAATGTTTATAAGAATTAGTCCTATATTTATCAAGTTCGCTACGTACTTTACGAATTAGTTCATTTAGCTGCCATCTTTAAGTGAGGGTACCTGTATCTCTGCCACTGACGTTCTCACTCTATTTTATATCTAAATTAATTGCATAATTCTCATGGGAGGATGAAGAAAAGTGTTTCGTCGTAGGGGGGAAAAAGTCGCGATAGTTGCATTTTTGACATGATATTTGTAAACACTCTGTAAAGTCTTGAACTGCTCTGTCAATGCCATTTACTGAATATAAGTCCGTTGGAACTTTCATGCGATTGTCGATTTCTGCACAGAAGGTATCCCAATCGATTGGACCGTTTATCAGTCTGGGAATTTGCGGAGAAAATATTGGTTGTATGAAAAAAAACTTACAATAATAGCGGAGATGGTCAGAATCAAGTTCGCTGATTACTTGTTGTAGAATAGGAGCTCCAAAGGTTTTTATGAAGAGTAATGTCCAATAATCGGGATGGAAATTGTTTTGCCAAGGGTAATGAGTGGGTTCAGACGGAGCTGAAATATTTATATTGGTTTCATTCATAGCACGTAACAAGCGAACCCCATTCGGGTTAGTTACCCTACAACCCCAGAATTGATGTTTACAATTTAAATCTCCTAAGATAAGAGTTGGAGTGTCACCATGACTTAGATTTAAAAAAATCTTGTTGGTGAAAACGCGATTGGGTGATTTGTACACAGAAATAACATTACAAGACTGGTCACTTTGCAAATTAATTTTGATACCAACAGCTTCAGCTGAAATAAGATTTGGCAACAGTATATTGTGATGATTAAGGTTTCTTTTTATAAAATTGCCCACTCTCCAGAAGCATTGGGTGCATTCCTGTCTTCTCTAAAAATAAAGTATCCAGGGATTTTAAAGGGCTCATTTATTACAAAGTGCGTCTCAGTGATGCAGGCGACATCGACGATATGCCGAACCATGAACTCTGAAAAAATATTCTTCTTTTCTTTAGGCCATCAAGCATTCCAGTTTAGGATTGTTAAGTTTTGTATGATGCATGTTCTAGGGGTGCATTTTTGAACAGTGAAGTAATAACATTAGATATAATCTTTTTAATGATAGGCATGGCTGACTTAACTAAATCTAATATTAGTTGTTCTATATTAGAGCCACTCTCAAGTACCATCGTTAGCTGCAGTTTAGTAGTGTCGTTATTAAAAACACTGAAATCAGTTTGGGTGATGCAAATTTGTTGACGTCTTCTTAGTTGCTTGAGCGTATGACTTGGAAGTTGCCTTGAGGGGCGGGCTTGTGAGGGTTTTATTCCAATTCCAGTGTTTTCGGTACTGCGATTTTCATCAGTGCTTCCTAGTAGATGAGTGATGGGTGAGTCCAGTAACATTGCTTTTAGTCTTTTGCTGTAGTATCTTTATAGTATTTACAGCCTTTGAAATTGGCCGAATGATTCTCCCCACAGTTTACACATACAGGGGGGTCGGTCTTCTTCTTCGGACAAGAAGAGTAGAGTAGATGTTGGCCAGTACACTTCACACATCTGGGATCGAGCTTGCAAAAATTTTTCGTGTGACCATAACGTTGACATCGAGTACACTGGGGCACATTTGTAGGCTTCCTTTTAGGCTCAACATGAACAACAGAGTAGCACAGTCTATTTAATTCAAATATAGCTTTTCCAGATTCATTGTTTTCTAACGAGACTGCACAAATAGGGAATGGAATTTTTTCCTTGTTAAATAATCTATTTACAGTGAGAACCGGATAGCTGTGAGAGATTAACTCATCCTGAATTTCCTCTGGAGAAAGAGAGCAGGGAACGTTTTTAATTACGACTTCTAATTTTCTGTCTATTTTTGTCTGAAACGTATGGTATTTAACATTTGATTCGTCGTAAAATTGTGTCAGTTTTCTAAAATCATCTATGGTCAGAAGATTAATTTTCAAAGATGAGCCTTTGACTTCAGTGGTAAACTCACAAGTAATTACACTTTTAATATCTTTGACAATTTCCTGATGATTGTTAACATCGTGGACAAAAATAGGTGGAGGTTTAACAATTTTATGCAATTCACTTGTGAGCAGTTACATCAGCCATCTCATTTTCATCATTATTAGCCAATAGAGTAGTTGTGGTCTGTTAGTGGACTAAATTTGTTTTGATCACCTCTGCTAGTTAGTATCTATGACATACCGTTTAGGCTGTAGATTTACACAATTGTTGACTGTTTTTCTTTTGTGGTGGTCTTAAGAAATCTTGATCAATGTTTTTCATTTGATTCCGTAGTGTTGGGCGTTAAATCCACATGAATTTAGGCTTGTTGACAGAAGATTGGGAAGGGAAAATAAACACTGGCTTAGCCATTATTGTTTTTTGGTTATGCTTAGGTAAGCAATGTTTAAACAAAGAAGAAATATATCTGTGTGCTTGTAATTAGGAAATCAATGGTCCAATGAAAAAACATTAATGTAAATAACAAAACATATGTTTAAACTTAAACCAATCAGGTCCAACCTCCGAAGCAATCTAACATAACCTAACTTTGTGTACTGTATTTTTCCACTTTCATTCTTAACGCGGTGAGATTAGGTAAAATTAATACAATCTTGCTCTAAATATGTCCAATTTGAAGATAAGGTAAGTATTAGTCTTAAAAAATAAATATTTTAAATAAAGTAATAATAAACTTGGTGTTTTGGTAAATTAAATTAACTAATTACATTTTACAATGAAACATCTGATCTTAATTGAAGACACAATGAATTCCTTTACTAGTTTTTACTCTGAATAAAAATTCATGATATTGCACCCTATATAGTAACTAATTGTTAACGGGGCATACAAATTTAAAACTACAGAGGGATAAGATGGGGTTCTAAAGGGGTTATTTGGGCTTTATGTGCGTGTAATATACGGGCCCCTGAGCTTACCGGCAACCCGCTCGGCAACACAGGGGTTCATACTGAACAACGTTACTGCACAAGCACGTGGAGAGAGTAGTTGATACTATTATTACAGCATTGAGTTTTGTTTAGTTAAGGAAAGTTTAGTTTTCAATTCTAGTTTTTATACTTTAGTTAAAAAAGAAAATGAAATTTGATTGAAAAAAAAACAACAAATCTATTGAATGGCAAATGACAATTTATGGTGTATAAAAAATGCACTTAAATGTTTTGCACGAATTTCAAATAAAGTAGATATGCCTATCCTATGTGAAAATAAGTCCATACCTAATAATTAAAAATTTTGTAAATACAGTGATTTAGATTTTATGAACATTTTTGAATAATTAAGAATAGTAAGTATTTTTAGTACCAAAGTACACGAGTTAAAGTATTTTAAGTTGTATTATATGAAATAATAAAGTAGTTCACATTAGGTAAAACAGAAAAACAAATTAATTTTCGCGATCGTAAACATTCCACCTAAGTGTTGTGGATAGTGGAACTTTTACGTGTACAAAGAATAAAAGTTGACACAGTTTCCGTACCAGATAAGGCAGCTCTCCACAGATTTGGTAGTCGGAAAATTTCCATTGATTTTATACATAAATAGATTTCCATCCAATGTTAAATTTTGAGTCTTTAAAATATCAGCTGTTTTTGTGGTCCATTGTGGAGCGCTAGTGTAGTCTCATGTAAATATAATGCAGTTTAAACCAGCTGTTGTTTGCGGGCCTCCCCTAACTAACAAAATTACTGCCAAAAATATTCCTATTATATGGAATATGAACTGTAGGTGTATATAATCAAGGTATTACACAACGTCAGTTTTTATCGTAGCTAAAGAAAACAAATCTGATAATAATTTTGTAATTTAGGCCTTAATTGCTTGGTAAAATAACTGCCCTATTCCGTCCCAAACATACCTTTCATATATTCTGTATATTCATACTTCGACTCTTCAAAGGATAGGCTTCCACGGTCGTCACTATCACTAATAGTTTCTAGGTCTTCGGGGTTCGACCGCGTCACTTGGCTAAGTACAAAAAATTGCCGACGTTTCGGCCACATTATAGTAAGCCGTCCTCACGGAGAGACGATCACTGTATGACAGAACTCGACTGGGCCCAAAATTTTCTTTACACTTCTACATTCTGTAAAGTTCCGTGCCTTAAATTGCTTTTCTTACTTTTTTATCAATGAATACTTCTGAAGATTTTTAAATTATTTATTATGACGATAACTTGTTTGTTGTTTTTAAATGTTTCTATAGTTAATTTCCCTTAATATTTAGTGTTTCGTAGCCCTTTTTATGCTATGTTATATTTTAATGGGTTTTTCGCTATGTTATATTGTATTTATATCTACACTTACATTCATATTTTGTAATATATATTTAGGCCTAAATAGTATTTTTAGTTTTGTTTTGAGTTTGTATAATTTTGTGTTAAACGCCGTGCAAATTACAATTTGATTTGTATAAATAATCGAAGAGAAAATCATTTTTGGGTTAAAATAAAGAAAAAAAACAAAAAACTTTCTTGTTGAAAAATAACAAAAAAATTAAATAAATAGATCAAAAGGGTGACAAAAAACAAAAAATTTTATATGGGGCCTTAAAATTGTAAAAAAATTGTTTTTAACGTAAGTTTTTTTCCCTCAAATCGCCATGGGTTTGGGGGTTTTAAAAAAAACAAACTATTTTTGTAACTATTTTTTTGCAAAATAACTAATAAAAAAATTTGAATTACTTTTAAAATAATAATAATACATAATTTTAAATCACTATGGGAAAGAATAGTAAAATAAAAGGAGCACACATTACATTTGCACCCTTCTAAAAACTAAACACCTCTTACAAAAATTGGGGGGCCTTTCCTTAAAAAAACTGTTCGTTATTTTTCCTCATTATTAAATATTTATCTTTAAAATGGTACTTTATAAAAAAAATTTTGGGAAACCTTTTAAATGAAATAGAAAGAGTTTTAAATTTTCTTTTAGTTTAACAAAAATCTGCAGTTTAAATTTTTTGACTTAAATTTAAATTTCCCCCACAAATTTAAATTTAAAATTTTTTTTAAATTTTTAAAAAGGAGAATAACTGTTGAAAAAAGGGAGAATTTTTAATTACTTATTTTAAATAAAAAGGAATTTACGGAAATTTAGTAAATAATACAATAAACTTGTTTTTTTTTTTTTCAAATTATTATAAAAATTTGTTTTAAAAAATTATTGTAATCTAAAACAAGGGGCTTCCCAAATTGTACTTTAAAGAAGAATTTAAAAAAATTTTTTTAAATTTTAAATTTAAAAAATCCACTAAAACCAGGTCCTGGGGCCCCCAGGGGGGTGATAAAACCATGCCCCCTTAGGGCCCTCCCAAATTTACATCTTTTAAATTTAAGGTTTTAATGCTTTAAAATTAAGCCACAGGGTTAGCCCCAATACCCTTGAATAATCATCACGACTAAAAAATTTTCCCCAGCCCGTAAAAAGAATGGGTTTTTATTTTTTTTTTATCAGGTACAATTGATTATTCATTTGGTGAAACTGACAAAACTTTATAAAAAACAGTTTTATAAAATTTAAAATTCCCGGGAAATTTTGTCTGAATGTGATAAAACCTTTTCGGGTTTGGTGAAAAAAACCAATTTTAAAATTTGCGATTTTAGGGTTTTAAATTTAGGAATCGTTTTAACCCCGGAATTTATATTGAATTTTAAATTAAATAAAAAAGGGAACCATCACTTGAAAAAGATATGTTGCGGGAAAAAAATTGGCGAACTTCCAAAAAAATTTTCCTCACATGTTAAGGTGCTAAATTTTTTTATTGGTTTTTTGAATAAAAATGCACTTATTTTGGATGGGTGAAATGTTTGGGTCGGTACATGACAAAAATTTGGATATTTTTGAAAAAAAAATTGTGGGTAAAATACAAATATTTGGATGGTTGAAAAAAATTTGTGGGGTGGGGCTACATGAAAAAATTTTTGGGATATTTTGAAAAAATTTGGTGGGTACTTTAAAAAATATTTGGATAGTTAAAATAATTGTCGGTCCCTTGACAAATATTTGGATAGTTAAAATTTAATTGTGGGTACATGACAAATATTTGGATAGTTATAAATAAAAGTGGGTTTCATGAAAATATTTGGATAGTTGAAATAATCGTCGGTACATGAAAAATTTTTGGGAAATAGTTCAAAATATATTTATTTTAAAAATTTCCCAAATCGTTTTATTATTTTTTTCCCTTTTCTAGAGTTTCTATTTAAACCCCACGATTTCTGGTTTTGATTTTTATGTAATTAAAGGGAAAGTTTTGAAAAACATTCAAGAATTTATTTTTTTTTAAAGGAAAAAACAAAATTATATTATTATTTTTTTCGGGAAAATATTGAAATTAAAGTTATCCCTTTTTACAATGTGTACGGGTTTTCATTTTGTAAATCATTCAAAATTTTCCCAAAATTAAAAATGAAAAATCAAGTGTCTTCGAAAATTAAAAAATTCCTATTTATTGTAACAAGACTTGTCTTCCCCCATATTTTTTTTTGAATTTTCCCCCCATCGATAGTTCTCTTTAAGGTTTGCGGACATGGGAACTTCAATATCCTGCAACTTTTGTACATTTTTATGGTGGTTTTGGGGATATTTGGGGTTTTTTTACTTGTAGGGGTTTTTCCTTTATAAGTTTTTGTTAAATAAGGGTTTGAAATTTTTTGAGCAAGAAATTTGTTTGAACTTCCCCAACGATTTTTTCCAAAATGGGTTGTGAAATAAAAAAACAATTTCATCAAAAACAAATTACGTTTTTTTAAAATATTTTAAATTTGATGGGGTTTAAGCATTTTTTACAATTTATATGCCCTTTACAAAAATTTGATAAAAACGGTTTGGAATAAAAAGGGAAAAACCCCTTTCAAAAAACCCAGGAAACAACTTTTTTTGCTATTTTGGGTGAAAAAGGGTACCTCAATGGTTTGGGAAAATAAAATTTTTTTTAAATTCAGAAAACTTAAAAGCGTAGCTTTTGATTTTTTTAAAAATGAAACAGTTACTTTTTTAATAATATTTTTTAAATACAAAAAAATCTTTTTGTATACAATAACAAAAAATTTGGGTTTGGTTATGAGCCCCCAAAATTTTTTGGATAGAAACGGTTATTTGATAAAAGTCTTGGAAAAATGTGCTTTAGGAAAAAAATCCCAAAAAAAAAAATTTTCCCACGAAAGGATTGTCAAACGGGCCCCAAAGGGGTTTTAACCCAATTTAGAATAAAAATTAATTCGAAAAAACGTAAAAAAAAAAAATCGGGGAAAAGTTTTTTAAAAAAAAAAAAAACCTTTTTGGAAAGTTTTAAACCCTTACTGGCCTTCTTAATAAAGATTTAAGTTTGTTTGGACTTTATCCCTTTTTTAAACATGTGACACTAAAAACGGGAAAAGATCCAAAAATCATTTTTTTTAAAGGGATCTTACCCCTTACGAAAATTTTAAAGGAGCAACAAAAAAAAAATTGCTTTCGGTTTTCCCATATTTGGGTTACGTAAGGGTTTTGGATAAAGAAAAAAATATATATTTTTATTCAACAAAAAAAATACTTTTTTTTTACCGTTGATTACAAAATTTTCGTATGACTGTATTTTTTTTTAAAAAAGTTCAATCCCCAAAAACCCTTTTTTTCAAAAAAAGATTAATAAAAAAAATTTTTAAATTATTTTAAAATACTAAAAAAAAAACCACAAAAAAATAAAAAAAATCAAATTTAGTATACTGTTATAAACGGGTGAACAAAAAAAATTACCATTTTATTTAAGAATTTTTTTAATTTGAGAAGTGTTTTTAACTGAAATTGATGTAAATTTTTGTAACACCCTTAGACTTTGAGGGGTTTTTGTGATTTTACATTTTTTGAATAAATCAATATATTTTTTTTCTAAATTTTAAAAATTTTAAAATTTATTGGGTTTTTTTTTTGAGAAAATTTTTTAAATTAGTTTAAAAGAAAAGTTTTTATATTTAAAAGACCTTACTACAAAAAAAAAACCAACAGTCTGTAGATTTAACTTTTAAAAGGGGTTTATATTTAAAAGGGGAAAATTTAATTATTTGGTATTTACCTTTGTAATTGTAGAAAAAAAATTTTTAGAAAATGAGCTGTTGTGGAATAATGTCTTACTTTTCCTAAAAAGTTCTAAATTATTAAATGATTTGAAACTTTTAATTTTAATTCCTTGCCCCTTTGAAGGAAAGTGAAAACAACATCTTAAAGTTTGGGAAATTTTAACATTCTTGGGGACGATATTTTGGGGAAAAATTTTTATCCCCCAAATTTCAAAATAAAAAAAAAGGGAAAAATTTTCCCAAAATAAAAATTAGTTGAAAACTAACTCAAAAGTAATATTTTCAAACCCCGGGTTACTTTTTATTTAATTAATTATGAGCTTGAATACAAAGAAAATTTTTTTAATACTTTAATTTTAAATTAAATTTTACTTTTCCTTTAACGAAATATTGTTTGGCCAATAGCAAGGACTAAAGAGTGATTGCAGGTTTAGGGATTCCCAAATTTTCCGTCGCGTTTCGGAAAACCACCTTTTTTTTTTTAAAAAATTACGAAGACAACTTATCCCTTTCGAGAAACCCCCTCATTTTTAACTCAACTACTTCCCGTTTGAAAAAGTTCTACTTCTTATATAAAAATTAAAAATTTAAAAAATCATAAAAATAAGTAAATAAACATTAAAATTTTAAAATTCAGTAAATAAATTTGGGTATACCGTTTTATTGTATTTGGGGTTTTTAAGGGTGGTTTTTTCAAAAACCCAGACGGCAGTCCCAGAACTTACCCTGCCTGTGACCCTTAAAAAAAAATGTTTTTATTATTTTAAAATTTTTCAGTAAATCTCTTAAAATACAAAAAAATGGGTTTTTTTTCCCAAGGATTTTTTAATTTTCCCCTTTTACAAAATAAATTTTTTTCATATTTAAAGAGAAAATGTTATTCAATTACAAAAATTTTACTTCGTAATTAAGTTTGGGAAATTTTTTATAAAAAAAACTTCCCTTTTAAAAAGTAAAAAAAAAAAAAATAAAATTTTTTTCGATAAGGTGGGAAATTTAGAATTTATTGGAAAATAAAACGACATTCTCCTTTTAAATTTGTTTAAATTTTTTTTTAAAAATTTCAGGGCCTAAAATATCCTTTAAGGGGCAAATCCCAACCAAATTTAAAAGGGTACTTAAAAATACTACTTTTGTTTTAAGGTTTTAATTTAAAAAAACCCCTAAAATTGGCTGTTGGAAAAAACATTCGTAAATATTTATTGCAGGGAATTTTATTGGGAAAACAGGGCATTTTATATGGTCAAATGTTGATTTAGTTTCACATCATAAGAGATTACATTTGTCCACGTGTGTATAAAAAATAAATATAGGCAATTAAATTTTTATTGGGACCCCCATTTACTTTTTTGTTTTGTTTTTTGTGGATTTAAATTTTTTAAAAAAAATAAGTCAATTTTTGCAAACCCAAAAAACGCCCTTTGTGGTTTTACCCCAAGGGGAAATGAACTTTCGTCTCAGCCTGAAAAAAACAAAACACCCTTTAAAAAAACAAGTTTGGGTTTTTATTTTGTTTTTGCTCCGTAGTAAAACCCCAATAAATAATATGTTATTTTATAATATTTCAGTAAACCTTACATCGAAAAACCCTTTAAAGCGTTTTATATCAGAAATAAGGATCGTAATTTAAAAGATTCATTCCCGGAAAAATTTTACTACTTTTATATGTTTACTTCAGTTCAATCTTAAAAACAGAAAGGGCCATCCATTCTTCAGGACAAATTGCAAAAAACAATTTTTCCCCGGTTTTTTTTGCCTTGGACAAGTAAACCCCTTAAGACATTTTCTTTACTTTCTTTGCATCAAATCCCCCAAAAATTTCTATTATATGTCTGATACAGGGCATTTTAAGCTTTCCCTTTTCATTTTACTCATTGTTCCTTTTTACAGATCCAAATTTCCCTTTTGAAAGGCAAGAAAAATTACCTATTGTACATTTTTTATCTTTCTTTTTTTTTTATAATGTTAAATTTATATTGACTCAAACAAAAAAAGCTATTGGGGTTTCTTTTTTTAAAAACCTAACCTTTTAAAAAAATTTATATAATGCTTTAATTTTAAAGTTTTCAATTTTTCCCAAAACTATTGGAGCGAAAAAATCTAATTTTTTAAAAGTAATGATTTTATTACTACATTTTAATAAAATTAAAATTTAATAAGAAAATAAGGTTATTAAAATTATTAAAATTTTAAAAAAATTTGAAAAGCTTCGTTTTCCCATACAAAAATTTTTCGAGTTTTTGATTTTTAGATAAGTTAAAAACTACATGCCAAAAAACTAACTATTTACCTATTATAACTGTATCAATACGTAATTAAAAAACCCCCCCAATACCCGTTTTTCCCTTTTTCTCCGGGTTTGTTACAAAATTTTAAATAAAATTCCCTTCAATACAAAAACTATTTTTGTTTTTTTTTGTATAAAAAATTTGATTGTATATGTGGTAAAACGTTTTGAAAATATTCCAAAAAAAATTCCCTTTTCAAATTGTTTTTGGGTTTGTTTTTCTAAAATTATTTTTTTAATTTTCAAAATAATTACAAATTTTTTTTCATAATTAAACCCCAATATAAATTTAAGATGAATTCACCTTTAAAATAACACCCAAAAATGGGTTAGGTACTTCAAAAGCTTTTTTATTTTTTTTATCACACACATTATGAATAGTTATTACAATACCCCAAAAAAATATGAAAAAATATAAGTTATAACGTAATAATAAACCACACAAAATAATTTTCTTAACTTAAACCCCCTTTTTAAAAAAAAAACAATACTAAAATGTATGAAAAAAAAGAAGATAAAGTCTCAGTGAAGGGGTGATTGGCCCGTTTAATTTAAGTGCAAGTAGTGGGGAAATTCATTTGGGGCATATGGGGAATGTTTTTTAATTTTTTCTTTCCCTTCTCAGGGGAAAATTTTTTTCTCTATTTTTTATTCTTTTTTTATTAAGAACCTTTTTTTTTTAAATAAAAGGATTCCCCCATATATTTTTTTCCCTTTTCGAGATTGATTATATAAGATCTCGGGTGTTCTAACCTCAGCATAGAAAGGGAGGTTTTAATAATAAATGAAAATTAAAAAACCAAAAAAAATTTTCTATTTACCAAATGTTTAAAAATTAAAAAAATTTTTGAAAAATTTTTAAACCCAAAAATAAAAAAAAAAATATTTGAAACTAATGATGAAAGCTCCCTTTTTTTAAAAAAATTTCATGAAATTTTTAAATTTTTTTTTAATTTAAGCCAATCTATGTGTTGACAACACCCGCGCCAGGGAAAAATCCCATCGACCCCTGACATTGTTTTTCCCTATAGGTGGGTTTTTTTTTTCCCCATATTTGGGGAAAAATTTAAACAAAATAAAAAAAACAATTTTAAAAAAATGGATGAAAAACCCTTTTTTTTAAAAAAATTTCATGAATTTTTGTTAAATTTTTTTCTAATTTAAGCCAAACTAAGTGTTGACAAAACACAGCGCCAGTAAAAACTCATCGACCCCTGACATTTTTTCTAAACCCTATAGGTGGGTTTTCCACTAACGGGACACCCTTTTCATTTTATGATTGGCTTGGGCCAAACCCAAAAATAGGTTTTGGGCCCTCCCTTGGGCCCTTTTGTTTTCAAAAAAAAACCCCCTCCAGTGCGGGGGTTTTTTAAATTTAATAAACCACGAAAAAGAAAACTTCTCAAAAATTTATAGGCAACTTCTAAAAGTTTCCCTGAGGGGGCCCTTGCTTTTTTAAAGAGATTGAAGGGGAAATCTGTGAGAATGGGTTGTTTAATAAGTTAAAAATTACAACCCCTTTTTTTCCGCCGGGAAAAACTGGGCCCTTTAATCGGGGAAATTTTTGCACCTTTTCCCATATTGAATTTTGGGGGAATTTGTTGAACTTATGGTTAAAATTTTTGTGAACTTGTGGGATAAATTTGTGTGAACTTGTGGTTTAATTTGTGTAACCCCACACGTTCGCGCACGCGCGCGCCCCGCACACACACACACACACACACACACACACACACACACACACACACACACACACACACACACACACACACACACACACACACACACACACACACACACGCACGCACACACGCACGCACGCACGCACGCACGCACGCACGCACGCACGCACGCACGCACGCACGCACGCACGCACGCACGCACGCACGCACGCACGCACGCACGCACGCACGCACGCACGCACGCACGCACGCACGCACGCACGCACGCACGCACGCACGCACACACACACACACGCACACACACACACACACACACACACACACACACACACACACACACACACACACACACACACACACACACACACACACACACACACACACACACACACACGCACACACACGCACGCACGAGCGCACGAGCGCACGCAAGCACGCACGCACGCACGCACGCACGCACGCACTCACGCACGCAAGCACGCACGCACGCACTCACGAATGCAAGCACGCACGCACGCACGCACACGCACACGCACGTCACCATTAGATTTTTATATAATAGTAAGAAAGATAATATATATATATATATATATATATATATATATATATATATATATATATATATATATATATATATATATATATACATATACATATTATCTCGTGTATAATACTCGTATATCTGTATTGAATAGTCTATAATATAAATAATGGCTAGCATAAGACTGTGAAAACCAATCACAATTATTTACTTGTGAACAGAAACTAGTTGTTCACGATGGAGGTGTAACTTTAATTGGACGAGGTCTCGTAATAAATGGGAAACACGAAACTACAGTCCAAACTACTTTCTCGAGACACTGTCACAGTAGCTGTGTCAAAAATGTACTTATTTTACACTATTATATTTACACTATTATATTTCCATTTTAAGTCAGTTTATCAACGAGGAATGCTCGGTTTAATTCATCTTATTTGTGGATATTAGATAATTATAATATAAATGTTAATCACATGAACATGTAGCCTAGGTTATATACGTGGAAACCATTTTCAAGCTAATAGTGGACATTGAAAGTGTGATACGGAATTTAGCGGTGTTTTAAAATCGTTTTAAAAGTAAATGAGGTATATGTTTTATACATAAAAAAATGTCGTTTACATAACTAGAAAAATATTGATCGATAGTAATGTAATGTAGTTCACTGGAACTTGCCGAAAGAAATAAACTAATAAAATAGACAAATAAGTATGTGACATAATGATTTTTCACAAGCTACCATGAATTGGCATACAAAAATAATAATAGCACCATAATCTCTGTGTTGTTAATCTGGTCTTTGACCAAATTTATCATTGATCGTGGAAACAATGATAAAAAGCAAACCTAACGGTCGTCCGGTCAATTAGTTGATACAGGCTGCCATTAGATAGCAGCCAATGCATTTGTTTTAGCTCATTGATGTGCTGCTATCTAACGGCGGCTCGTAGCAACTAAGTGATCGGACGACCGTTTGGTGTACCGTTTGCTCAGCTAATAGTCACGTCAGCGTGTTCTGGAGAGAGACAGAGAGAAGGATAAAGATATAGAGAGGGGGACCGCTGGCATCATCAGTGAAACACTTAACAGAACCAAATTCACCGAACAGAATACCCAGCTTTTCGGAACCCAAATGAGTGGGTAGTCTTATGGGTTACAAGATGGTTATGTTTAAAATTTGTCTTTTCATACATAGATTAAATGGTTTATAACAACTGTGTTTGTTTACTATTATGGGCCTGATCGTCAAAATATGGGAATATTGATTACGAACAATATTGTAATGAGCGTAATTGAGCAGATACAGTCTTTGATACAAACTAAGGTTTACTATTCTTTAGAAGGTGTAACTAGTTAATAGTATTGGCGATGGTTAAGTGTATGGTTTCTTCTTAGCTACCATTTATTAATTTAAAAATATAAAAGCTGTGATATTTACTTGGAAAAAAATACAAAAGTCATGATATAGTAATAAGAATATCAGATGATCTCCTGTCACAAAGCTAGACCCAATCAATCAAGCCATTAAAGACCTGCCTCACTGATTATATTTATGTTAGATCATCCCTCCGTAAAAGAGCGCAAGGAGCACTCTGTAATTATGTGATCTATAGTTTAGATAGACTCCCCGAAATCATATGACTGATCTAATGCCAATTCCCATTAGTATTTCCAGTAGTTACATATATCCTTCAAATTGGGAGTGATGTTGTTCACGTCCACGAGAAATCTTTACTTACTCCCAGAGAAGTTATAAACGAGCAACAAATCTGGTAGCTGGCCTGTCACGAATTTGTTATCCAGTTACCAGAAAAATTATTGGCAGATGAACTGTCGGAACACAACTTTGGTGTAAGTTGGTTCGATCTGAAAGTTTTACATAACAGTTAGTACATTCAATCCGAAATAACTCGGGATCGCCAACTTCGAACGTGCAAGAAATTATGTATATAAAGTACATAAAAGTACACTCCCTGTATCTTCTTTATTATTGAAGATTTTTAAATAATATTTGTAGCAACTTTCTTAAGTATTAGGGGCTAAATTATTGAAAGCAGTTCAACATTTTTTCTCTTAGGGTGTTGGAGGATTGGAAGCAACTAAACGCTTCCGAAGTCATAATCTTTACAACACACGACAAGGGCTGTGTTTCGAAAATGCTCACTTGCCAACCCACCAAAATATCCCTACCCCATAAGGGCAAAGCTCAACGTTAAGGAAATGACAATCCAACCATTAAAAACAAATGAGTGGCTAAAAAAAGGAAAAATACCTTAAAAGTTACCAATTAAATATAGGCAAAATTAAATAAAACACTAAGACTTTAAATAATGTATTTGGGTCATATTTACTCAAGTTTGAGATCATTTTGTACTAGATAAAAATACCAGAAAGAAAAAGTTATTTTTACAGTCAAGGCTCATAAATATGTTCACTTTGAAAGAAAGAGTGAAATAGTATGTCTACAAGATAAATGCTACTGACCGTACGTTTAGGTTTTCTATGCACCAAGGAGGGTTTTGATGAAACCAATACTGACTGTTATGTCTGTTTATTACCTGGTCGTACCCAACATTCACGATTTAGTTCAGTAACACTCTATTGTTGTAAGGGGAACAATGCTTTAAGGGCGTTCGATCGAATATTATTTTTGAATAAAATTGTTTGTCTTGTTATAAGTAATAAGTGTGTCCAGGGAAAAAGTTCAAAAACATTTTTTACGGAGATGTAGCGACCTAAAGTGAATAGTTTGGCTTTTTTTTGGTTCATAACTCATTATAAAGCCATGTGATATATTTTATTCGACATTTGAGAATATAGTGGACAAATGGTACTAACCAACCTTGAGGTAATTAAAACAAAAAATAAAATTTCTTTTGAAAAGTGTAACCAAATATTATTTTATAACTGACGTCTGAACAAATTTCGAGTTGATATTTGTACAATTATCTTTGGCCGGAAAAGTAGATTAATAATACATAACATATTTATTGATAAAGTTTACAATAAATGAGAAAGTTATTCTCCGTTATGCTCGGGACATGCAGCAAGAGTGCTGCCGCCAACAGCAAGGGATTCACCTTGCTACTAATGGTGACAGTGGCGGCGCGCGGAACGTTGAACTAAACTCCATTCAACGCCGGCCTGAAGTGGTCGGACGAACACCCATAATTTAGAAGAAATTACCTGATATCCGAATTGCAGGTTGTATATAAATGTGTAATTAAAATACTTTAGTGTATTTACATATTTTATAAAACCGAAGTAACCCAAGTTACTATTATTATGGAACTAGATACTCGGTTTAGTTGGGACAATATTGTACTTGGGAAGTAATCAATGTTGAGTAGTGTCGATGTTACACCTCGATTTATTTTTAAAAATTAATCACAAAAAATAATTTGTTGAGATTACAAAACATTACTACCTCATTTTTAACTAACCTCGGTATGGAATATTAAATTTCTTTTACAAATTATTATCCACTATTTTCTCGTTGGATTTGCAATGATTTAAATTTCAAGGGATTTATAAGAAAAATATAATTTGACATCTTTATGGTGAAAAATGATACCTTAGTATAATTAACACTTCAGTGACTAACAATACTCTTCAGAACATTTTATTATCACTAAGACCATACATTTTCGTGGTGTTATACGAGAATTTGTTTGTAATTCTAGAAGCATGAAAAAGCAGAGTATTTCGACCTGTGGAACCAAACCTTCATTAAGTGATTAATGGATGTGAAAACCTAATTAAGCCTGCAATGATGGCGTGTTTGGATTCCATCCCTGGCTTCGGAGTGATTTATTCAATTCGTTGAGTAATCACATTAAAGAAAATATTTGATTTTTCATTTGATGTGTAAGCAAAAAAAAAAAAAAAAAAAAAAAAAAAACTATACTTGTTAAAAACAAGTACGATTTTAGATATGAGTTTACACACAATATACCTATGCGTAATTTATGAGTAGTTCTTAATTCGAATTGAAGAATTAAAACGTAGTAATAGTGTCAAATATTTGCAGATTTCTATTAAAATGAAAAATAATTAAAATTCATTTAACAAACTTGTTTTCTTCATTGAGGAGAGTAGAAAAATATCTCTTTGATAGTTGGCATTCAAATCTACAAAATATATAGTTTAGATGGTAATAATATAACTATAGTTATTTAAGTAAATGAAAATGGAATTTCCTTTTGCAGCTAAAATTGGATTTATGTCTTCCATTAAAAGTACTCCAATATTCCCGTATCATTTGTGATTATCGCAACCCTCAAACCATGTACAAGTTACCGGTACCCCAAACTTCCCTTCATCACGTTATTACTTCACAGTCCAATAGTAGATTCTCTGACGCACCCTAAGTAATTAAAATAACGTTAATCCCTTAGTAAATTTATATTTGGTTGGATAAATTCTGTTAAATACAATGCATACATTTCTCCAGAGACTAAAAAGGTCTGCCCTGTAGCCTACAAGCTACTCTTAGTGAGTAACCTCTCTTGTGTTGGAGTTCTTGAGGTAGCGTATTGAAGAATATCCTGCCGATATAGGATGGTTTATGTTCGGACAACCACTTGTTAACGTCTTCTATTTGTTATTGTTGAGATTCAACAAGTGTCTGCATATCAAAAGCTCTGTGGTAAACCTTTTGACTTAAAACCATGATCTAATATTATTAGGCCTACTCTTTGGATTTACTTCATTTGGATAAATTTATGGAAGTATAACCTTTTAAGACTTTTTTTAGTTTTTACTAAATTTATTGATAACTTAATCGGTTAAAAGCCTAGATTTATAAGATAAATATTCTCAGTTTGATCCCAATCAGAGTCAATACATATTGAAAGGAATCAGCTGATAACCACCGGCTGGTCATTTGTCATTGAACTATTAATTAATGACACTTTCTAAGGAATGGTCGGCCTTAGTTTGTAACAATGACTACATTCGCTAATTTACACTCACCACACTCATTCGATATCCATATTTGCCCAAATCTCGACGATCGCCGTTTTAAGAAAAAAAAAAAAAAAAAAAAAAAAAAAAAATAAATAAATAAAAAAAAAAAATAAAATAAAACCTTACCTTCATAAGCGACACGTATTACTAGTAAGGGAAGAGTTTTGTCTGCATTCAATATTATTATTATTATTCATTATTCATCTCTAAGACGCCGATCGTAGAGATATGAGTGAATATGAGGAGTGAATGAGTGTGATGAGTGTAGATGAACGAGCGTAGTCATTGTTACAATCTGAGTTCGACTTAGCTCAGAAAGGACTATTTATTAATAGCCCAATAGCCATGGCAACTATGGGACCTACAGCTTTACGTGGAATCCGAACCACGTAGTGTTGGTCTGATTTTCAGCTAACTGACAAGTCTGACACTCAGTTCTCTTCCCTACACAACATCTGAACCTTGACTAGCATTCAACACGGACATCCTAGACTTCTCTAGTAGAATCTACGTTGATGAAAACCATTAAATGGACGCCGTGTCGGTATTAAGAGAACCGAGCATGGAATATCACCTACAATCTCCTAAACACTTTGTCCCCAAGTAGCTGGATTACAGCACTGCGCCACCAGTGCCGAAATTCTTGTCTGCATCCCAATAAGAACATTTAAGAGTAAACTGAGGTGCATAAAATATCGTATTATTCTTTACTAACAACTCAAAAAAGTTTGTATTAAAGGAATAAAATAAAAGGCTCTATAAGAATATATCAGTATCAGTACAACTCTAAATGAAGCCGAGACAAAGAACTTATCACAGACATAATCATTTGATGTTTTCCCCTTGAAAAGAAAGGAACGAAGAACTGTCTCCGAATTCATATTTATCTTTATTGTGAATTTTAACTCAGTAAAATAATTCGTGATTTACTGTTTTGTCAATTTAAAATACATATTTTACTTCACCTTTATAGTCATTGGTTATAGTAATAATTTGCCTTTTCCTCACCCCTCGGCTACCGTCGCTCCCGGAGTCTACCGGGTATAAAAACTGAACTACACCTTTCACCCTACACCCCTCTTGACTCTTACCACCTCCACACCATTATTTATAGATATATACAAAATAAAATTCATGCTATCCGTTCTCATTTAATTGATAATTTTTTTCCATTTTCACACTATCCCTATTGCGTAGTGGAAGGGAATTATATTCCATCATAGTTAATTTCGTTATATTTGAACATGTATTATATGTTGTAAAATGTATCTTATTATCTAAATCACGTCCAGATGACATTTTATTGGCACCAAGGATTTTTAATTTTTTTTGGTATTCCGATTACGAGAAATCGATTGGCATCGGTCTCAACCCTGGGAAAATTCTGATTTCTACCTCAGAGGCTCCTAGACGTTCCATGTGAGAATTATTTAACAACTTATTGTTTAGAAGATCATGTGGTTTCGTTTATTTACTTGTCTATATGTAGTAGAACAATTTAATATTTTATTAATTTTTTTAACACGTGTTTGTCTTTAATTACCAAGTTATATACATTGTCAAATTCATGGTCATACTGATTAAGAATCCTGGCAAGGGCGATCTTTCTCACAAGGCTACATGCCAAGATCTACAAAATGGGCTGTAGCAGAGTGCCTTGGTGAGGCTGCAGGTCTTCCCCGCGAGGCCGTAGGCCGAGTTCCATGAAGAGGCCTGTTGCAGAGCGCCTTGGTGAGGCCGTAAGCTGAGCCCCCCCACGAGGCCGTAGGCCGTTCCACAAAGATGCTAAAGGAATTACTGGTGGACCTTCGAACGAAGACATCCGAAACGAAATCTTATAATAACCTACAAGGAAGAGCAAGAACAGATGGTACTCAGGATCCTCTAGGAGGTATGGATGCTTAGTTCAGTTTGCAAATTCCAAATGAGCGAAACTCAGTTTCCCGGTACTATATGTAAATTACGTAGTAAACTAAAGGTAACAAGCTGAGTACTATTACTTTTAAGTTAATTTACGTGAGTTAGGGTTTGTATATGCGCTCATTTAAAACAACCCTACGTTAGTTTCTTTTTTACGTTTTTAAGATTGTCTTCCATTAATACAAATAAGCACCGTCCTACTTCACATTTAATTGTTGTATACATTTTATGTTTTTGTACGTCCCAGTTTCCTAAATGCTGTTCAAATATTCAAATGTAAATTTATAAATTAAAAGTTACTCAAAATTAATTTACTAAAAAAGTAAATAATTTTAATTATTATTGATATGTATGTTCAATATTTTATTTATAGGACAATTATTTGATATTGTTCATTTTTAAAATTCGAACAGTAAATACACATCAAGAGGTATTTCATTTTAGTTTGTCAAGATGTGATTAGTTTGTCAGGGCTGAGTCATATAACGTGATTTAACGGCCTGTATGTCAGTATGTCAAATATGGTCTAGTTTAGAGACATACAGTATGTCACAACTTCCGGTGTTACAAGATATATGGCTCCCCAGCGCTGTTGACAGAGTAATAACTACCTGATGGCATTAATCATGATATTGTTGTAAAGATTTTAGAGGTCGTATTTTTATAAATTGCTAACCCTAATTCTCATCTCCATAACTGTTCTAAATAAGAGTTATGAATGTTATATTGGAAATATAATATTTTAAATTGACAATATTGATTATACAGTGTTGTTATTTATATTAATTTGATTATTAAAAAGTAAAAAATGTACGTAAATATATAAAAATATAAAATTAAATATTTTGAAAAGAAATTAGAAAAGCAATACGGTCCACAGATTATTATTTTGCAGTTTATACGCATAGTGTCGTAAAAATAATGGATTTTAAGAATACGAGCTTCAGCAGATAATTTTAAAAATGGTTAACTTCAAAGAAAACGTTTGGGATCTTGTTTGGAATTAGTAAAATGTTTAAAAAAATAACGAATAATACATCATTTTCCCGGTATGTTTGTCTTTAGTCACATTTTCATAGAAATGTTATCATAAAAACATTTTTCAACCTAATTGGTTACAGCGTATATCGCATGTACATTACGTTCATACGTTACGTGATGAGAACCAACGTGTGAACACGTCATAAAATACAGTATAATATCATCTTGAATTTAACAGGACAAGCTTTTATATAATTTATGGGCACATTCTTTCCCTATAACGTGACATACCTTCTTTCCCTCAAAATACGTCTTGTGTAAAAAGTAAAATAAAAATAAATTTCTTCATAATACGGCTACTTCTGAAGAGGGACTTCGTCAGATTTGTTCTACAGACTGGAAGAGTCTCAAAGTAACATATCCTTAGGAGTTGTTTAGCTTAACAACTCGGGTGTGGAAGGTAGAAATTGAAGCTCTGTATATTCAGGAATACCTATCCAGGTTTATATATTTTAAACTGAGTCATATAAAATATTTGAGACTCTACTATGGTTTACTTTGGTGTTGATCAAAATCATGAATATACTGGAAGGCGCATTCCTGTGAACGTTTAATATGTGTGTTTTAATAATTTATTTAAATACTTTTGAGTTTAATTACTGTATTTGTGATTTGTTTAACCCCCCTTCCATTTAAAAAAGAAATCGTAAGAATAATTAATATATAATTGATACTTTTACAACATTAGAATAGTTGAAAATAATTGAATATGCGTTTCTTTGTCTCCTTACGGAGTAATGGTACTCCTTCGGAATTGTTTACGTTTAGGACAGCCAACTGGTGTTTAATAGATTACCGGGAGTGGTTTCCCCCTACCCCTATCATGGCTCATGTCTGGTCTAGTTTTACACTTATCATAAAAAAGAAGTGAACAAACATATCAGATAAGAATTCTAACTCAACAAATGTGGAATCTTAACACAAAGTTTTTGTTTACAGGAAATTTGAAGCTTAAAAAGAAAAAAGTAATTTTAAAACATATTTACCCGAATATTGATAGACATTCATATAAACAAAAAAAGGGTGGGTTCAGTACCAGTGGGGAACATTCTTAATAAAAATTATTAATAAGAATATTTTCATTCTTACAATTCATTGAGAAGACTCCGATCATATATATATAGATGGATATGAGGAGTGAATGGATGTGGTGAGTGTAGTAATTGATAATAATTAACGTCAAATGTTCCTTAATAAGAGCCATTTATTATTGGCCCAATAGCCAAGGAAACTACAGGACATATTGATTTTCGTGAATCAGAACCACGTAGTGTTGGTCTGATTTTCAGCTGTCTTATAACAAGCTGACTAATAAACAGTTCTCTTTCCTACACAGCCGGACCATAACAACCACCCAACTAGGTATGTATACCATGTCAGTCAGTATTAATGGACCGAGCGTAGAACTAATTGCCTACAATCTCCACAGTACCTTGTCCCCAAGTAGTTGGATTACAGAACATTGTTAACAATAATATGATTTTGATGGCCATTTTATGGTTTAGTGTTACTATGTCCATAAAAAAGCGAAACAAAAACAGATTCGACTAAAGTCCATACTCTATAATTATGGCAGACTTTTAACGAAGCTTTGGTCTGCAGATAATCGGAGCTTGATTGGAGCTTTGAAAGAAAAAATGAGAATTTTAACATATTTATTTCCAGATATTTAATGTGAAATGCGCTCGAACAAAAAAGGAGATGCACTCTAACAATATACTTCAAAATAGTTATTGATACAAATTTGAAGTTTTAAAGTGAGGATAGCCATTGTTAACTGACACTATAAAAGTCGTAAAGGCATCAAACTTAGGCCTTGATCAAATACTAAATGTGATTAGTCAGTTCTGATTAATGTGGTCCTGTAAACGAAATAACAGATCGACACTGAAATAGTGAAACAACTCAGTTAGCTGCTAGTTGGTAGCATGTCTTGTGGGCTATAGGTTCTATTCTCTGTCTTCTACTTCCGTATCAGTTCTGTATTTCTGATACGAGTCGTATCCTCTCTGTGGTTACATTAGGATGATCACCATATTAAAGTCTAGGGTGTTCATGATGGGTGGTAGCCAGGGGGAGGCTTCAGATTCCGTAATTAACAGAAGGAACGATAAATATTACATGGCCTGAAAGCTGTTGATACCAGGTAGTTAGACAAGTGGTCATTTCTGAAGATTTTGCTAGCAAAATATACACTCATTCATTTATAGTATACCCTCATTCACAGCCCGTATGCACATAATATCTCGACAGTTAATTGGTATGATATTGTTGGTAAATTATAATATCATTAGTAAAGACAAAAATGATATTATAATTTATCAAAAAAAGTCCAGTTATAAAAGAAATAAGGGCAAAAAGTAATATAATAGAAGAAGTGACCACATTTTACAAAAGTAGAGTGCATCTCTGTATAGATATAAAAAAATCTAGAGATTTAAAGAATGGTAATAACTAAACCAATACTACCAAAATTATGATAAATGGTTAATTTATTTTTGGGTCAAAGATTTTAACATGGAAGCTATGAATAAAACTTCCATTTCAATCATTTTAATAATTTTATTCAAATAATTGAATTAAATGATATTAAATATTTCTTAACCATAAAAACATGTTCATTTAAAGCTATATCAAAGAATAAAATTATTTGTGTTATTAAATTAAAATATGTCCACGAAACTCTGATCCATACAAGATATAAATAAACTGAAGTATATTTAGAAATAAATATATACATTTTTTTGTGGAAATGTGTTAAATGGAAAATCCTTCTGAGTAATTTTATACAAATTAAGGTGACGTGGAAAGGTTAGTGGCAAGAAACCTCATACATACGAAGTAGCAGGGCCTTGGACATTAATTACATTTTGTAAATAAGTTGAGATTAAGTTGTCTTTTCGTCTGGATGGTACTTTTGCTTCAACGTATGTTCACGCTTTAATTAAGTAATTTGCAGACTAATCTTGAATGGAATGATTGGAATTAACCTAAAATTGAATTGGCTTTGTTGCTATTATACAATACCAAGTACATAGTATTATCACGAAAAAATAACATAAATCATTATTTTATTTATATTAACAGAACAATTTTGATCTATGTGTAAATGTGAGGTTGTTCAATAGAGCATAAGTGTGATTACATAACGTATAAACGCTATGTAATCACACTTAGTTAAAATATTTTAATTACGGTATTGTGTAAATATATTTTTGTTGTCCAAGTATAAGAAGATAACACGACACCCTGCTATAAATTGAATATTTGTGTTATAAACTCACACAAGTCTTGTACCATCCCACGAACAATGAACGGAACTGTCTTCAGATTCACGGAAAAACTTTTGTTGAATTTAAATTAGTAAATATATCCGCTATTCACTACATAATAAGAAGGGGTAATAAGAATAATAATAAAAAGTGGCTACTTTTAGAGATCTATTTTTACTCAGACGACTCAAAAAAATCTAGTCTAGACTTTAGGCATCTTTGTTTTACTTCATTGTGCAAACGGGCATACACACTCAAAGGGTAGATTCTTGAATATCACAAAAACTTAGATTTCATTTGTTATATTTTATTTTATTTAAAAAGGTGTAGAATGTTTTGAGTAAAAGTACAAAAAGTCATATTTTTGGTTAGAAGGTTTTATATTTATAATTATAATCAAAACTATATGATAATACGTAAATTCAGAAATATATTTAACGATATAATGAAATTGTGATATATTTCCTCTTTTTTTGTCTTAGTTGGACCTCACGGGATTTGAACCTACGAACTCCTCCATTGCAGTCAGGATTGCTAGCCTCAGTTCCTCTTCAGTTAACTTTATGAATTATAATTTATTGATTAGAATAAATACTGACATATATAAATATTTCTTTGGTTAATTTTAAGACTTTTAATACTGTCTATAGTTTGTTTTGTTGTTGATTTATATTATTTTAATAGTTATAGGCTAGTTACTGGCGTTTATTCTCAACCTGCAATCAATTCATTTGTATTTTTGTGCCTGCCCTAAACCACACCCACTTTACATTTATTTTCTAATATCTCTAGTATAAACGTTATTTCTTACCATAATGTATTATTTATAAATTTAAATAATTTGTTATTTTTCTGTTCTACAAGTGGACCTAATTAACAAGTTCTATGCATTTTGGTAAGGCCAAGATGCTGTAAATTAATTGTTAAACGAATAATTAATTTATGCCAACTATATAAATTAATATTTCTACTAACACGATGGTTTAATTTGAACGGAAGTTGTTTGAAATTAATTTTGACCAATGTTTCGTCATAGTGATATGCAGTGAAACATGACCAACCCAAGAGAAACCATGTGGGACGTCTCAGATCTATTATGACAATTTGGATAGAGTGATTATCTAAGCCCAAAGGACCTGACTCATGACCCAAACGTCTATCGCTAATTAGCTCCTTGTAGGGCACATAATTAGTACATTAACGAAATGGGTTTATTAATATTACAAAATTACACTATTTAATAGTATTATAAAATAAACAATAACAAAAAGATCGACACAAACATTAGGATATATATAAAGACGTAAATTGGTACGCTATCAGTTGTCACAAGCTAGGGGTAGCGTTACTCATCTACAACAAAATTTATGCAGTTGTGTAAATTGTGCGCTAAATGATATGTTGGAGTAATAAAATTATTAACACCCAGTATACAATTAATACAACACAGGATAAAAGCAGTGGCAATAAAGAAATAAGAACCTCGTTAAGGTGCTATTTACAATAGCTCCAGTGTTACCAATCGTTTCGCTCATAGCAGTAGAATGCTGAGTGGCGGTCGACGAATATATGGCGTGTATACCATTGAAGATACCAAATAACAGCATGGGTCTGATGATACACCAATTATGCAAACAGGACCTGAACGTGGTTGTTACGCGCAATTACAGATTCCAGTTTTATTTATATCTATTAAGACTTTTGTATATTTACCTACCATACTTATATTTTTATCTAATTGCTTACTTGATTATGTAACCTACTCCTTCAAAGGCCCGGTCAACACGTTGTCCCTTTCTAGTCCTTTCTGGATTTCTCCTTTAATCATGATTTACAATTATTATTAGTTTATTAGGTCATTATTATTATTATTTTATCATAGAGATCTTAGGAATAAGATAAAAATAAGCAGGTGATGGAGTGTGGAAGTCGAGAGAGAACAGTGGTGGGGAGAACGTACCCAGAGGTACGTTGACTGATGGCCTCTGAGTGGGGAGAGAATGTGGCCACAGGAGCTAGGGTGACTTTGGGTTAGGGATGGAATGTGGGAGTTGAGGAGAGAAGTGACGGTGTGGCCGTGGAACCAGAGGTGTTACACTGATAACCTATTTGTGGGGAGGGAGTGTGACCGCAGGAGCTAAGGTGAAGTGGGTTAGGGAGTCGAGGAGAGCAGTGACGGAATGGCCGTGCACCCAGAGGTAGGTAGACTGATGAAGTCTGGGTAAGGAGGAAGTTGCGATTAAAAGAAGGGTGGAGGATAGGGAGTAGGAGTCGAGGGAGAGCAATGATGGGATGACCTTGCACTCAAAGGTACGATACTGATGGAATCTGAGTTTGACCACGGGACTAGGGGAGAATTGGGTGGGGGATGGAGTGTGGGAGTCGAAAGAGAGCAAGGACGAGGTCGGTGTACCCAAAGGTAATTTGTCTGATGGCATCTGTGTGGGTAGGCACTCTGGCAATAGGAGGGCTGAGGATGGAGATTACGAGCCAAGGGAGAGCAGTGGACCCAAAGGTATGTAGACTGATGGAAATTGGGTTGGGAATGAGTTCAACCACGGGACTAGGGTGATGTTGGGTGGGGAATGGAGTGCAGGAGTCAAAGGATGACAGTACCGGGGTGACCGTGTACTCAGAGGATGTAGATATTTTTACTGAGAAATTGGTTTTCTTATCAGCTAAAAATGTTGATGAAGCTTTTCAGATTTTTATGAATATCTTATCAATTAGTATCAATAAGCACTGCCCATTAAAAATAAAAGAGCTTAAGCGTGACAGTAAAAAGAATAAAAAGAATTAGAATAAAAAGTGGTTTACTCCATACCTAGGTAAAATTAGGCTGCTATTAGACATAAGCTATGAAAAATGTAAATCTAACCCTAACTTTCTGCCTATTCACAGGAAACTTAAACAATTGTACAGAAAACAAATAGACTTAGCCAAAAAGAGAGCTAATGATAATTTTATTCTTGATTCAAACAATCAACGTAAAGCTGCCTGGACTATTATTAATTCACCAACAGATCGGTTGGCAAACAAAGGTATACCGCAGAATATACCTATTACAGCTAATGAGTTTAATAAATTTTTTGTTAATGTTAGTAAAACCACACAATCAACAAAATCTAATTATGATGCAGCCACTTCTTTAGACATGTTGAGGTCGTCACAAATTAAAAATGATGGCTTGTCTTCGTTTGAATGGTCTTCAGTTAGCATTCATGGGATATATGAAGCCCCTAAAGGCAAAGTGGACTAACCCACAAATTTTCAATTTTGAGATTGGTATACCTGCTGGTGAAGAAAAATCAGCTCTATCTAATGGTAAAACAAGCTAAGCTCTATCAGCTGTATTTTTTTTCTAGAACAAAAAAATGTTTAGTCCAAAATGCATTATCACACATCTTCTTCTAGGCAGAATGGACTAACCCACAAAATTAAGTGCAAATTTGGACTATCCCCCATTAGAACAATGTTAATCCAAATGTCATTTTGTTGTAAAGTCAAAATGGACTAAACTGTGAAATGCCTTTTATTTTTTTGCTCTATTCTCCTTTATACTCTATGTAGGTCTTAGATAGTTAGGTGTAACAGTAAAATGGACTAACCTTAATGTTAAAATGGACTAACCCACAATGTACATGGAAGCAAAACGGACTACTCAATTTTGGAAATGAAATATTGTGTTTTTTTAAATGATTTACCAAACAGTATAATTCTATGGGTTTAATCTGTCAGATTACAAAAAATCACAATCCTAATCAACTTCTGACCTAAGATATGATTTTTTAACTTTAGCACTTAATATATCAAAACTTACTTTTTGGGGTTAGTCCACTTTACCTTTAGGGGCTTCATATAGTATTGCAAATAGATTAAATATCTCCAGATCAGAAGATGTGTTCGGTCTTTCGAATTTTTTAATCAAAATAATTATTAATGAAATATCATATCCTCTTACTCACTTAATCAACTTCATGTTGGTCGAAGGAAACTATCCACGATGCCTTAAAGTTACTATAATTGTTCCATTATATAAAAAAGGAGATTTAAATAACTGTAACAATTACCGTCCTATAGCTTTGGTTGCTGTTATATCAAAAGTTGCTGAAACGATATTAAAAAATCAAGTAGTGGACTATTTTGAACAAAATAATTTATTATCGTCATCTCAATATGGATTTAGAAAAACTTATCTACAATTAAGGCCGTGAAAAACGTAGTTTCATTTATTAATGACGGATTTGAAAATAAAGAAGAAGTTTCAAAATTACTCCTAGAATTGAGCAAAGCCTTCGACTTGGTGGATCATGAAAAACTCGTCGAAAAATTGTATTATTATGGCGTTCAAGGCAATGCATTATCACTTTTATCTTCTTACTTGTCTGACCGCTATCAATTTGTAAAGCTGGGGAATCAGAGATCCAGTCTCCTACATGTAACTAGTGGGGTTCCCCAAGGTTCTGTCCTGGGTCCTTTTTTGTTCACAGTTTTTATAAATGACCTTCCTAACTTTGTGCCTGACAGAACTATTCTATATGCTGACGATACAACTTTACTGACTTCAAACAGCAATGCTGAACTCATTGTCATTATTAAGGTCATTATTAATTATATGAAAGAAAGAGCTGTTCTCTGGTTTGAAGCAAATGGTTTGGTTGTTAATGATAATAGAACAGATGACATTATTTTTACTTTACGTCGGCTATCTGACACTGGAAAATTTGTTAAGTTGCTTGGCATTAGTTTGGACCCAGGGCTTAATTGGAAAGTTCATACTAACTCTCTTTGCTCTCGTCTGTCAAGGGTTATATTTTGCCTCAGGAAGTTAAGGTTGTGTGTTAGTCGTAATGTGCTCATTATGGCTTACTATGGACTGTTTCACTCCCACATTTCCTATGGTACAATTCTCTGGGGTAACTCATTTGGAGCTAAAGAAGTTTTTAAATCCCAAAAGAAAGCTATCTGTAGCATTATGAGTATCAAATCTACAGATTCGTGTAAGCCACATTTTGTAAGTCTTGAAATACTCACGCTTCCTTGCATTTTTATTTTGCAGTCATTGGTTTTTGTAAAATAAAACCTTAACATGTTTAATTTAAGAAGTCAGTTGCATACCAGGATTCAGAACAACATAGATATAAGGAATTTTAGGCTTAGTAAAACACAACAAACATATATGTATAAAGGTGTGCAACTGTTTAATAAGTTACCTACCACAGCTAGAACAGTGAGCATATCAAATTTTAAGCATGTTTTAACTAAATGGTTGAAAAGTAAAGCCTTTTATTCTTTAGATGAAATGTACTTGCACGACCTTAGCGATCTTAACTTCTAGTGATTTAGATTATAATATTAGGAATGACGCATGTTTTTAATATAAGACTTTAGATTATATACAATGACATTGTCAATGCATGTACAACTTGTTGGACGACAATCAAGATATGAATATGAATATAGACTAATAGGCTCTGGGTGGGGGAGAGGTGTGACCACAGTAGCTAGGGTGAGACTGGTTGGGAGATGGTGTGTGGGAGTCGAGGTATATCAGTGATGGGGCACAGAGGTTCGTAGACTGATGGCCTCTGGCTTGGGAGAGAGTGTGACTAAAGTAGGTAGGGTGAGATAGGATGAGGGATGTTGCGTGGGAGTCGAGTAAGAGCAGTGACGGGGCGACCGCGTACCCAGAGGTTCGTAGACCGATGGCCTCTGGGTGGGGAGAAAGTGTGACCACAGTAGGTAGGGTGAGATTGGGTGGGGGATGGTGTGTGGGAGTCGCGGGAGAGCAGTGACGAGGCGGCCGCGTACCCTGTTGTACGTAGACTGATACTCTCGTCGTCCTAAGGCTTCTGTCGTAAAGATATACATAATTGGTAAGAGTTTAAAATAGTAATAATATGTTTATAACTGAACATAGTATTTTTTATGAGTAAAATCATATGTTTAATGGGCGTAAATGAAATCAGTGTAACAGTAGAACTCTAGTTTATCGACATTATTTATAAAAATGTACTATATTAAGAACAAGTGAACTTCACACAACATAGATATATTGCAATATTTGTACTATTATAAAATATGTACGTGTACATTTGTAATGTACGTGTTAAAACCATGTTGACTTTAACAAGTAAAATTATGAATTAAGTCAAATATAAATAATTTTTGGAGGTTAATTGACCATCTAAGAACTCAAGTTTCTGGTTCATACATATCAGGAAGTATTTAGTTTCATATATATGGTTATATAATTGTATTTCACATTTTAACTTCATATTTACAAAAGTATTACAGTACAAGTAACCTAAAAAATGAGGAAAATAACTTTAAATTATACCATATCGAAGGTATATTGTTATATTATACTCTTTTTTTATGTATTTTCACTTGTACATAGCATATTTTAACACAGTAACTACTTACATTGAAGAAAATTTGGTTTCAATATAATTGATAATTTCAGGTATGTTTTTATTAAGTTGTTGCTATCCATATACTAAATCATGTTATTTAAACTGAAATAACTCATTAAACTTGATAACAAGTCATATTCATAAAAATTTAAATACTTTCCTTTGATTACATTATTCAATACGCAAATATGCAGTTAAATTTGTTAAAAAGTGTTAATAATTTATAAGTATTAACAATTAAACTTAATTTTCAATATCAACTCTTATTAATGTAAATTTTGAAAAATTTAATCATTGTTTTGAAACTAATGAAATTAAAACCAACCATATTTATTCTATTTTATGAAAATCAAACATTTATAATGATAAATTAAAAATAGATACATTTAATAAGCATATTCAAAACTTTATATTTTTCATTCACAACATAAAAATAAATGTATATGTAATATTAAATTAATTAACAAGACTCAAAACTGGAAAATATAAAATAGTTGTAAACAATACAAATACTTACTTTGATCAGTCCATTTTCTTACTATTTATTATGTAAGCTACGTAATGCAATATAAAATATTAGATTATCTGATAATATGTCTATGATATACTGTATAATTTTCTATTTATCGACAATATTTATTTGATTAAAATAATTAAATTTTAAGATACACGTAAATATAATAAATATATATCTACTTTACATACCTTAATTAATCTAACTTAACAGTAGTGAATAATTAATAAGTTATTGAAAGAAATATTAAAATACAATTAGTTTATTCGAACTTAATAATCCCATAATCTACAGTGAACGGATTTTAAGTCTGATTTAAGCAGTTTTAAATTAACATTGTAGTTAAACTTACTCTTAGATTACTTCTGATATCATGTATATTACTCATTCAGGATATATATTTATATATATTTATTGAACTCTCTGTTATATTTAAAATAAAAATTACTCAAATTGAAAACCTTATGAAGGAACACTACAATAGAAAGACTACTTAAACATGTTTTAATTTAATATTATAAATTTCGCGAGTTTAATGTTTTCTGGGCGCAGTCCTTCGGATTTCCTACAAGAATCAACATGAGAACTTGTTTAGGTTTTCCAAAATTGGCAGCACAAGCAATATAACACTACCGTGAAAATATTATTTTGGCGTTTGTTTGGAAAAATGGCATACTAATACGTTGTTATAGATATTGCTCTATCACTTATAAAATTAGTTTTTCATAATTTGGGTTTATTTTTTATAACTTAGTTAGGGCTATGAAATAAAAATTAAGATTCATTTAATAATTTAATTAATTTCCTAATTAATATTATTAATATGTCACCAATCAACTAAAGTAATTAACATTCAGCATTTTCGTTGTTGCTTCTAAATATTGGTAAACATTTATATGATAATATTTTAGTTTGACGTTTCTTAATTTGGATAAAAAAATTAACTATAAATATTTTAAATTTACTATAATGTAGACTTTAATACGTATACATAAGTTATTTTGGTTCTTATGTAATTCATTTCCTTTTTTATGAATTGTCAACTTTTTATTATTGAAGAGAATTTTTTATTATTTTAGATTTTTTTATGTAATAGAACAATAGATGTGTTTTAATGGTGTTTAAACCTTAATGTAGGCTATAGATTTTATCATTTTAATTTACTAAATTAAATATATAGGCTATAAATAATAGAATTTCTTTTAATTTTTAGAATATGACAATCATGATAAACGTTTAATTCTATTCTTTTAATTTTTTTGCTATAAAAACTGCATTTAAATTTTATTACTAAATGTCACATACATTAAATAATTACTTAATACAATACGATAAAAGAAGAAAATATATTTTAAAAGAAAATTGACAACATTGTCCAGAAAATCTAGTCTGATAAAACCATCTTGGAAAAGTGACAATAGCGCCCCATCTTGTACCAACGAACAACGAGAACAAAGCCCCACTGTTCTTCCAGTGTTTACCAATAATGAAAGCGTAATTTTCTTCCAGCTTTGTGTCAATATTGTAAGAGTAATTATCCCGTAGAGATGGAGTGAAGAGAGCTTCCTTCACTTGACGAACGGCGCTGTAATAATGTAATATAAATTGGAGAATAGTACGATTTGGTAAAATTGTGGAGAGAGAGAGAGAGAGAGAGAGAGAGAGAGAGAGAGAGAGAGAGAGAGAGAGAGAGAGAGAGAGAGAGAGAGAGAGAGAGAGAGAGAGAGAGAGAGAGAGAGAGAGAGAGAGAGAGAGAGAGAGAGAGAGAGAGAGAGAGAGAGAGAGAGAGAGAGAGAGAGAGAGAGAGAGTTTAAAAAATCTTAAATTCAATTTAGAAAGGGAAATAAGTTTTCTATAGTTATAATAGTTTCAATTTAAATTGAAAAACAATTTATTTGGCCATTACTAAACAACTTATATACTATTATTTTTTTAAAATGTAATTTTCAATGTGCAAGCGTATGTGAATATTAAAATTTTCTTAATATGATAATGTATAAGACCAAATTACAGCTGGAACACTAAGAGGTATAAAGCACCCTCCTATAATACTGCATTAACAGTGTAATCAATGTATGAGAAGACTTCTAACAGTTTATCACTTGAATTAAATATTCCTATGGCAATGACGTATTTAAATTTATTAAGTTAATTTATTAAATTAATTAACTTAACCCATAGAATGAAACAATGTCTTTTCTCACCATACCTTAAAGTTAATTAAAATCTTAATTAGTTTATTCTATACTGGCTCTTTATATAGCTTTCGGATATTTGTTCAACATAGAATTACACTGTATCCAAAGTCGTCTTTGGTCGAATTATATTTTAAATGCCAGATAACATTGATTGAAATCATACTAAGACTGGAGACATGAAATAGTATTTTCTCCCAGACAACAAAAAGCATAGAAAAATAAAAGTAATTAAAATAAAATTATACAAATTGAACATTAAAACAATATATAATATATTTCTTTAAGTAAAAGATTTACTTATTTTATCTCATATTATAAGTAAATTAAAGTTACTTTTATAATAATTTACATATAGTTGACGGTTAACTGTTACCGAGAGATTGAAAGAACATTACGACCAGGTTTTATTGACAATATCACCCTTGCAATGTTTTCCCGAGCTTTACGGGACCAAATGTAAACTGATCATTGCTCAGATTGCTGTTACATAAGCAATTTAATTTTAAACTAAAAAACATGAATGAAATATTGATATGACATCTGATGTCAAGATTGAAACAGCACAATTACAGACATTACGAAATGAAAACATGGCCCTTAAAAATAGCATTGTATATTTCAATAACTTGAAGGTGAATGCCAAAAGTGAATTCCAGACATCTAATTAACCTATATCCTTCTCACGAATATTTTGAATACACGATAGACAGAATATATACAGTTTTATGGAGTATAGTTCTCTCGATTACAATGAAATGCGAAAAACGCAAGACTGACAGATTACGTAGAATATATACAGGGATAAGGTACTTTTTTGTGGTGTTCAAAAATATGTGGCAAAACCTAAAACATTCTTAGCAGTTTACATACAAAACTATTATTTATTTACCTGTCTATTAATGTTATAGGGAAGATGAACATAGTGTTTAACAATGAGCTGTGTCTTGTTTAACAATGAGCTGTGTCTTGTTTAACAATGAGCTGTGTCTTGTTTAACAATGAGCTGTGTCTTGTTTAACAGTGAGCTGTGTCTTGTTTAATCAGAAATGAGTAACGATATTTACTTTTTACACATTTTGTCCCGTTTAATCTCAGTATGTGTGAAGAGGCTACATGCTGCTTACATTTTTTTGAATCATTATAGGACTCTGCCTCTATAGTTTTAAAGTTGCTATATGAATATTGTGATCAATGTTTTGTTTTGATGGCTTCATTTGCATTTGTTTTTTACTCGTAAATTTAGCTGTTAGGGCAATTTTTCAACTAAAAAAGTTTACAGTTGATACCTGTATGTATTGAAATATTTATTTTTGTAGTAAAGCGTTTGTATTAGGTAATTGTATGAAAACTATTAAGATTTATTTTTGTTACTTCATTATTATCACCCCTTGTTAGCCTGGTGGTAACAATTTCTGCTTCAAATGCAGAGGATCATGGGTTCAAATCCTGGGAGATCCACTTTAATTTGCCACAGGGGTTTGGACCGTTGTTCTCCATCGACTTTGGAATATCATGTAAAATATATACAACATTTTTTTCAGATGTCATATTATCAATGTAAATATTCAAAAGTGTACACTCCTCAAACATTTAAAAAGTTACATAACTCCATTATTATTATAATTCTTATTATATATATTTTATATATATATATATATTTATATTATATATCTTATTATATAGTATTATAATATTATATATATTATAAATAATTATTATAATATAAATAATAATAATAAAACAAAATTCATTAATTTTATTATTGTTTTATCTATTTAACCTTATACATTACTTTCATATTAATTAGTATATAATACACAATAAAATGTTTGTATTCTATTACTTATATTTGATTGGTATTCGTATTTTTCACATACAGATAGGCACTGGTTTACGTTTGTAGTACTAGAGACAGATGTTTGAAGATCAAAGTCAGTGAGTGTGGGAAGTGAAGGAGATTTGTGTTTCCAAAGTTGAATGGGAGTTGATTGAATGTACCATCTTGTCACATGTGTTACGACTGGACTCAAATACAAACTGGATTACAGCTCTGAAGTCCTCTCATTCCGATATATCGCATTGCATCCTGAAATAGCATGGTGTAAATACTAATAAAAAAACTGATAAACAATCATTAAACTTTGAAATTTATTACTTATATTTTAAATTAAAATGTTCAAGTGAAACAATGTTGGGATACTCAATTTATAAATAGTTATTCATTTAGAGGGTATATAACGACAGTTGTAAATAACAATAAAGTAAACTCTCGAAACATTAAATTGAGCAAGCAATAAAGATTTTTAGCATAATTCCTATTTCCTATCCATGTACAGTGATATTGATCCATTCGACCCCATACAGGTACGGTGATATTGACTCACTCACCCCCCATCCACGTACGGTGGTATTAACCCACCCACCTGCCTATCCACGCACGGTAATATTTAACTACCACCCCTCCCGTCCATGTATGGTGGTACTGGCCAACCCGCTGCACGTTCATGTATGATGGTATTGACCCGCCCACCCATCCAAGTATGGTAGTATTGACCCACCTACTTGATTATACGCGTACAGTGATATTAACACACCTGCCTACCCATTCACGTATTCTGGTATTGACCCACCCACCCCCATTCGCCTACGGTGGTATTGATTTACCTGCTCGCCTATCCATGTATGATGGTATTGACTCACCCACCCAAGCATGCCCATGGTATTGCCCATCCAAGCATGGTGATATTGACCCAGATGTACGGTGGTAGATACTCGCTTATACGCGTACGGTGATATTGATCCACGCGCCCTCTCATCCACGTACGGTGGTATTGACTTACCTGCTCGCCTATCCATGTACGGTGATAATGACTCACCCACCCGCTCATCCAAACACGGTGGTATTGACCCATCTACTCGCTTATACGCGTACGGTGATATTGTTCCACCCTAGGAATTAAAGTTGTATATTATTTCAATAAAAGAATTGAATTAAGAGAGCTTTTCTACATGAACTTATGACTATAAACCACTGCCTATATAAATCCAGTAAAATGAATTAATGAATTCAGTATCATGAGTCATTTGTTTTCAAGAAAATAAAGGTAATTTTTTGGTTACACAAAAGTAGGAGCTTAGGAAAACACAATAAAAGACACCCTCGAGTTAACTCTAGTGTCTTTGAGAACCACCGGATGACTTGATCCCCTACGTTAAGGGTTCATTGGTCTTTGTAAATGAATAAATGAATTTAACTGATGTTAAAATTATTAATTAATCAACAAGTGAATCGCCACAGAAAATGGTGAATGGTATGGTTTAAGTTGATCACCAAGTTTTACCAATGTTGTTCATGATAATATATCTCCCAAATTAGTATTAATCAGTTTTTAAAGTAATACTTACTTTATTTATTTAATAACGACATAAATCAACAAAACAATTAAAAAAATTCTCAGTATTTCAGTGAAATTATTTATGATTTATTTTGACATATATACAATTTAAATTTGATTATGTTTTCCAAATCTACCATGTGTTAAAATTTACGTGGTTATATATTTAAAAAAATTAAAACAGTTGTTTTAAAATTTAATTTTGTGGATATCAAATCTACAATATGTTAACATATTTACATTGTTATATACTGTAAACCGATGTTTTAAAATTTAATTTTGTTGATATCTGAAGATGCCTTCATTATAGGAGAAAGGCCTCACAAAATAAATGATTTATTGGAGTACTGAGAATTTTAAAAATTATTTATACTTTAAAGAATTTCTCCAAAGAGAACTTAAAGAAGAAATGGATGATATTATTTACTAACAAATTTATAAATTACGCTCTATTATTTGCGTTAAAGAAGATATAATAGGAAGATATAAAGAAGAAGAAAGATAAAGAAAATATAATTTTTCTTTCGTAAATAAAATTCGTACGTCAAATTATATATATTTAAATTTCACACAAATAATATAAGGATATACTCGTATTCTTGTATTGGATTGAATTATATTAAAGAAACCTAGTTTGTACGACAAATATTCTCCGGAATTAAGACGCAACTATGTACTTCTGGAGAATTTAACACTTCCAGAACCTCTCGAGCTGGAAACCTGATCCAAGGCATAAAGACCAACTATACGGGCATAGTCCTTGGGAATCATTTGATGGCACAGTAAGTATCTAGTTACAAATATAACGAAAGCAGGCGGTGGCTTGAGTCTCCTCGAGAGCAATGTGGACTCCGGAACAGGGCGGGCAGTGATGCCCGATTTCACAGCAGTTTAAAGGAGATATGACGTTAATTTTGGTGAGGAACCTCAGGCCGTGAAACACAGTGAATGACTGTCGAGTGCGTTCGTACTTTAGAGCCTGAATAAGATGGAAACACAGCAATTGGATGGCAGACTGGTTCGGAATTAGATTTGGAATGAGGAATCTTTTTTCGATTTCGTATTAAAGACTGAAAAGAATCTTTTGTAGTGAATGCTTTTCTGTAAAACATTGAAGCTAGCAATACAATGTGTAAAGAAATATGGATACTTTTTATAGCTAATACACTATGAAACTTATACTAGTACAACAACCCACTTTGCTCTATGTAGTTAGTTGTACGATTTTTTTACGACTTTTTCACGAACTTTGAACGCTTGGATGACATCCCATCCAGGAATAAGTCATTAATCTTGTTAGTAAGCAGTTGTCGTGTTTGGTATGAAAATAAAGGCCTAGCATTTTATGGACATGAAAATAAGATCTATGCTTTTATCTGTTTCATTAAAAATTTTCAATATTTCACTTCTTCACACGTTTTAGAAATTTCATTTTGGCACAATGAGGTCCGTCGCCTTATTTGACTTTAGCATAAAACTTATGAAGCCATAGAAAAAATCACGACAAGCAACAAGTTATGATTTAGGCGTTTAAAGTTTATCGCTTAGTTTTTATTTTGTAGTTTTAATCGTCTTCTGCACAAGCCAAGAGGAACTTTTAAAGTCAAATTTGCAGTGTTTTAGTCGGTATACTTGAACTTTTCTTTCATTCCAAAATCGAGAATTGCCTATAGTAAATATTAATGAACGACTCTTGTATGGAATGTCGTATAAGCATTCAAGACTCATGAAAAGGCGATAAAAATCATTCAACTAATGACTTAAAGTGGACAGTTTTACCAACCTAAGCTTTGAGAGTAGCTAAAACAAACTTTGCACACTTTTGTTTACACCGTATATGAACTAGTTCCGAATTATAAATTTAGATGTAAACAATATTTTTACGATATCCTTTTCTACCCTACTTTGTTCATTTTTCCATAGAATGTTGATATGCAAGGGAACATAATGAGACCGAGTAGGAGTCGAACTGGTACAGTACAAGATAAACATTACTGAAATTTCATTCTAGGTCAGGATTCGAACTCCACCAACTCAAACTCAAAGTCTCAACGCCTGAGACCTCTCGGCTACCGGCTCTCCTATTTGTCATACACATTAGGTATATTAATATTGGAAATATTATTTAGTTTTTTATTTGCTTACAACATTCATTAAAAGGTAGAGGGGAAAATGGAAGAATATCGATCTGCATATGGAATTGTTATGGAAGAGCTGTGTGACTGTCTTTCTATATGTAGAATATAAGAGTTCATCCACGTAGTGAAGGAAACTTTACGAGTGTAATACAATACGTGCTAAGGGAGGTCGAGAGGAAGTTAGATTTCATTTGGGAGCTGTCAATAAAGAAGGTAATCACTAGACAGCTGGTAGATGTCTGTTTCCGTTGAGAACAGAATTACCAACCTAAAAACTATCTAACAGTAACTTTTATCTCAGCCTACTGAATAAATCATTTTATTTATTTTGTTTGGTAAGTATAATCGCACAGTTCCCGTTTTGTAAATTAATGACATGAAAAGATAAAATGAAACCAGCACGAGCTTGGTGGCAAACAGTAGAATTATGTCAGTAGAACACCTGGTATAGTAAAAACCCCTTCGTTAAATATAACCTTAATAGTCTCGACATTTAGTAATTATTTAAACTCCAAATGACAAAACAACAAAATGAATATGTGATTTTAACGATTATCTTTGCAAATAAAGTTGACGTGCGTATAAAAATGAGAACTTACATATTTTTCTAATTAAACATGAACATGACAGCTTGAATTGTTTACCACAGAATTGAAAAATACGAACTTTTAAAAGGAAGATGTTCTGCCAGATTAGAAACTTCCTGCAATATCTTATAGTTATATGTACTTAATAAGTTCAACAGTTCATGGGATATTTTTACTGTGATAAGTAAAATACTAATTGATTTATGGTTCATCACAATCATATGTTGTAAATCCATGTTAATTAGTGAAGGAGTTTTGTTTTTGAACTCTCAGAGGAACAATTAGTAAATTACATAAATTAATTTTCTGTCTCTATAAACAAATACCTTTACATCTTACTTCTCAAGAATATATCTTAGTATGACAGATGTATACTTTTCAATCTTAATTGCAATCCTCAAAATAGTTAATTGCAATCCTCAAAATACTTAATTGCAATCCTCAAAATACTTAATTGCAATCCTAAAAATACTTAATTGCTATCCTCAAAATACTTAATTGCAATCCTAAAAATACTTAATTGCAATCCTAATAATACTTAATTGCTATCCTCAAAATACTTAATTGCAATCCTAAAACTACTTAATTGCAATCCTCAAAATACTTAATTGCAATACCCAAAATACTTAATTGCAATCCCCAAAATAATTAATTGCAATCCCCAAAATACTTAATTGCAATCCTCAAAATACTTAATTGCAATCCCCAAAATAATTAATTGCAATCCTCAAAATACTTAATTGCAATTCTCAAAATACTTAATTGTAATCCTCAAAATACTTAATGGCAATCATTCAAATACTTAATTGCAATCCTCAAAATACTTAATTGCAATCCTCAAAATACTTAATTGCAATCCTAAAAATATTTAATTGCAATCCTCAAAATACTTAACTACAATCCTCAAAATACTTAACTGCAATATTTATCCAAACTATGTTTTTTGGTAGAAAATTCCTCTTGCATGTATTAAAAAAGTATATATATTTTCAAAAACTAATTAAAAAATACTGAACATTTTATAAGTATAATTCTAAACTAATTTAAAGGATCCTAGTAATTATATCTATAACTAATGGTATATATAATTTCTGGTGTCTAAATCCTAGTAAATAAGTTATAGTCATAATGAAACTAAATTTATTAAAACGTAATGAATAGTAATTGAAAGATATAACTATGTAACTTAAGGAAAACTAAAAAAATAGATTACCTTTTAATTATATTGATAATAGTTATCTGTTATTGGCTTTGTAATAAATAATTCACCGTTCTAAAAAACCAGGCAGAGAATTCAATATCTTCACAATGAGGCATCTGTTTTCCATTCAGTAAATAAAAGAGGAGCCTACACGAACCAAGCTTTCCAACAAAAGAACTTTTCGATAATTTCATCCCCTTAATTTTATCACCATTAGTTGATCTGATCTCACCTTTAGAAATTGTCGAGCTAATCATTAAAACAAGCACTATCAAACAAACTATGTTGTTCTTAAATTATGTTTTCAAGATTAATTAAATAATATAATTTTTAATGCATTTCTAATATATTAGATCTAAGCCATGATATTAGATTTAGTTAAGTAGTGAAAATATTAAATTTTATTCAAGATTCAATTTATATGGTATTACATTGAAATATATTTAAAACGTTGTATATATTTTTGTACAACTTTAGGCAATTTATTTTATTGCCTGTGTTAGTACTGGTCAACTGATAACAATAGTACTACTGATAACACAACTAACTAAACGTACTGGATTGTTACATACAACTTATCTCAAAAGGGTCTTAATGCTACCATTCAACAGTATAACAGTCAACAATGCTTTTTTCATAAATAAAATTAATTAACAACTAGAATGTGTTAAAACCTACTCAAAAAGAATAAAAATACGTGATTATATCTTCTTTTACAGAGTAAATTTACTATACAATTATACAGTTATATACAATTAAATAAAATACGTAACTCAATAAACATTAAATATTTATTAACTTATGAACTTATTTATTATTGTCATATTATTAGTTATTGATAACATATAATATTAAATTTTATCAATTAAAAGTTATTAAAATCTAAGTAAGCAACAAACTAACAATTATTGTTCATCAAAAGATAAAACTTAGCAATATTTTAAAAATTTACTAAACAAAATCGATTTAAATCTCGAAAGGTAATCTTCGTACAGAGATTCAAGAGGTTATAAAACATCGAATCTCTGTACAACAGATGATGATCCCTCGAAATTCAAATTTATGTTATTGTTTAGTAAATATTCAAATGATTGCTAAGAGGTCTTTTTTAGGTATACAAAATTAAGCAATAAATGGCCATAAGTGTAAAGAAAATATTATAAATTTATCCTAAAACATTTTAAATTCTTGTTCTTTCACTCTTAATCCAAGAGTACTTACTGCATGGTTGTCAATAAGGACAGATAACGATCACTAGTCAAACACTGCTACCTTGTTGGTGGAATATTGACTCTCCTCCAATCAACGTCACAATGGTCAACTGAACGTTTACCAGAATAGCCTGCATTGTTTTAGTGTAAATTTTTAAACTATTAAGGTGGTTTGCATCATCCTTTACATTCATAACTAATCCATTTTTTTAATTAAAAAAAATTACAATGAGTTAAAAAAATATTGTTGTACGATACAACTATATCAGTGAAACATGTTAGTTAAATAACATTTTATATGTAACATGTATTATGAAAATAAAATAATTTCGATCTAAAATTCAATTGCTAATTATGTTTTAATGTTTATAGTTTTATACCAAAGGAAGGATTAATACTTTTCAGCAATCTGTAAGCATCAGAAAACAATATAGAAGGTCAATTTGTATTCTGAAATAATTTATAAAATTTGTTTATAGTCTGAAATAATATAAAATAGGGATAGGGAAAACATAAGCCAATATTACTTGATGGCCGATAAGATTTCAAAAACCATTATTTAATCCATACAAATAGACAAGAGCTTCTCGACAGTGTGGGGTGTTGGATACATAAGTAGTTGAAACCAGTTCCATTCCTATGTACTTCCCTCGGATCTGAGGATGGTGCGTGAGGTTTACTGACACTGACCACGTAATATTCGGGCTTTCATAACCACAAAGCACTAAATGTATGTTATGTAATGTTTCATTTATTTGTAATTTCTACCAGTGAGAACACATGATTAACTAAGAACAAATGCTTGAAAATAATTTGTAATAATTAGATTATATAGATCTTTATCTGCAGAATCTGTTTTTAACAATGTATTAGTGTGCAATTGAGTTGTTTATTCAAACCAAAAAAGTCTATACATTATCTAAACAAAACAAGTGAACTTCACACAATTTAATTTAAAGTGTTTATTATACTAATATTATGGTGATTGATGTCGTTAATATTATTTCACAAAATGGTTACCGTGGTAAAGGTCAATAGATAAAATCATTTATTTACAAGTTTCTTGGGAGTCTTATCAATAATTTTCTCCAAGTCGGACTGTTATAAGTTCCAAGATCTTAGTTGTGGAGTAAGTTCAAGATACTGAGTTTATTCTCCGTCATCCACACTATTGGAACTGTACACTTATAATTGTTTCTAGAAAATGAATATAATTATAAAGTGTCAACTCAGTTCGCTGTAGTAGAACTTCGAGGCTGGTTGATGTGGGCCAGATGGCCTCGGTGTGTAGCTATTTCGACGTTGTTACGTCTCAACAGGTACAGATAGGTACAACCTCGAGGTTGTTTGAGACGTGGGCCAGATGACCTCGGTGTGTAGCTATTTCGACGTTGTTACGTCTCAACAGGTACAGATAGGTACAACCTCGAGGTTGGTTGAGACGTGGGCCAGATGGCCTCGGTGTGTAGCTGTTTCGACGTTGTTACGTCTCATCAGGTACAGATAGGTACAACCTCGAGGTTGGTTGAGACGTGGGCCAGATGGCCTCGGTGTGTAGCTGTTTCGACGTTGTTACGTCTCATCAGGTACAGATAGGTACAACCTCGAGGTTGGTTGAGACGTGGGCCAGATGACCTCGGTGTGTAGCTGTTTCGACGTTGTTACGTCTCAACAGGTACAGATAGGTACAACATCGAGGTTGGTTGAGACGTGGGCCAGATGACCTCAGTGTGTAGGTGTTTCGACGTTGTTACGTCTCATCAGGTACAGATAGGTACAACCTCAAGGTTGTTTGAGACGTGGGCCAGGTGGCTTCGGTGTGTAGATGTTTCGACGTCGTTACGTCTCTTCAGGTACAGATAGGTACAACCTCGAGGTTGTTTGAGACGTGGGCCAGGTGGCCTCAGTGTTTAGCTGTTTTGACGTCGTTACGTCTCTTCAGGTACAGATAGGTACAACCTCGAGGTTGTTTGAGACGTGGGCCAGATGGCCTCGGTGTGTAGCTGTTTTGATGTTGTTACGTCTCATCAAGTACAGATAGGTACAACCTCAAGGTTGGTTGAGACGTGGGCCAGGTGGCCTCGGTGTGTAGCTGTTTTGATGTTGTTACGTCTCATCAAGTACAGATAGGTACAACCTCAAGGTTGGTTGAGACGTGGGCCAGATGGCCTCATTGTGAAGCTGTTTTGATGTTGTTACGTCTCATCAGGTACAGATAGGTACAACCTCAAGGTTGGTTAAGACGTGGGCCAGATGGCCTCGTTGTGAAGCTGTTTTGATGTTGTTACGTCTCATCAGGTATAGATAGGTACAACCTCAAGGTTGGTTGAGACGTGGGCCAGATGGCCTCATTGTGAAGCTGTTTTGATGTTGTTACGTCTCATCAGGTACAGATAGGTACAACCTCAAGGTTGGTTGAGACGTGGGCCAGATGGCCTCGTTGTGAAACGTGTTGATGTTGTTACGTCTCATCAGGTACAGATAGGTACAACCTCAAGGTTGGTTGAGTCGTGGGCCAGATGGCCTCATTGTGAAGCTGTTTTGATGTTGTTACGTCTCATCAGGTACAGATAGGTACAACCTCAAGGTTGGTTGAGACGTGGGCCAGATGGCCTCGTTGTGAAGCTGTTTTGATGTTGTTACGTCTCATCAGGTACATATGGGTACAACCTCGAGGTTGGTTGACGTGGGCCAGATGGCCTCATTGTGTAACTGTTTTGATGTTGTTACGTCTCATCAGGTACAGATAGGTACAACCTCGAGGTTGGTTGACGTGGGCCAGATGGCCTCGTTGTGTAGCTGTTTTAATGTTGTTACGTCTCAACAGGTACAGATAGGTACAACCTCGAGGTTGGTTGAGACGTGGGCCAGATGGCCTCGGTGTGAAGCTGTTTTGATGTTGTTACGTCTCATCAGGTACTGATAGTTAAGAGTTTTTAACTTACCACTGTACTACAGCGAACTGAAACTTTATAATTATCTTCATTTTCTAGAAGATATTATATGTGTTCAGTTCCAATAGTGTTGATGACGGAGAATAATTTCAACGTCTTAAATCTTTTCTTATGCAATATTTAATATTACTATTTTCAGATATTATGGTCTATTTTACTCTTATACTTAATAGTTTATTTAATGATACATTACATGTACAAACAATGATTATTTAAAATTAAAATACATTAAAGAGAAATATTATATATAATTATGACACTTTAGAATCTTGTAGCTGCATCGGATCAAAATGTCTCTAGGAGAAATTCAGTAGAAGATATATAACACAAAGCACCTCCTACTTTATATGATCATTTGTGTTACTATGAGTTGGGTGAGTCCAATTGTTTATTTAAATAAGTATACCATATTCGCAATTTGTTACGACAACAAAATCTGCCAACAAGCACTTTACTTATTTAACTACAATTTTCACTGGATAAAATGTACATGCAATATTTGATGTGCTGAAACATATAATATTTAGTTATAACCTCATCAGGGGTTTGCTCCTTTCTTATTTTAGAGTCTGAATTACTTCAAAGTCAGCACTAATTAACAGTGGCCATTCAACGTCGCGTCCTTTAATCTCGTCCGGTCCAAGGCCTCTTCAGTCTTCTGAGATTTGAAGTATTTCAGCAGATTTTTACGAAGGGAGATTGGAACTCTGAACTCATTGCGCTGCACTATTTACACCTTATTTCATTAGTTAATATATCCTTTAAATAATTGATCAAGAGCTTAAAGATAAATATATTCATGTAACCGAGTTATACATAACCCTCTCGAAAATACATTGCTCAAACTACACTTATAATGGATCAAAACTACATTGCAATTTTTAGTGATAAGAAACATATAATAATAAAAACAACCCCATATGAAAAAATAATAGAAAAAAATTAATGAAAGAATAATATCAAATGAAAAACTCTATATTAAAGAAATAACTTTAGTTTTTTTAACGAAAATATGTGTTTGTGGTACAAGTTGTATTGATTGTAAGTCTTGCTTTATTTTTTCGATTTACTCTTTATTTTTAATTTTGAAAGATATTACTGTTTTTATTTATTCTAACAAATGAATACATATAACTGTCAAATAATAACAATTGTTACAAATTAATGATAGCAAAATAAGCAAGAGGTTGTATGCTATGTTTAAGTTTTTGTATTTTCTTTGTGCACTATGAAAATAAACATATTCTATTGTAGAATTTCGGAAAGAATCGACCGACTCTTTTCAAATATTGGACTCGCTAAATGATGAACCTCAGGTAGAAATTACATAAGAAGAAAGTGGAAAAACTTTCTTCTTAAGTACACTACGTAAAAGTGTAGAAGATGTATGAGGAGTAAAGAAGAAAATCACACTGATTGATCAACCTTAGCTTGATGAATACTGTAGTGATACGATGAAAAAAAGGACAAGGTAAAAGATGGGTAAGAATTGTTTGGAGGAAAAAGAAAGATTGGATTTACAAAATATTAGAAAAAGCAGAAGAAGAAAGGACAGAAAACAATACTAAGGACTTTATAACACTACCCATTTCTTACAAAAAAGCTACACCCAAAACCCTTGTGGAGTCAAGGACAAAGTTGGACAAGTAATAATGCAGAAAAAGCAAGACATAGACGTTTTGGGAGAGTATTTCAGAGATCTCCTAAATGGAGAATATCAAGATGAGACGAGAAACCTTTGGGATATACCAGATGGTGCAACTCTTGATTAGTTGTCGAACATTAGAGGAAATAACCAGAGCAATAAAAAACATAAACATCAATAGAAGATGGAATAGCAGGATAAGTTTTTCAAGCAGAAATGTTGTGTGTAGCAAAACAAATTCATAAGTTAACAACGAAAGTATAGGAATTAGAAGATACTCTAGGTGAATGGCAAAAAGCCATTGTAGTTCCCGTTCACGATAAAGGCAATAAACATGGATTTAATAATTTTTCCCACTTTTAAATGTAACATAAAAAGTGTTATCAAAGAGAACAAAGAGAAAGTTAGATGAATATATACCAACCAACCATAATTATAGAAAAATCGGTTTTAAAGAAAATCTACAATAGAACAAATTTACATTTTAAAGGTAGCCATAGCAAAATACTACGGATAGAATAAATACATTTTCTGTATCTTTATACTCTTAAAAAAATCTTATTGTTAAAAAAAACGAACTATGGAAAATCAGGGAATTAAAAAAGATCTCAGTATACTGACTTCTTTAGCTTTTAAAAATTTAAAATTCAAAATCAAAGTGGTTGGTATACGAGTATACTATCGGAAACTTACTCAATGGATACTGCGATAAGACAAGAAGATGTGATGTATTCGATATTGTTTATCACTTTGAATAAGAATTACACAAGGAAAAAGCATCAAGAGGAGAAATCAAAATAGAATAAGAAATAAACAATCTTGGTTTTGGAGACAATGTTGCAATACTAACACATACAGAAGAAGAATTGATAAAAATCTGTTTAGAATATTAGTTGAAGAGACTAGAAGAGTTATCCTAAATATTAATTATGTAAAACTAAAATAAAATAAATCTGGTAGATGGATTATCGATAGCCATATGGTCCCATCCATATACAAACGAACGGCCAGGAGCTCTTGAATGTGTCATGTTTTGAACTTCAATGATCTGAGCCAATAACCTTTGCAGATCTGTGAACCTGCTTATACATACATACATATCCGGAAACCCGCTCCAGTTCACTCCTGGGTTCGGGCGTTCACCAAGCCTCTCCATTCCTGTTTGTTATTCCACATCTCTCTTCTCATCACCTCCCCCCACACAACCCCCCTCTTCTCCACATCGACTTTCACGCCATCCAACCATCTTCCCTGCTTATAATTTCTCCTTATTCACTATTAATATTATTATTCATAACTAATAACAGTTATAATCCCGTACCCCACCTAAGGGTCTCAGGCTCTACAGAGTTTGTGTGGTAATGGAAATCACTTACAGTTGGAGCAAGCTGCTTTGGGCTTTGGGGAACCTGAAACCTATAAATTGTACTGTCCCTATTGCTGGTGGTTCTCTTTAGCTCTGAGTTGGATTGTTATTTACTACTGGAATTTGGTAACTGGAAATCCCTGTTATAGTAAGATACCATATTCCGGCCAGTGGCCTTGACTGGAGGGTTTCGATGTTATTGCAGGATAACGGTGTCAAACAACATCCACCAAATCAATAACAATCGCGGCTGACCCTTGGATGGGTGAACGATTCCATCTTTGCGCGCAGTCCACATGCTTGATCACTAGTGGTAGTCTGGTAGTCACATTTATGCCAGGGGTCCCCACGTTAAGTGTTAGAGAGAGCTTCTTATCCCTACTTCACTTAATAAAATAAGACACTTTGAAACTTTTTTTATCTCGTTTCAAGTACTTCAGTACCTTAAAGTGATAAGTAACCTTGCATCCTAAGACAGGGTACAAGGGTTCCACGGGTGTACATTTTGTAGGTTGATGGAAAAACTAAGCTGAAACACTAAATCCTAACCACACTTTTGATAAAAAAAAAAAAAAAAAAAATAAATAAAAAAAACGTGTTGATGAGTGATAAAGCTGTTCTTTTAAGTATTCAGTTCTGTCAAATCCAAACTAATACAATATATGTTACATCATTAGAGTACAAATGATTCAGATACAAACAGTATTTCAAAATAATTTCCACACATTACTTATCGACAAAAGGGGTAACTTTTATTTCTGATATTATTCTCTCCCATGTAGTTTTACAGAATATTTTTTGTCTTTAAATTAAATCTTAACGTTATATGTCCCTGCATAAGATATTTACTTGTGCCTTTATTCTGATAAAAAATATTAAAAAAAGTAAAATATAAAATAACAGGATTATCATAGCTAATCCAACAACGTAAAATTATTACATCGAGAAGTAGCAATATATACATTTTTCCAAAATAGTGATGTACGGAAATAAGTTACAATGAAGTTAAAACTCAAAATTTGTCTTCCTCGAAATGACACTTGGATAATTAATGTTGTATGAAGGGAGGTGAAACTAACCCACAAATGAACTGACGTCTCTTGTAAGTTTTTTATCAGATATTCTCGTCTATACTTCATTTGTCATGAGAAACTCATTCATTTCTCATAGGACTGTTTGTAATGTGTTAGAAAATTAAATAAAAAAAAAAAATTAAAATTTGAGACAAAGTAAACTTGAAGCGTATCTATTACTTAAAGTAAATGACGTGTTATGTTAATAACAGGGGACATATATGTAATTTACTGGCCTCATATTATAAAACAGATAAAATCAGTTGTTATATTGTTGACATGTTTGTTAGATTTTATACGATTATATTGTTATTACTATTATTTTATAGAGAACTTTAAATTGTTTATACTAAATTTTTATTATTTAACATTAAGCCTTAATTATAAAATTTAATTATTTTTTCATTGTAAATACATAAATATTTTTTATTAACTGATATTTATTAATACAATCAGTTCAATCAATAAATTTATAATTATATTTTCTCCTCTTTATATAACAAACAGAACGTTTAACAACTATTACTTTCTTACAGTTCTTCCAAATATTTGCTCTAGGATTTTAATCCATAAATAGACTAACATATTTTTGTATTTATTGTGTTCATACTTGCAAAAATAACTTAATTAAATAATATTTCATGTAGAAAATGTGTTGAAACACCCTTCCAAACAGTTTGTGAAAAACTTGCATTCTAGGGAAACTAAGTAAAATATTAGTTAGGTCTTGTGGTAAAATTCTTGTCATAAGCAAGCAGTATCTTAACTCTCTAATGTGCATTAAAACGAAAAAGTCTTAAGCTACGTAGGGCTCGTGGTGATATAAATAAGTGATAACAGTTTCTTACATTTCATAAAAAATAACAACTTATTTCAGAATTTCATAGTTATGAATATTGCATTCGCTACGTTTAAAGATACGAGAAAGGCATTTCTCCCTTGGCAGTTCATGTGTGTTGTGTATGCATGAGCCATAACGGTTGTTTGTATATATGACTTAGTTGTTAAGGTGTTTGGTAATGTTTGGTAATGTTTGGGAATTAGGGCCATTTTCATCCGTTCATTTAGTGTTTCTCTGTGTACACGTTCTTATTTTTGAATTTGCACATGCTCCCTTAAACTATGTAAAGGTAGTAGGTTTAAGTGGAGATAGGCCCTATTAACTTTTTTCGGTACATAATATGGAATAGGTGAATCACATACTAATTTTAGCTATGAATTAAAACGGATGGTTGCCTACATTGGATGAGTAAGAGAAGGCCGGCATTAAAGATGTTCTAAAAGTGGATGGGTAGAACTATTAAGACTTATGTGAGCTATCATATCAAGACGTATGATGGATGGGTGGGACTATCAAGACTGACGTGAGTTTGATAGGAGTTGATGGGATATCCTACCAAGATGTACATCAGATGGGTGGGTTGGCCCACCATGACATGAGGTTGGAGGGCTGGCTGTCAAGATTTCGTTAGGTGGATGGGTGAGATGGTTAATACGTTCATGTTGTGTTCACTTTAATTGCCTCTTACTCATATGGCTTGCTATCTATCATCCGCAGTTAGGCCTGCTTTCCTCAGAGTTTCTTCTCTCACCCATATGGCTTAGTATCTATCATCCACAGTTAGGCCTGCTTTCCTCAGAGTTTCTTCTCTCACCCATATGGCTTACTATCTATCATCCGCAGTTAGGCCTGCTTTCCTCAGAGTTTCTTCTCTCACCCATATGGCTTGCTATCTATCATCCGCAGTTTGGTCCTGCTTTCCTCAGAGTTTACCTCCGTCTTACCCATATGGCTTACTATCTATCATCCGTAGTTAGGTCCTGCTTTCCTCAGAGTTTCTTCTCTCACCCATATGGCTTACTATCTATCATCCGAAGTCAGTTAGGTCCTGCTTTCCTCAGAGTTTACCTCTGTCTCACCCATATAACTTACTATCTATCATCCACAGTTTGGTCCTGCTTTCCTCAGAGTTTATCTGTGTTTCACCTATATAGCGTACTATCCATCATCCGCAGTTTGGTCCTGCTTTCCTCAGAGTTTACCTCTCTCTTACCCATATGGCTTACTATCGATCATCCGTAGTTAGGTCTTGCTCTCCTCAGAGTTTACCTCTGTCTCACCCATATGGCTTACTATCTATCATCCACAGTTAGGTCTTGATTTCCTCAGACTTTACCTCTCTCTCACCCATATGGCTTACTATCTATCATCCACAGTTAGGTCCTGCTTTCCTCAGAGTTTACCTCTCTCTCACCCATATGGCTTACTATCTATCATCCACAGTTAGGTTTTGCTTTCCTCAGAGTTTACCTCTGTCTCACCCATATGGCTTACTATCTATCATCCACAGTTAGGTCCTGCTTTTCTCAGAGTTTATCTGTGTTTCACCTATAGAGCTTACTATCTATCATCTGCAGTTAGGTCCTGTTTCTTCAGAGTTCACCTCTCTCTCACCCATATGGCTTACTATCTATCATCCACAGTTAGGTCCTGCTTTCCTCAGAGTTTACCTCTCTCTCACCCATATGGCTTACTATCGATCATCCGTAGTTAGGTCCTGCTTTCCTCAGAGTTTATCTGTGTTTCACCTATAGAGCTTACTATCTATCATCCGCAGTTTGGTCCTGCTTTCCTCAGAGTTTACCTCTCTCTTACCCATATGGCTTACTATCGATCATCCGTAGTTAGGTCTTGTTTTCCTCAGAGTTTACCTCTGTCTCACCCATATGGCTTACTATCTATCATCCACAATTAGGTCTTGATTTCCGCAGACTTTACCTCTCTCTCACCCATATGGCTTACTATCTATCATCTACAGTAAGGTCTTGCTTTCCTCAGAGTTTACCTCTGTCTCACCCATATGGCTTACTATCTATCATCCACAGTTAGGTCCTGCTTTCCTCAGAGTTTACCTCTCTCTCACTCATATGGCCTACTATCTATCATCCCCAGTTAGGTCTTGCTTTTCTCAGAGTTTACCTCTGTCGCACCCATATGGCATACTATCTATCATCCACAGTTAGGTCCTGCTTTTCTCAGAGTTTATCTGTGTTTCACCTATAGAGCTTACTATCTATCATCCATAGTTATGTCCTGCTTTCCTCAGATTTTACCTCTCTCAACCTTGGCCATTTAATTACAATCTATGGAAGGACTACTTCCTTTTAACTATTGTACGATCATATGCATACATTGAAAATATACAACGTACCAAATTGTACAGAATTCTACATTAGAACAACAAGTAAGCTTACGCATTAAGTGACCGCTCCAACTTGAACTTTAATTGTTATTTATTTTACTTAAAATTAATTACATATTTATAATTGGTTTTCGCTTCTCAGTAAAAAAAGGAACATGTAAGTATGGCAAAAGTGCTTATGACCAAATACTAACGTTCTGCTATTTGCAAGATATACTGAAATTTCACTTCAGAGTTTGAAAGTTAATACAAATGTAAGAAAAAGTTTCCGTCAAGCCAAGATGAATAAATCTGGGACGTGTGAATATTCAAAGTGTGTTCCAGACATATTCATACTTGCTGAGAAGTTGATTTAAGTCGAATATCATATTGAAATATCCGTTTTAAAGGGACTTTTCAGTAACTAAGAAATGCTCAACGTACATTTTTATTGCATTGCATTATATTCATTAAATAAAAAAAGTTATAAATAAAATACTACTAAATTTTAATAGTAAATTTAAATCATTCTTTTAACCTATACTCATATTGTCAGTTATTAAAGAATTTACATAATTGATAATTATGTAAAACAAAATTGCGTTATGTTACTTCATTAAAGAGTTAGTCAGTTAAATATATATTTTGTAAATTTAGTAACTATGATATCTGGCAAGAAACACCAAACATTCTTCGTTATGGTAGAGTTCTTAGGGCTTGGGGACCTACTAATTTAATAATGTGTGCCTGCCTTTCGTTGATATTTCGTTATATCCGGCTTCTTATCTAGTGTTTTTGTACATTAAATTTTCAACAAATCTGCACTCTAGACGACATGCGTATAGATCACTGAAACAATAAGAAATCTATAAGTAACAATTGTTATCAAAGCTCTATTTAAAAAAATTTTAATTGTTTATTGACTCTATTTTTTTACAAAAATTTTAGAAATGTGTAGAGCAAAGTAACACTGCAGCAAATTAAAGACACAATGTTCCAGGTCATACGTCATGACTGTAGAAAATCTCTTCAATTACGAAGTCAGAGGTGCTTATGATCACAAGTAAATAGTACACAGTATTCGATACACATCATACAAAGGACAACACTGTAGAGCTGTAACATTGGAGGAAATTATGTTTTAATTTTATTTTTAATTAAAAAATAAAAATAAAAAAGTCAAACGTATTTAACAGTCCTTAGAATCTTAACGAAATATCACGTAAAATATACACAAAGATATTGAAAACACAATCTTTGTAATTGAATGTATATATTTTAGCAATGCATAAAATGTTGGAATTTTTTAAAAAAAGACTGTTCCCATTTAAGTTCTAATAGTTTTTATTTTAAATATCTTAAGGTATTTAAATAAAAGTGTAATATTTAGAAATAATATATTATATAGATTTTGGAAAAGAGGGTTTAAATCAAAATCCCAAGCCAATCTGACTTCCAGGTTTGAATACTAATTGTTAAACGAAAAGAACTCAACTTTCACATTTTGTTACTTCAGATCGTATCCACACAGCCCTTTTTATATTTTAGTTCAGATTTCAGAGGATTAACACAAAAATAGATAAAAACAATAAAAATGATTATAAATGGGCCGGGTAAGTAACATTCTTTAATTTATTTATAAAACTTTTATAAAACCTACTCCCTTGATCATGTAATAAGTTGATAAAGACCTCAATATATCTTTATTGAAATGAGACATGTGTTTCCACTCAAGAGTGGTCATATAAAAGGGAAAAGAGCCTTTAGGAACTAAGCCATCCAATAAACGAACCCCGCGAGCTCAATTTTCTTGGAGCACCTCCAGATACCACTCCCTACTTTAAGGATTCGTTCAGTCGATTTCAGTCAGATGTAATCTAAATCACACGCACTATAGCACTAACCCACCCACCTACCCATACATAGACAGTTGTACTGACACACCCACCTAACCATACACGGACAGTCGTATTGGCACTCCCTCGCCCATACACGGACAGTGATATTGACACACCCACCCACCCATACATGGGAAATGGTATTGACACACACACCCGCCTACGCACAGACAGTGGTATTGACACACCCACCCACCCATACATGGACACTGGTATTAATACACTCACCCGCCCACGCACAGACAGTGGTATTGATACACCCACCTTCCCACGCACACACATTTGAATTGACACACCCACCTGCTTATACACGGACAGTGGTATTTAACAGTCCTTAGAATCTTAATGAAATTTCACAAAAAATATACACACAGATATTGAAAACACAATCTTAGTTAGTGAATGTATATATTTTGGCAATGCATAAAATGTGGGTATTATTGTAAAAAGACTGTTCTCATTTCAGTTTTAATAGTTTTTATTTTAAATATTTCAAGGTTTTTTAATAAAAGTGTAATATTTAGAAATATTATATTAGATAGATTAATGAGGTTTTCAATCTCTATTACCGTCGTACATGTATGCGTGGACCGGTGGCCCATCACAACTGTACATGTATGGGTAGACAGGTAATCAGCGGAAAGAAAACTGAGCTGTCTTATAGCCTATACACGGACAGGAGTATTGACACACCCACCCACCCACGCACAGACAGTGGTATCGACACACCCACCCGCCCATACATGGACAGTGGTATTGACACAACCATCCAAAAATACATGGACAGTAGTATTTACACACCCACCCGCCCATACATGGACAGTGGTATTGACACAACCATCCAGTAATACATGGACAGTAGTATTTACACACCCACCCGTCCATACATGGACAGTGGTATTGACACAACCATCCACAAATACATGGACAGTAGTATTTACACACCCACCCGTCCATACATGGACAGTGGTATTGACACAACCATCCACTAATACATCGACAGTAGTATTTACACACCCACCCGCCCATACATGGACAGTGGTATTGACACAACCATCCACTAATACATGGACATTAGTATTTACACACCCACCCGTCCATACATGGACAGTGGTATTGACACAACCATCCACAAATACATGGACAGTAGTATTTACACACCCACCCGCCCATACATGGACAGTGGTATTGACACAACCATCCACTAATACATGGACATTAGTATTTACACACCCACCCGTCCATACATGGACAGTGGTTTTGACACAACCATCCACTAATACATGGACAGTAGTATTTACCCACCCACCCGCCCATACATGGACAGTGGTATTGACACAACCATCCAGTAATACATGGACAGTAGTATTTACACACCCACCCGTCCATACATGGACAGTGGTATTGACCCACCCATCCACTAATACAAGGACAGTAGTATTTACACACCCACCCGTCCATACATGGACAGTGGTATTGACACAACCATCCACTAATACACGGACAGTAGTATTTACACACCCACCCGCCCATACATGGACAGTGGTATTGACACACCCATCCACTAATACATGGACAGTAGTATTTACACACCCACCGGCCATACATGGACAGTGGTATTGACCCACCCATCCACTAATACAAGGACAGTAGTATTTACACACCCACCCGCCCATACATGGACAGTGGTATTGACACACCCATCCACTAATACACGGACAGTAGTATTTACACACCCACCCGCCCATACATGGACAGTGGTATTGACACAACCATCCACTAATACATGGACAGTAGTATTTACACACCCACCCGCCCATACATGGACAGTGGTATTGACACACCCACTCGCCCATACATGGACAGTGGTACTGACACACCCATCCACTAATACACGGACAGTAGTATTTACAAACCCACCCGCCCATACATGGACAGTGGTATTGACACACCCACCCGCCCATACATGGACAGTGGTATTGACACACCCATCCACTAATACACGGACAGTAGTATTTACACACCCTCCCACCCATACATGGACAGTGGTATTGACACACCCATCCACTAATACACGGACAGTAGTATTTACACACCCACCCGCCCATACATGGATAGTGGTATTGACATACCCACCCGCCTATACATGGACATTAGTTTTTTCACACCCACCCGCCCATACATGGACAGTGGTATTGACACACCCACCCGCCCATACACGGACAGTAATATTTACACACCCACCCTCCTATACATGGACAGAGGTATTGACACACCCACCCTCCCATACACATACATCAGTATTGACAAACCCACCCGCCCATATACGGACAGTGGTATTGACACACCCACCCGCCTATACACGGACAGTGATATTGACACACCCACCCACCCATACATGGACAGTAGTATTTACACACCCACCCACCCATACATAGAAAGTTGTATTGACACAAACACCCACCCACTCAAACACGGACAGTAGTATTGACACAGCCACCCACCCACGCATAGACAGTGGTATTGACACACCCGGCCGCCCATACACGGACAGTGGTATTGACCTGCCCACGACAGTCAGTGGTATTGACACACCCACCCGCCCATATACGGACAGTAGTATTGACAAACCCACCCGCCCATACACGGACAGTGGTATTGACACACCCACCCGCCCATATACGGACAGTGGTATTGACACACTCACCCGCCTATACACGTACAGTGGTATTGACACACCCACCCACCCATACATGGACAGTAGTATTTACTCACCCACCCACCCATACATAGAAAGTGGTATTGACACACACCCACCCACTCATACACGGACAGTAGTATTTACACACCCACCCTCTCATACACGGACAGTGGTATTGACACACCTACCCTCCCATACACGGACAGTAGTATTGACTAACCCACCCGCCCATACACGGACAGTAGTATTGACACACCCACCCTCTCATACACGGACAGTGGTATTGACACACCTACCCTCCCATACACGGACAGTAGTATTGACTAACCCACCCGCCCATTCACGGACAGTGGTATTGACACACCCACCCGCCCATATACGGACAGTGGTATTGACACACCTACCCGCCTATACACGGACAGTGGTATTAACCCACCCCCATCCATTCCCACCCATCCCTTAATTCATTTTTAAAATGTTAAATGAATTGCAAATTTATTTGTTGTCCCATATAATGTAAAATAAAATAAAAAAAACACTATTAACATTTTTGATATATAATTTGTATAGTAGTTATAGTGAGTACATCTTAATGAATGTGTAGTACTTAAAAAATTCGACAAGATGCATTTTTGAAATACAGCGATAAAGCCTTTAATATCCTCGAAATGTGACATGTGTTTCCAGTCAATGGTGGTCAAATAAAAAGGGAGAAGAGCCTTTAGGAACTAAGCCATCCAATAAAAGACGCCCTCGAGCATCGGTCACTTTGACCATCTCCGGATGACCACTATTCACCTTAAGGATACATTCACTTCAATTTCAGAGAGATATAATTGAAGATAGCACTGAATATAGTTCTATACTCGCTGCCTGAAGCATTAAAAAGTTTATTACACTTATCGATGCAATAATAACATTTCTTAACCGCCAAGTGATTAAATATATTATTATATATTAACTAATTAGAAATAAATATTAGTTGTAGTTAAAGAAGTAAATATTTTAGTTTTTACATGTTAGTTCTAAATAAAATTTCTTATTGTCATTTTTCTGGATAAAAAAACATTACAAAATATAATTGAAAAAATAACTCAATTTATGCTTAATTGATAAACATATAAAACATAAATTAGAAACGGACATTATGTATCGAAGAAAACATACAAAAACAGTGTTTTTAACAAATATTTATTATATTGTTTGAAGTATAAAACATTACTACACATATGCAGAGGGTCACGGGTTCAAATCCCGGGAGGTCCACTTGGAAATTTGATTGATGGGTTTGGACCATTCATCTTAAGTACACAAATTAAAAATACTTCTGACGAAGATAGAATGAAATAAATAAATATATATGTATAACTAAATATAATTAAAATATGAAGTATTTCAACCTCCGATAATTACTGTTAAAACATTACTCAAGCAGTTTGTATCTCATGAAAATTCGTCTTCTACGATTTATGTCAACTATTGTTACTCTTAGCTTTTTAGAAAAATTATGATTTCTCAGTCAAGTGGTGCATCTTAGACGATCTTCAATTAATTCTTAGTATAAAATAAATTAAGAGATTCTTGAGCTATTATTCTTTAAAAATGTTATATTATAACTGTGCAATATGAAACGCCAATCAATTGAAAGAAATGTAATTCTTAGTTTCATAAACAAATGTAGCAAAAATGCCAATATTTTACTAACTCAATAATTGAGGCTGTAACAACAAGTAATCATCCAAGTTTACCTACATGTGATAACTGAAAACAATTAATTTTATCCTCTACATCTCCAAAATGTTACCATTCGCTTCAACTATTACATTCATGCAAACAAATATTTGTGTAAAATATCATGGAGCAATTCAACCATGGCTCTATATCAATAAAAATGTGTTTCTGTATTGTACGTACTATAAATACTGAGCTGCTTATCAGAGCCATCTGGCAACAATTTTATGCCAACAATTCTGAGTCACTTAACAATGTCACTAGGCAAAAATATTATAAAAAGCAATACTGAGTTACTCATCGGCACCACCTTGTAAAACTATTACACAAAAATATTTAGAGTAATTCTTGAAAGTAGGTATTTTCAAAGTATTTCAGGTCGGTACTAGAGGCGCAGTACAGTAACCCAGCTACTTGGGAACAAACTGTTGTGGAGATTGAAGGTGATAGGTTTATACTAGTTCTGACACGGCGTCAGCTCAAACGTGGACACTAGTAGAAAGGTCTGGTGTGTCCGTGTTGGGTGGTAGCCAGGCTGCGGATGTTATGTAGGAAAGATAACTGAGTCCGACCTGTCTTTAAGCTGTAAATAAGTTCAATATAACTTAGCTCGGATATCACATAAAGCTCTAGGTCCCTTATTTGTCCTGATAATTGGGCTATTAATAGATGGCTCATTCAAAGGAACAGTAGACCTTGGTTAGCAACAAAGACTACATTCATCACACTCGTTCGCCCCCATATCTCAATAATCGATGTCTTAAGGATAGATATTGAATAATAATAATAATAATAATAATAATGAATAGTATATTTTTGATTTGAAAAGTTTATAAACTTTCAACACCTTGGTATTTATAGAAGTTTTGTGCAATTAATCCTTAAGGATGAAGACACTGCTAAGAGATATATCTTTAACAGCGAAAAGCAACTGGTACAAAATCCTTATTTATCGTTACTGTAGTTTTTGATAGTTATTAAATATTACAGCCAATTACCCGATGTATTAGTACATAATTGCTACCCTCTTACTAGTGGTAGTCAGTTTACCCATTAACAATACTAATGTTGCGAGTCCTGAGAGATGTAAGCATTGTTGGATTAAATGTATTCTCACATAATTGAGGGTTCAAGTTGTTTTATTCTTGAGCTACGCATGTTAAAATAAAATAAATAGTTCCTAAGAATTGGCAAAAACCTTTCCCCATATTAAACACTAAAGTAGCAAAACTTTGAAAATTACCAGTTTGATTACCAATTATGTTTTTTGCCAAAACTAAAAAACGAGTCAAGCTAGAGACATGTATCTTTTACTAAAATATTTTAAATTGTTATTCATACTCGTATATTTTTTGAAATCGTAATTAAAATCGTTCGAGCGGTTTTAGAGAACATTCCATTTTTCTATGTTTTTTGCCCATAAAAAAAAATAAATAAAATAAAATAAAATTTCAAAAAAGTGAAAAAATGATCTGGAGATATTGGCTAAATATATACCGAATATTGTTAAAATCGATCCATCCGTTTGGTCTCCACCGAAGTGCACATACCCTCCCTCAAATTACGGACAGACATCAACACTTTTTTTCGAAAAAAAACAACTCTTTTTTGTGTTCAGCGGACTCTAAAATGGGATTTTAGACCAACTTGTAAAAAAATTTGATCGACTTTAACGTATATTCCCCATAGTATTAAAAAAGAAAAGCTGCAGAACATATGAACAGTTGTTTTAATCAGTTTACAACGTAAAGCTTAGATCATGTAGCTGAATATTTAGGTTTAATGAATATTTAAAACATATTTAAGTGTTTTAAACAGCAGATATTTTAGTAAACACTATATACACTTAGGTGTTTGATAAGGGTAATGGTCTGTTGTGTGGCTGGGAAGGGCAAGCCTGCTAGTCAAACATTGCTATGGTGTTGAGGAATATTGACTTTACCCCAATCAACGTTCGCAACGGTCAACCTACAGTCCACTCGAACACTCTAACAACGGGCTTTGTAAACCAAATATTGCAGGAAATATGCTCTTAATTCACATTCAAATGTTAGAATAAAATATATATAAGTGTATTTGTTGCATTCTGTCAGTCAAGAAGGTTACAACAGTACTTATACATTATTTATTAGGAATAATCTTATTTCGTGTAAATAACATAATTATAATTTGGTATCAGTATGCATTCGTTGCGAAATCAGATATTTATATAATTGAAAACTGTACATACATAAACGAAATATTACCTAGTCAATGGCTCATGACAAGATCTCTACACTTTACGCCCGACTGACTTGAAGTTTTGAGGGAATGTAGATTTTTATCTTAGAGGTGTACTAGGAAAGGATTTTTTTTTAAATCCAACTTTAAAGGGTGGAAACCTTAAAGAACCATTTCTCTCATGCAAATAATACTGGTAATAGATCAACACTATAATATCCAATAAAATAACACTTACAGAAGCAGTACTAAATAATTTTATACTACTAATTGTGATATGTACAGTATTAAAAGTTAACATACTTCTGTTAGTATTGCAAGACACTTAATACCAACCACCATTATCGAGGCCGAAGTGACACGGTTGTATTGAGTGACGGAGTAGCACTTGAAGCGTGCAGGTATATCACCTAATACTTCTTTTAAGTTAATAAAAAGCTTCTTCCATTATTAAATTCATTATAACATGCACTAGAATTAACTAGCAATAGCGAATACAACTTCCAGAAGCAGCTCCGGTTGGACTGTCATCAAATTTCACTTAAGGTATTTTTTTTTTGAATGCGTATTTTACATTAAGTGAATGAATGAATGAATGTCTTTATTTAAAGGCGGAGTTAGGACTATGAAGTCCTCTCTTCCACTCAACCTTGCTTGGAATGAATGAAGTGCTTACTATGAAATTGTTTGTAAAGTAAGAATATATCCATATTTAACACAATTTACTAAGACTTATATTGAATCAAAACCTTTATACAAAAAAATGAATCAGAAACCGAGAGGGAATAAAGGGATTCAGTTTAAGAGTAGTTTTTTTGGATCTAAAGTAATTAAGTCATTGATCTAATACGATCCTATACTTACAATATACAATTTTAGTGTTCAACAAACGAAGGACGTTTACGGTATGTGGTTCGTGGTAATAAATGTAATTTTTTCTTGAATGTTAGATTACATATATAGGACACTTATTTAAAGAAACATTATTTAGATTGATATATATTTATCTTAAAATATAATTAAATATGTTCCCTGTAGGCCTTCAGTTCATTTCCTCTATAATGCTTTGAAGTATTTCAAAGATGTAGCAATGACTACTTATTATTCAACAAAACGGAGTTTTATTCTTTTGTTCTTTGTCTCTTTGTGTTGACTGTAGGCCTGTCATTAAAATGTATTTCACTTAAATACTTCATTACATAGAATAAAACGTTACAAAGTGAGTATGAAATAACAAAAAACCTAATTTCCTTTTTGGTATATATGTATCTGGAGACAAATGGCTAGATTTACACAGCTATATGAAGCATTTGATTGTTGCAATATTATCAAGTCCCTCTTTCTTTAGAGACAATATACTTAAATCAATATGTATGTATAGGATGGAAGCACAGCCTTAAATCACGTTTACAAAGTTTTATAAATAAAATTTCATTTTGTTGGAGTCAGAGCGAATTCACTATGTCTTGGTATTTAAGCCATTACGAATTACAGGAAAGAGTTTCTTTCAAAGGTTTCAGGAGAGAGATATAGGATTTAAAGTATGGGCTTATCCAGATAGTATGTCTATTATTCTCGATTTATATAAGTTTAAATATATAAAATCCAATAACGATGATCTCACCCATCACAAAATATCCCGAACCACTGAACAGATATTGATGAAATTTGGAGCGAAGTTAGATTTTGAATCATAGGCACCCACTTAGAAATTATTTATCAAAATTCCAACCCAAGGGTAGAAATTCCAACCCCTCGTAGCTTATTTTCCCCATTGCCACTAATACTTTTTCAAACAGCATTAAAAAAACAAACATAAACATGACACAACAGTTTAGCTGATTTGGTTTTCATTGTGAAATATTTCATTTATACTAACTCTGGTATGACTGCACTACTTTGCACCCCTCTAAAGTAGATATTCTAGACTGTAACATTTCGCAATACAGGAGAATGACATCAGGCTAAGCTTAATATTGATGAGTTGGTTTATTGAGAACCACGAAGGGAAGGGCAAACAACCTTAGATAACCACCCCATAGTGAAGCAAGGACTTGTGGATAGTGATGATATAAAATATATCCATACAATGGTGAAATGATTTTTTTTGAACGATACAGCCCTGTTGTGTGAGGGTCAAAATAGGAGAGATACCATAACAGTTCGTACCATGGATGCCGGGTGCGGATCGGTCTCTGTCAAGGGTGGTTTAACCAGCATAGGCTGATTGTTAACGTGGTTATAGTGACTACAGGTGTCTCTCGAGCTGCATCTGAGATAGTTTTATGTTTGTAGGTCTTTCGAGAAGTTGGGGAGCACTACGTGGTTTGGATTCCACGTAAAGCTGTAGATTCTTAATATTATACTTATAAAGGAGTTACTTTTACAATGGGTTATGTTCCACAATTAATGCACATTACCTAAATAATTTAGGTAAATAAACTCTAACTGTGGGTCAAAATGCCTTTAGGATAGTTATTTATAATTATTTTGGAGGGGAACACTTTACTCATATCAACCTTAAGTACTGTATTTGTAAAGAAATATCTCTAAAGATAATAATTAAATACATTTTGAAAACGTCTAAACGCTATTAATTGACTTGTGAAAACTACATATTAGATTATATTCATTAATGGGTTATTATTGTCATTTTTCTTCTTTCATGCTGCCGTTCTTTCATCTGTTCAACTTCTACATAAAATATTAATATGTTAGTGCAGGTATTGTATAAAATAATAATTTATTATTTTTCCGGGGTACTGTATATCCAGTAGAAATCTATTGAACTCTTACTAAGTTTGTTATGATATTTAATCTGTAATCATTTTCAATACATCAGAATTTGTGTTATTGTAAATAAAAGAGGTAATAACACAATGTGGTGCCTTAACTACCTGTATCCTTTAAATGAGAAGAGCGAGGTAATGTTGCCAAAACGAGGTTAACTAAATCATCAACGAACAGACGACTTGTGTTTTCCTAAAACTTCTCAAGGTGAACTGTGCTTCATTATTCAAACCTTTTGTGACGCTTGTAATACCTTTAGAAGTTGGTTTATTTAATTAAAAATAATTTAAAATCAATTAAGTTTTCAATCAACTTTTGATGTAGTAGGTTGGTAATTTTGGTTTGGTAAAGTTGGTAATGGTAAATTTTATTTAAAGACATCCATGATTTGAATGAAAAGATCGAGAGGTTTTGAAATCACTCAAATTTGGGACATCAAAGTGAAGGATGAAGCTAACATAGACATTAATATTTTCAAACAATCCATTATATTATAAAAAATATAATTTATGGTTTGTATTATGCCTTAGTTGAACCAGACATATAATTTATATATTTTATTTGTACTTTAACTATATAATATTATTGGGACTGTGACTATATATACTAAAGTCGGCACTGGTGGCGCAGTGCTGTAACCCAGCTACTTGGGGACAAAGTGTTCAGGAGATTGTAGGCGATATGTTCTATGCTTGGTCCTATTAATACCGACACGGTATCCGCTCAATGGTTGCATCGACGTAAACTCTACTGGGGAAGTCTGGTGTGTCCTTGTTGAATGGTAGTCAATATTCTGATGTTGTGTAGGGAGGAGAACTGTATAAGCTGTCAGTTAGCTGAAAATCAGACCAACACTACGTGGTTCAGATTCCACGTAAATCTGTAGGTCGTTTAGTTGCCTTGGCTATTAGGCTACTAATAAATAGCTCTTTCTTTGTTTAATCTTATTTGTTTAATTTACTTCTTATTTGTTTTATCTTAAGACGCCGATGTCAAGATATGAATTACGAATCAGTGTGATGCGTGTAGATAATCGAATGTATTCACTGTTACAAACTAAGGCTGACTATTCCTAAGAAAGTGTAATTAATAAATAGCTCAATGACAAATGAACTGCCAGTGGTTATTAGTTTGACCTTTCAAAGTTTGTTATGATTGGGATCGAACTAAGAACTTTCAGCTCTAACCAACTTCATTTCCAACCACTTTTTGTAATAATGGTGTAGTTATGAGTGGGTAACTATCCATTAAGTTATTCCGTAATTACAAACACTCTCCTAATAAAATATACAAAATCATAAGTAAAATAAAAACATATGTATTATACGTTTATAAATTATAATTTTATATATGGTAAATATTGGTATAATATTGCCAAGATATCGTCATCAAACATTTACAGATGCAAATGCTTATCGTGGATTATCACCCACTCTGATTGTAATGGTTAAGTAACAGCCTTAAGAATCTACAGAGGTTGTCGGCCATGTTGGCTTTAATCCAATAAGAAAAACGTTATTTGCAAATCCATATTTTTCGTTATTTATTGACAAAAATCCGTGCATGAGCTTCACAGTCATTTAGTACTTTAAATTGTAGTTTCAACTAAAAAAAAATATTTAAGTCCTTTATGCAATAACTTGCAGAAAGTTTTTGTACTAAAATGAATTGTTATTTTACATTTTATCCGTAAGGTTTACATTGGTATTATTTTTAAGGCCTTTTTATAGCCTTTAGAGATAACATTTAAAAAATATTGCTTCACATTATCTTAGTACTTTAAAGTATACTTAAAACAAGATTAAGATCCATTTGTAAATAAATTAAAAAATTAAAGTGAATTTCGAGGGATCAAATATGAGGATTAAATATATATATATATATATATATATATATATATATATATATATATATATATATATAAAATTTCCTCTTAGCAACTAAGATTATAAATATTGAAAATATCACCTGACTAAATTTAAATAAAATATTGACTAAGATTTTTAATTTACAGTACAAACATACTACTAATTAATTAATAATTACTTATATTTACTACTGTTAATATGTATATATTAATATGGTTATAAATGTTAATATGATTCACATTTGTATAAGTAGCATTGTTATATCAATGCTACTTTATAAATAACATAGACTTATTTTTTGAAAATCTATTTCAGCCTTTGATTTAGACACCATACCAGAGTATTTATAGATTTCACTACGCTTTTTGAAAATTAATGTTACTGATGTTTGGACAGTAGTCAGTCTTCATGCTTGGTTTGATGTAACACATACAGTTAGTTTTTCAATTTACACTGTTAGTTATCTGTTGACGTGGGATGATCCCTCACTGCATTTACATGGAAACTGTACTTTCGTGATGCCAATGCCACAAACTGTGAAAAACCCAATCATTCGGTATTGACAATCAAGGGTAAAAACTTTACAGAACCAAAATTACCTGTAGGTAAACCGTACTGTGTGAAACGGTTGGTAAAAATAATTTGTTAAATACAATGATCAAACATGTTTTATATAAGTTAAATGCTATTTTTGATATGTAATATTACTCATAATAAGTTATAAAACGACAAAGAAAATTTCTTGTAAAGAATGTGTACACAAGAATTAGTATTATAGAATGGTTTTGGATTTTCTTCCTATATCGGAATGACATGACATGACACCCTATAACATTCAAAACATTACGTATTCCTTTTATAAGAATCGTATAGCTTTTGTAAAATAAATGATAAATATTTAGTTCTTAAACAATCGAGCATGTAATTTATGTATATTTTAAACTGTTAGTAAATTTCTTATCCCTTAAAATATATCACCTTAAAAGTATAGTGGCCTAAAACGTCAGGATTTCGAGCTTGGTCGACTCCAGCCTGAACTGGACGTATCGTTATGGACGTTTACCTTAAACTGTTCTGGTTCACCCCCCCCCCCCCGCCACACTTTGTTTTAATACGTTCCCCACACAGAACAATAGTTGATGTGGAATGGTCGGAGTAAGGCTAATATTATAATAATGTAATAATTAAAGAGTTCAATTTAAATAATTATCACTGTTGAAGGGAATAGTATACCCTACTCTTGGTAGATGACAAATACGTTAATGTCACAGGTATACTCCAACTTTGAATACATTTTATCAACTAATATTACAATAAAAGGGGACACTCCTGCACGCTTCGTCTGCCAATCCCGTTACTCGCTGTGCTAGTTATACCTCGGCCTGTGACTTTTGACTAAAAATAATAGTATGTTAACTATACAACGTAAAATCACAATATCAAATTTATTTACAATATCTCAATCACATTACTTGCGTTGCTACCTATTTATTAGTATTTAAACACCGAATGACATTACTTGACGTATTTAAAACGTGTTAATTTCATTTGTTTTTGTTTACAAGCGGAGATTAGATAAACAAAAAAACATTGTCTGCGTCGGACCAGACGGGGGAAGTTATACCGTAGACCTTCTATTATCTATATATATATAAAATCCAATGTATGTTTGTTTGTCTGTCTATCCTTTATGCGCTACCAAACCGTCCAGCCGATCACCATGAAACTTGGGGAAGTTGTTCTATATCCCCCAGGGAAGGTTTCTGTCCTATTCCCGTTTCTTTAATCCCTCAGGGCTCCATCCCTTGGACTTCTAAAGTTTCAATGTTAATCAAATAGCAGGATGCATAAAGGTATAATAAGTCAAATATAAAAAGAATATTAGCTGTGGGTTTTAAATATGTCAAAATTATACTGTTTATATTTTTATGTTTTGATTTCTTGTGAAGCTATATTAATTGATTGATTTATTTGATTAACAGCTGTTAAATAAAACAATCGATTAATCGATAGTTCTTAAAAATTTGTTCTTAATTTTCAGCGTGACGCGGTTTCTCGACCAACATCCCATCCCAAAGTGTCTAACGGGCGCAAAGAAGTATAACTTCAATAACTGCATTACATCACCACTGACACCTTTGCTGTAGAGTCGAATGTGAATAAAACCATAGTTACAACCTTTCCTGGTTTAACGTTATGAAAAATCTAACCTCTAAATATTACAGATACCAATGTTTACATTCCAACAGCTGTTAAAACTTTTAAGAAACAATTATTTACATTTGAACATCTGTTTATTTTTCAATTAATTTAAATCTCCTCCATGCTATTGCTATTGCAAAAAACGTACTTTAAGGGCTTCATGTACTCATCAGGGTAAAAATAGTGAAGAATTAAGACCTTATTGCACAACTACGAACGGAGGGAAATTGTTTGTCACCTTAACCGTTTAAATTGGTCAAGAAATAAGAGAGGAGTTGCGTTGACAAAAAAGGCTTCATGTTTTATATATACGGATTTATACAAACACATGATTAGTCAGAGGCCCTACAAATTGATTCTTTTGTAAACGTTCCTGGCTTTGATTGGGTTTAAAACACGCACAAAAAGCTGTTTGAAAGTTACAGTAAGCAAGCTGAATACAAATTATTTTACTCTTTACAATTCTTTACACATCAAATAATTGTTTGGTTTGTAATATGTAATGGTGGTTTATAATATGTAATTTAAACTATGCAACGAATATTAATATTAAAACAAATAAAATTGTTTGGTATATTTATTGAAGTCATTCGATAAAATGTAAACAAATGGAAAGTTTAAGTGGTGAAGCCATTATTTTAGATTATACACAAAAGCACAATAAACTATCAGAGAATGACACATATTTATTTTTAACCTCTTATGTATCCTTAATGTTGAAAATATTTTAAAATCAGTATCAATATACTTGGTCAGGTCTATAGAAGTATTGAAATCCTTAAAATTCGAATTATGCACAGGCCCCTTAGAAAACAAACTTTCAACACACTGGTGAGTGTGAGATGCATTCTAGTGATACAGAGAACTACTCTTCCCTCACTGTGTAAATATATTTAAAAATTGTCATGGCAACCAGAGCGGTAAGCTGCGTGCTGACGGCGCTGACCCTGCTCATTTTACATCATTAGCAGCAGTGACGATCGGTAGGATTTTTATTTTAAACTAGAGTTGTGTGACTTTACACTTTTTTGGATTCATGAAGTATTCTAATTAAAAAGTTTCTTGGCATTTAGATTGTAAAATATAAATTCACTTGCATACAACATTCACAGTTATTTTATAAAATACATTTGACATATTTTTGAGGGTTGAGAGCTGTAATATTGTGAACAAGTTCACTTCACTGGCAGACTTAGTCTATGTTAGTGAACTTGTGAACTGGCAGACTTAACATAGGCAGGATGTCTATGTTAGGTTAAATAGACCACGACCAGACTTCAGCCAACAGAAACACGGCTTTCGGACTGTGAATTTGTGTACTAATAATCGAGAATTTATTTCAAAAGTAACTTTGTTTTGGAATACACAAATAAAAATAATGTTTTATTTTCCCAAATCCAGTTCAGAACTGATACTAATTTATGAAATACAAAAGTAATGGAAACTTACTTTTATTTTCATATACTTTGTTTTATACATATATTACATTATTGACATTATTACTTTGTTTTATACATTATTACATTATATTAAATTATTATACATATATTACATAACATTTTTGTGTATATAAAAAATGCTTTTTGTATACGTGATTCATTTGAAGAGTGAGTTTTAAGGATTTGCTTTTTACTTATTATAATTGTAAAATAGAGATGCAGTCATATTATATAATGGATAGAAACTAAAAGAACGCACCATGACGACTTCAATGATAGCACATAAATTACGTTTTTCCGAATCATAGATAAATATTGATGGTTACAGTATTTTTTCTGGTAAATAATTTGTTAACATTCTCCATTATATCTATATTTAACTCTGTCACTCATATATGTTTCACATATGAATGACTAAGTTTTATATATATATATATATATATATATATATATATATATATATATATATATGTAAACACAATATATATATACCTCGTATATACAGGGTGTCCTTGAACTCTCTGAGGATATTTTTAGGTATTGGTGGTGGGTCAAAAATAAGACATATTATCATATTTAAAAATTCCAAATCACCTCTGGTACCCGTACAGCCACCATTTTTGTATTGTTTACAAATTATTTTAAATTTTTAATACCATTTAACTTATACAGGTAACATTTGGTATACACATTACTAAAACTATTCTATTACTGAAATAAAAAAATAAAAAAACCCTTTTTAATTATTTTCAAAATGGCGTCACTTTGAAATTTTTGATCCTTAATAACTTTTGAAAGGCAATGAATAAAAAAAAAAAATAAATAAAAATACAAGACTACATTTTTTTGCAAATTAAATTTTCAATCAAAAAAAGGAAAGTAGAATGAAATCGGATGACAAGCAATTGAGATTTGAGTATTTTTATATTCAATCATTTACGCGTCTATGTATTGTAAAATTTATTTGTGATGCAAAGCAGTTAGTAGACATAAAACAAGTAAAATAAAAAAAAGCATTAGATTCCATTGAAACTTTAATTAAATTTATTTTCACATTATGAACTATGCTTAAAATGTGAGCTCAAATACAGGAGAAAATTAATTTCCTTCATTAATAATTCCAACACCTTCAACAATTCTACCAACCTAGAAATTACAAAAATTGTAGTTTTTAGTGTACTACTTAATGTTGAAATTAATTTTTAATTTAATAACAACGAAATCATCTGCAAATGCTTTGTCGTTGCCTGATAGGGGAATTTTTTTACAATAACATCACAAATCACTTTATTGTACTGTTTTGGATGAAAGTAATCAGAATAGATCGCTGGTGTATTGTTGTGGTTGACTCGCGCGGCACGACACCATGGCTATACACATTGACGCGTAAATAATTAAATATAAAAATACTCAAATATCAATTGTTTGTCGTCCGATTTTATTCAACTTTACCTTTTTCTATTGTAAATTTAATTTGCAAAAAAGGTACTCAAGTGATTTTTTTGTATTCCTAACCTTTCAACAGTTATTAAGGATAACAACTTTCAAAGTGCCGCCATTTTAAAAATAATTGAAAAAGGTTTTTGACTTTTTTATTTCAGTAAGGGAATGGATTTACTAATGTGTATACCAAATTTAAACTCTATAGGTTGAATAGTTTTAAAAATAAAAAATATTTGTAAAAAATACAAAATGGGTACCGGAGGTGATTTAGAATTTTCAAATATGATATTATGTCTTGTTTCGACCCACAACCAATACCTAAAAATATCCTCAGAGAGTTTGGGGACACCCTGTATATATATTTAGTCATTAATATTATGTTTCAGTCATTCATGGTATGTTTCATAGTCAGTCAGCCTAAGATGAAGATGACGGGCTGCTCCAGTCTAGTTTCCGTGGTGTTCACCTGGTCACGCCACCAAACAGATTCCTGAAGATATTACACTAAACATACGACTAAAATGTCAGTAGATACACAATTTACAGGTACCAACCTAGTACTTCTCGTAAAAAAATTAAACGATCACTCTTAAAATCTAACGTAAAATAAAATGTAAGTTCAATTTGTTACACAAGAAATTCGGTTGAACACCTATTATTAAAAAAGGAAATATATAGAGATAGAACATTTAATAAAATACGATAAAGCTAAACTGAAGGTACACTACAATTATTTATGTTATCAATTATGGGGTTGACTCTTAAAAGATGGGCGCAGCATAAAACTTACTTTACACAGTCATAAAACATGACGTATACACGAGAAATTAATTCTATTCACGTATGTGATATGTTTGTATTAATACCCAAAAACCGAAGTCAGGGGCTGGCTGAAAACTAGTATACAGCCCAGTTTTCCGTATCCCTTGTATTTTTAATATTTTATATGCCATTATTATGCATAATACAACAACAATCCGTAAAAATATGGCCATCTATGACTTTTTTACATTTCCTCATATTTATAGTGAGCTCTAAAAATAATAGCATTCTTTTATAGTTTCCTGTAAATATAGTCAAATACAGTTTCTAAGTGTACTTAATGCTTTACATTGTATAGCCAGGCACTATCCTGGCTTCTGCACAGCCAGCTTGTGGCCTACCACCTACTATAGTTTCCTTCACAACTATAGATTGGTGCGCCACAACTGCCCACCAGTCCGCCAGTATTTTTCTATCTCACTTCCACCCTAAGTGCACTTCCACACATCCTATTGCCACGATTGGCGAAATATTAAGCAGGTCATCCTATTTAGTATAAAATATATTTATGTATTATATATGGTGAATCTAGTGACAAGTAAATACATGCCAATCGATCAGAAGGGTGTCGATCTTAAAGAAGTTATGATTGCTACTATACAATATTTGAGAGGTTTTAACATTTCTCTATCGTTACGTTCATCATACTCCAGGCCTCAAGAAAGCTCTGAGATACTTTGAACGATTTTTCTGAATTTTTTTTAAAAATCAAACTTTTAAATTTATTTTAAAGAAGAGGACAATCCAGATATAGAATACATGCAAACTGAATATAATAGAAAGTTCTAGTTCATCTGCCTCACCATTTATCTTATGTTTGTGTCGCTGACTGATCCTTACTTAAAGGAAGTGCTCTCTGGTAATAGACATTTTCTAATTATTCACTTTATTTCTTATCATCCGAATACCTTTTCATGTTTTTGGATGTGAAATTATCACCAGCTTCTATTTTATTAGGCACTCTCCTCTAACTTTAATAAATATTCTTGATTGAAGGGCAAGTTTTGTTTGAGTTTTAATTATGAATAGTTTTTAATTAGCATAATACGAGTACGTGTTGGTACATATACAGTACAAGTAAACGTCACACAACACAAATTGTGACGTCACACAGTTAGTCAAATTTGTGTTGTGTGACGTTTACTTGTATTGTTTTAATTATGTGAGGTGAGTTCGTAAGTCGTCAAGTTTCGTTATCTTGACTAAGACAAATGAAGTGGTCTTCATTTTATATAGTATTAATATACAAACTGAATGTCCCCAACGTATTTTAGTGTTTTTTCACGTGGGAGAGTGGGTACAATGAGCTATATATAAGAACTGTAAAATGAAGACCGCTTTACGAAATTTGTGTTAGACAAGGTAACGGAACAACTTTCGAACTCACTTCAAATAATTCAAGATGTCCTAACGTCCCTTATTTCTCAGTAACTGTAGGACAGTGCTAATGTAATCTCCTCTTAAGCACTCCTAAATACCATCACATTGCCACAGACCTAGCCGTTACTTAACCTTGTCTCCACCCATCTGTGTCACTTGAAGTACCCTAATGGAAGTGTCGAGGTCTGTTATATGAAGTGTTTTGGTATAAACATGTTGTGTGCTCTTTTTAAACATATTATTAGAATTCTGAGTAGCATGTGAATATGGAGACACTGATAATATTAATAGTGCAAACATAGTGAGTTTATAAGCAATTAGGCCACTGTTCTAATACTTGAATGAGAAAGACGTTTTGGCATGTATTGTATCAAAGGGGGGGGGGTTGTCTATGCATGTTTTATGTAGTGGTTGGGACAATTTTATAAACTTATGATATGTTTAGCTCGAATGTTTCAATATACAAAATTTGATAATATTTTGTATACAAAATACTTTTGTTGTTTTGAGTCACTCAGACTATCTAAAGCCACCCTTCTTTACATAACCGTTACCCCCAAATGTACATAATTGTTTTACCATAAAGAATAAATAAAAGGTTTTATAATTTTAACCCTAGAAATAAAAAAAAAAAAAATTACTAACCACATAGGTTAATTTGAGTGGTAGGAAAACCACCTTATTCAGCTGTTTTCTAACCAATCAATTAATTGATCTGGTTTCAAACAATTAAGATACGATATTTGTTAAACTATATGTGTTAAGATACGTGCAGAATTCCTTAATGCACGTTTTGTTAGTAAAGAAATGAGGAGTTTTGCAAATCAACTTCAAAAAATACCTTACAATTAGTTTTGTGAATGTTATTTACAGAATAACAGGCCTCCCACAAATAAAACTTAAAAAATAGTTCAGTAATTTGAATTGAGTATCCAGGGGTTGAAAACGGGATTGTTATGTCACATTGATACTTTTAGCACCAGTGATATTGGAATATAAACAAATGGCTAATATATAAGGATATATGAATCAAATGCTGATGACATGTAAGCAGCCAGTGTGTCTGGCATTTCACATACATCGAACTCCAGCCTGTACTTAACATTTTTTTACTGGGTGTATGCTGTCTAGAAGCAATATTCTTAAAAGTGCTGATGAAGTAGTTGCAGATCTGTAAAATATTCCCTCATTCCTGACATTGTCTAGAAAACAATTAACTTGAAAATGTTACTTAAAAATTAGGATGCAAATATATTGAAAGTTACAGTGACAATTATGCCACCGTAGTTTAAATTCGTTACTTAAGTTTTGAAAAAAAAAAAAAAAAAAACGATAAAATTCTAAACTGTTCTTGATATTTCTTTGCATGGATTACTATTGTAATATTTATTTATTGTATTATGTACTATTTTACTTGTAATACAGTATGTATTACAGTCAAAGAAGTGTTTGAATGGTAATATAAAATTGCTATTAATTTACAATTACAACAGTTATCTTTGAAATATCATCACATTAGAAGTATTGTATTGATCTTATTTTATCGATTAAACAAACATTTACCCATCCACTTAAACATTGATATCTTATAGAAATGTTTTGATAAGTTACTGCCATACGCATGTACGAGTATGTTTATGACCATTATGAGAATACCATTTTCATACTCACAGTCCCTACAAGTTGTAAAATGATATTTAGATTCAACAACATGTTACGCCTTTACTTATGGCCCAGTTGCACTACACGAAGCATAGGCAACGATGTGTTAATTAACCATTATTTTCACCCATACCAACTTCATCTTTCGCAGTCTAGGTTGTTCCGATAGTTGTTTCTGTCACCCGTAGACAAACCTTCTAATACACAATCTGTTGCCTGATTTTGTTCCAGTTTATATTATACATGTATCTTTAAGAAAGGTTTTATTGAAAAAAATCCATTCAATTTTATTATATTTTGACTGTACTTCGATTTTCATAGAATTCTACAAAATGCTTAGTTAACCTAGTGTGTTACATTGCTTTCAAACGACTATGTATGGTGTACAGCACAGTTAGCTGTGATGAAAGAAGGCTCTTGTTTTTAAGTAAGATAAATAAAACCAATAGAGATAAGATAGTAAAAAATAAATAAGTTAATATTAAGAAACAATATAAGAAGGAAATCAGAAATGCTTAGTGTGCATACAATTTTCAAAACTTATCGAACAAAGTAGAACTGATTGGAAAATAATCAAAAATAAATGTTTAGAGGCAAACAACGAAAGAATTTGAAATCTCCTCTAAAGACTTTAATAAACATTTTATCGACGCGGTAGAGAAAACGAGGAATCGACAAAATGTTCATGCACTATCTATTGGATTTAAGGACCTGTTGAACAATGTAACAGTTTCAAATATTACATTCACATCGAGAAAGATTAGCCATTCAGAAGTTTTTAATGTGGCTAAACGACTATCAAAATCTAATCCTTGTGACGTCTACGGCATATCAAACAGTTTATTGAAAACTGTAAGAGATAATCTAGTTGAATCAATGTCTATAGTTTGAATGCCTTTTAAAGAGAAAGTATTCCCCGATACATTTAAACATTTTAAGAATATATCAAATTTTATAAAAGGCTCTTACACTCAACCAAACAATTATCGACCGGTTTCAATAACTCCTGTGTTTGGGAAATTATTAGTTTACGATAATTTCAGAAGCGTTCAAACTTAAAATTGTCTTACTTCTGACCAACAGGAATTAAAAAAGCGGAAATATACAGTTGACGCGATGGATAGTTTAGTTAGGGAGGCTTTATCAGCCCTTAAAAATAATTCCTTTGCTCATTCCACGTCCAAGTCTCAGCAAATTAATAGAAAATATAAATTACTTAAATATCTCTAGCATTCAATTTCAGTTTTTTAAATATTATATAAAACCACCGACAAAACTTATTTCGTAGTGAAAAGTGGTCTGAAGAGGTTAATGTGGCATGACAATAATAGGCTTCCCCGGCGTGAGCAAGAGTTTATCCAATCAAAAGATAATATGCCTCAAAGTCTATAATAAACTCTTCAATTTAAATCAAAAGTATCAACCCGAAACTGTAATGAAAAACTTTTATCGCTAGCTATTTAGAACTCCATTTCATTCAATTGACGGTTTATTTATTCATGATAATTTATATAATTTCATTTAGATCTAGTTGAATTATACTTACCATACTTATAGCAGCTCATGTTTACCCAACATAGGAACTAGGTCACCTCTCCTTATTATAGAGTCCAATAGGTCTAAAGAGGTGAGTCGAACTTCACGCTTGAACATTAAGTTAACGGAAAAACAATATCTCCAAATTTAAAGTTAAAGAAACAAACGATTGTCCAATAAAAAAAAATTCTGGGGAGGAAATTTAATTAGTTGTGGGTTAATGTTGTGTCACACTTGGTTACTTATTAGATACTACTTAGTAGCAGTTATCTCATTAGCTGCTACTAAAACCAGTCACATTCAAGATATAGTAGGAACTATTCAGTAGCTGCTACTATTACTACTGGATTCAGTATTTGCCATAGTCGTCTTACACGTAGTATTGTATTAAGATACGTATCCCGAATAACTTTGATCTTTTTCTTAAACGCTTTTTCCTGAAGAGCTTATTCTTGAAGAGTCTTCGTGCAATCATCTAAATCCTCACTTACATCTTGGAAAGTCCGTTTTTTAATGCCTCGTTTCAAATCTTCGAGGCAAGTTTAGTTAGACACGGGTACATTCTATATATGTTTAAAAATATAACTATATCTCCCTCAGACCATTAAGTATAACACAAACAAATTTATACTAAAAATGAGACAACACAATAATACAACAGTATGGGAATGAGTGAGTGGGTGGGTAATTACAACATTATTTTTATGGGTGTGCTGTTGGGTCGATAAAATATTACATGTGTAGGTGAGGGGATGTATGTGTTCAGTTAACACACTCCACACAAATTAAGTGAAAACTCACATCATAGCTCCGACCTATAATGTAGTACATCAAGAGCACCGTGACATCTTCAGGTAGGCAAAATGAATGCTGTACCCATATTGCATTCACAAAAGGAAGGCGCTGTCCGTTGCATTTAATACATTGGTTCAATAGCTTTGTTGGACCAAGCGAATAATTTACCACATTTGGAAATAGTTGCTTTGTACAGTTTGTTCCCATGAAACTGTTTGTAATGAAAAATGAGTTCTTTATTGAATACACTATACCGATATGTTTGTATTATGTTTTTGTTTATTTTGTTTTAAATAACAATCCTTTCGTCTAAGTTGGAATTTTTCCTGTAAAATACTAACTTATAACCATTTTTTATTGTATTAGTTTAAACATTTATACTAAAGGGAACATAATTAACTAGTTAGTTAAAATTGCTCAAGTGGCAGACTGTATGTCTGAATTTGTATGCCAAGATTTGTTAAACAACATATTTTTAGTTAATCTAAATATATTGAAATATAGATTTTTATCAGCATGAAGGATACAATGTAACCGTTTGTTCGGTTACATTGTAGAGAGAGAGAGAGGGAGAGAGAGAGAGAGAGAGAGAGAGAGAGAGAGAGAGAGAGAGAGAGAGAGAGAGAGAGAGAGAGAGAGAGAGAGAGAGAGAGAGAGAGAGAGAGAGAGAGAGAGGGAGGGAGAGAGAGAGAGAGAGAGAGAGAGAGAGAGAGAGAGAGAGAGAGAGAGAGAGAGAGAGAGAGAGAGAGAGAGAGAGAGAGAGAGAGAGAGAGAGAGAGAGAGAGAGAGAGAGAGAGAGAGAGAGAGAGAGAGAGAGAGAGAGAGAGAGAGAGAGAGAGAGAGAGAGAGAGAGAGAGAGAGAGAGAGAGAGAGAGAGAGAGAGAGAGAGAGAGAGAGAGAGAGAGAGAGAGAGAGAGAGAGAGAGAGAGAGAGAGACTGGGCGAAAGGGCGCTAGTAACTAGTTGGTCACAAGACTCACTAGCACGTACTAGCGCGAGCAGTTGGACATGTTCAACGCTTCAAGCAAGTGAAATTCAGCTACCACTACTACCCAAATTGGCTCCTTATTAGCCACTACGTCGCTAGCTCTTAGTAAAGTTGCATAATGTGACACATCTCTTCACGGGTTTATGAAGGTAGCACGAATATCATGCACCAATCACAAACAAGTGTATCATCCCTGGTGGAAGAGTGCTTTTTATGGATATTGAAAAACTTAAATAGTTAGTGATATTAATGTTAAAAGCATTATTGTATTATAAGGGAACATTTCAATTAAATAAATTCAGATCGAACACGTCATTATGGTGAGATAAATTTTGTGAATAAAATACGAACTCAGAAAATATATTGTATTGCGGAGTGTTTTAAAAACAGAAAAACATGTAGAACTGATAGCTTAGCTAAGAAATATCGACCTCGGATTAAATTATGATATTCATTAGACATCTTTGATTAATGTAGAGTCTGTTATAGGAAAACGTGGATTCAATGTTGACTATAGAAGAGAACTTCATTAGCGCTTAATAACAACAAAACAGATACAGTTTAATGATAGCGGTGGGTTCTTTATAATTATTATCCTAACCATTAGTGATAACACGTTCATGAGCTCCTGCAAATAACTTTTCAGTTGAGAAAACATCATTATTTCTTATATTCTAGAAATGGCTTAGTTATACAACCTCAATTTATATTTTATAAACAGTCAACGGTACGTACATACTACATGGATGGGCCACCTTCTTACCCTATGTACATAGTTTTCCTGCTTAACGATCAGCTTGTTAAGTCATATATGACAGTTTACCCTTTTACTAGACAACTAGTATGTGTAGTCCTGTAAACTTTGTACTACAGTACAGTACTTCAGTACTTCGTTGTCATGCTGAGCATGCTACAGGGGGACCAGTCAATTATGCGCGTGCGCGCGTGTGTGTGTGTGTGGACACCTCTGAAACACAGCAGATTTGCTGCACTTATTATATGTGTATTTTAAATGACTCATGAGAGTCATATAAGTATAATTAATGTAAAATGTTGATAAATATATATATTGATAAAATATATACAAATTGTTAGAATGTCAGCCAATATGAAATATAGATAAATTTCCAGGACCTTTATAAATGTTATAAATTAAACGTGGCATGGCATACTGCATTCCTTTAATTATATTTAAGATTAGCATACATCAAGATACCAGAAAATGCATAATATAATTTTTTCATACTTACATCCCGACAACATTTTATCTTTAATTTTTACATGCAAATCTATGTATATAAATATAATTTTACCATATAAAAAAGTTTATTGGAAATGTATGATTTAAAAGTAAACTATCATCAATATTCTTATGAACATAATTTTCGTTTGGTATTGGCTTTCTATTATGTTATAGTTAAGATATGTTTAATATTATATTAACATAAATAACATAATTTTTAAAATCTCATATAAGGACAGGGATGGCTATCAGTCTGTCTAAAATATATTTAAAATATTTTCACAACATTTACGTTTACGTCTTTCGTGACAATAATACTCACCCCAAACGAAAATTATTATTCGTGACATTAAAAGTAGAACCAGTTCAAATTAAAACAATCTGCCTTCAGACTTAGTGCAGCAACATTGAATAAAGGTATCAATTGTGAAGGAAGACTAATTCTGTTGAGTAGATTGAGGATGACGCGGGAAGCTGGCGGTGGAAATCCTCATGCATATGAATTAAGAGAGAGCCTTGGAAACGAATTGCCTTTCGGAATGAAATTAGAACGATCTTTACTCTATCATTTAATAGGTGTTTTGTGTACACCATTGTTTTGTATCTGAAATAAACATGCGGAAGTATTAAGTAATATAGAAATGAGAATAATTTAACTAAGTTTTGCAACCATCTAAAAAAATGTATAATTGCTGTAGTTGAATGATTCAGATACTAAAATAAAATTACGAAACTACATAATTTTAGTTATGTTTTTCATAAATTATAATATGTCATTGAAATTAAAATTAAGTATTATTATAGCAAACCATAATCATGTTATGTTTGAAAATTTCTACATGGGTCTAAAAGTGAATCACAAGAAGGTGAAAGTAGAACGTAATTATTTATATTAAGTATATTCAAACAATTTTTGAGTATAGAAGACAGTTTTTTAATTTAATTAATTAACCGGTTCCATAGCTATCAAAATATTAGTAAGTTAGGCAATAAAACACAATAAAAATATATTGTTTTAAGTATTTGTTTGCGTCACTTTATATAGGTGTTTATTTCAGATGTGTTATGCACTACCTTGAAAGGGTTTCCGTGTAAATTTAGTGGACGTGCAAAAACTTTCTTTTAGCAAAATAACGAACTTAAGAAGTTGTTACTTTAATGTACGGACGTAATATCATCTTTAAACCTAGATAACAAACTATTGCTTCAATTATATTTTCATTTTGTTGTTAGCTGAGTGTGCTGTATTTGAAACGTAATTAAAATTAAGAAAAAATTCAAGAGTAATTTAACTAAATTATGTTAAAAAAGCTTTCAGTATACATTATGCAAGTTAGAATCTTATGTATCTAATTATCAAAGTATGAAAATTCACTAACTTATATAAAAAGTAATAAATTTAATTAGACATTTTTGATCTTAGCGAATAAACTCTTTAAAATTTAATTAGTAGTACATTAAAATAGTCAACTGTCAACATTAAAATTGAGACTGTCAACCCAAATTGCAATGGTTGAGACAAATTACTTTAGTCAAGGGATATTTAGCAGTGAAGTTAATTGAGTTTCAATTTGACAGTTTTTCTCAAAGTCAGTTATGAAAGTTTTGTAAGAAATTAATACTATTACAAAAATACTGTTTCTATAGTCTAACTACTACCTATCTGCAAATACCATCTTATCGCATTTATACCTAAATTTTATGATATTTGACTACAGATTCGTACTGAACTAATGAAAGATTATCATTTTAGATCTATAATGAAGTAAGATCTATTTACCATTCAAATTGCGTTATCTTAAAAAAGCACTTTTATTATTTGTTTAAATTTCTTTCCTTCATTCATTCAAAAAAATATTTTCACATGAAGTCAGCAAATTAATATATATTTTATTCTAAAAATTGAGTATATGCTGATAAAATGCATGTTTAACAACTAAATTAAAAACTGCTTCATGCAAGGTTTATCTCCTATCGTGGAGTATATCCATGATGGACATCGTTTATCTCCGCGACGAGAGGTCTCCACACCATTAGCTCCATTTCTTGTTACCAAGATAGGCTACTGAAGTCACAGAATCCAAACTGCCTCACAATGGGGGAGGGGGCAGTTTGTACAGTATAGTAAATATATAGTATAACTTTAAAAGCAGTCTTCTAAAATAATAATAATAGTTATTGTTTAAATATTGATCTACCGTCACAGAGCTAAATCCAAGTTTCGTAACCATTCTATCCACTTCTTCGATTGAGTGAAGACAAATTAATCCCTCCCCCTTGAAAAGAACGTAACGAGCAATAATGAACTATGTGATCCATAGTTTTAATTTCGACTCTGCAATCACATGACTGATCATTTACCATTTCCTACTTATAGTTGCATCAGTTGCATCTTCCCACACTCGTGTGAAAGCGACTCAACATAGTCCATTCCTTACGACGAAGGCTCGTTCCACCGATAAAGGTCATAAGGTCTGATACTAGAAACTTGTTTCGATCGTCAAAAATATTCCAAGATAAACTTGTTCCTGTTGGCTTTTGTCAAACATTCGTTAAAGATTAACTGGGCTAGTCAAAGAGGTGGTTTTTTAGATTGCAGGATATCTTGCAAAATGGGAAGATTGGGAGTAGATATGACCTTTGTGAACTCTCTGAGAAGTACCTCTTTGCGTGCTATATCTTTTTACATATACAGTATATCACTATTACGATGGTCTATTAAAGCAAGACTATAATGGCCCTTTAATATACGTTTTAAATATAAACTAAACTCACCAACTTGATATGACTATAATTTTTTTAACCTGGCGTTATTCATCAAATCAATACACTACACTCATTTTCTTTAAGTATTTTTTATGGTTACGTTGTACATTCTAAACTCCAATAATCAAACAGTACTTATTACTGAATTTACTATCATTTAACAAATTTAAAACTAAGAAAACTGTTGTTAACTTACAATGCAGTTATTTTACTTTAGTTTTTATTTAGTTAAACATTTACTGTGTTAGTTAAAATAATTCAAAGATACTAACTATATATAGTAATTAGCAATTGACTATGAACTCTTTAGTTAAGCTAACATCAATCCTAGCATAAATCATATTCAGAAAGTACAATTTATTCGGTGGATGCCTTTATTAATTTAAGAGAGACATTAGTGAATAATGTTTATTCCATGTACTTAGTTTAGTTCGTTAGTATCTAGTTATTTTTGTTAAGTTTTTTCTATCATTATATAGTTGAACAGCTTTAAGACCAATTAATAATGAACACTCTTTCGTGGGTTCTATTGCAATCAGGGGGTTTAATAAACATTAATTTCTCTATTGATATGAATAAGTGATAACGTTCCTCACAGTTAAAATGCCGAAGTTCATGTGCTTGCCTTTAGGCTAGGCATTACACAAGTAATATACGCCGCAAAGTTTGCGGTGACTTACGGGAAGCTGCTTTAAATGGAACAATCAGATGATAACCACGAAGCTACTCTTACCCTCTGGGAACACAGGAAGTAGAAACCAATTTGTTAGCTGGAGCGTCTGTCTAAAACATTATTGGAATATTAAAGTAATTTAAGGAGACTAAGACATAAAGAAACCAATCAAATCAATACAATTTTAGATTTCAACGCTGTGTGAAGATGTTGTGTGATGTTACTGTTTTGTAAATTGTTTTATCAATTACAAAGAGCAAAAATGTATCCATTGAGATAAAAAATGTGATCCTTAAAGTGATATTAAAATAGAAATTATGATATGAGAGCACTCGTAAATGTAAAACAATATCAAATGTTATTTTTCTAAAAAGAAGTTTACTAATTTTTAAAGCATTAGAGGATCGTTTGAGCCTGTTATCTAATACAGTACCTCATTTTAATTTCAAAAATGGATTTAGAATGACTTATCATTGTTCAAGAAAGGTGATCTAAAAAAAAGTACAATTTAGGTATAAAAACCGAAGTCTTACAGTTTACAGAGCAAGGTTTACTAGTAGAAACCTCACTGAACTAAATTACCAATTTGAACCCATTTGATAAACACAGTTCATGTTGATTGGTGATATATATATTTTATAAAGATAAAAATAAAAAAAATAAAATAAGAAATACCGAGTATTTAAATAAATTAAATGCAAACAGAAGCTGCTTAAACTAGTTTATCTGAATTTATTCTCTTTTTTGATATAAATATATCTAGTTTTTAGCTATTCTTCTCTTCAGATGGTAGATTAATAGCAATGAGTTTAAATATAATGTCAATTTTAATGTAAAATCTTACCGTACTGTTATGGTCAGGTCATATTAATGAACTGCAAATGTTCCAACAAGGTTTGAAGAGTCATATTTGTATAGTCTAAGCCACCAACATGACGAAACCAATAATGAGTAAAAGTCACTATATATTACTTGAAAATTTATTATCAAAATTAGAGAATTGAATTATTTTGCACTATAATAATTTAAATGAACTCACAAATTAATAATCTCAATTTAAAAATCAAAATATTATAACAATTTGATTTGCAATTTGAGATATATTTTATGTTTAAAGCTATTGGCAGTACACATGATAACAAACTATACAATATTTCTTTTACCCCACTTTTTAGCTTTAACATGAGTATAACAGTTGTACATTCCTGTAAGATTAAAGATAGTGTGATAATATACAAGTAATATTATTATTTTGAGTCTAAAGAATACAATATTAAAACTATAACCCCTCGCAAAGTATATGCCTGTCATTTTTGGATATTAGTTAATTTCTCAAGCTATGCTAACTTAATCAGTGGGTCGAAAGTCATTTAGGACCAATAGTGCTAATTATTGTCACTAATGATAATATTCATTTAATTTGTGTAGTTAAAAGATGTGTTTATTTTCAAATTTTATTATAACAAATATTATCAAATGACACCTTTAAATTGTAATAAATGTCAGCTTACGTTAAAGATGAGACGTCAACATAAAAAACACTGGGTCAAATTGATAATGAACTTATTAATATAATTCAATATATTCTCATGATGAAAAGAATATTTTAATGGAATTCTAAGAATAAGTAGCTTACAAATCTGATAAGGAATTAAATTTTTTATCAGTGAGTCAATTTTTCTGTTCAATACTGATCATATTAAAAGGGAAAACCAAGCAATTTAGTAAAATATGTCCTTGTATGTCATCTCTGTAACTCTAGGACACTTGAGCACTTCCGACCGTCTGATTTTCTTTCTTTTGAATTCTTTTGGTATATTTAGTTTAACATTTATTAACTGTGTAACTAGCGTACTAAAATGTCATTCAGTGTACAGTGACATTGACTAGTTTATATTTATTTTTTAGTAATTTTTATGTTATTTCATTTGAAGTACTTAATTTACAGAATTAAAATAGAACTAAATATTTATATATTGAGGTATAAAAACATGACGATAGAGGTAAACGGTTATTTAATGAAGTAGAGAATAATTGATAATATGCATTTGAATTTTGTTATATATTGTCTTTATTTTTACAATATATTAATAACATTTCTCAATATAATAGTATAATTGTCTTGCCCATTGATTTTTTTCTTGGGTAAAACTTCATAGAAAATACACATCTTAACTCATGTTGGGCGTACACAAAGCATATTTATATGTACTAAAATATATAAAACGCCCTTCATAAGTTCATGTTTTATTAGAATAAAAGGTACCTTTATACATTTAACAATAGTAACATTTTAACTCGTTATAGTTTAATAACATTTAAAACATTAGTTTATCAGTCATAATACCTCAAATCAAGTAGTTAAAAAATAATAAAATATTTAAGTTAAAATGAAATATTTGATGTAAGCTGAACAATATAACATGCACTGAGCAGTTCTCGGAATATTAACAATATGCCCGAGAGAAAACGAACCTACTTTTAGTAACAACTTTTCACATTAGTTTTGAACCTGTATCCTCTACGGACAAAATTGGAGGATATCCCGAGGACGTGCCTGTGGCATAAGCCGCTCAGAGCCTCAATACCTTCTCAGTTTTATTGAGGCTATACAATTGTAACGCTATTGTTGGTGGTTGGGAAACGTTTAGGGTTGTTGTATATTATAAGCTCACCTGCCAATATTGTTACTACCCATTATTATAATATATATCTGAATTAATTGTGTAATATTGTGTCTGTATTTTACAAATGAAAAATCAAATTTCGCAAATGTTTTCTTCCCGAACAATTTTCTTGCCCATGAAGATTTTCTAAACTAAATTAAATCTAAGATAATTTTCTAAACCATAAAATTAAAAAGACTAGTTACCTTGTAGGACAGCTATAAAGTATAATCAACAATTACTGAAATAAAAATTTACGTCCAAATTAATTTATGAAATTATGATAAAATCTGTACTATAGAAGTTAGGTACAAATAAGTTTAAGTTCACTACTTATATAACATTGATTTGGCAAATATTTAGTTAATTAATATCTTATAATTAAATAGTTAATATAATAATGTTATATTCAGTTTGTAATGAGTTGTCAAGATTACTTTCCATAAACAAACAAAAAGGAAAGAGGTTTCTACAAATAGGTTTAGATCCAAAAATGTACTTTTCACGTTTAACAATGTTCCTTTTCCAATTTTCTACACTGAATACATGTTCCAAATGGGTTGATACAATCTTATTTTCTATAATTCTTAATTTTTAAAAATATATAAATAGAGCTTTAGGCCAATTAAGGCACTCAAGTTTAAGACGGACTTTAAAGTTTGTCGGTCATACTTACTGCAAATTACTTACAGGATTTGGTGGCCGCCATTTTTATCAGGCTGAATATTTGCCCATAGATAATGTAATGTGCTTGATCACTTGACAATAATCACATTTATAGCTAATTTGTATTGGAATTGATCAAAATCTAGTCCTGAACTAATGCAATATGCATTTTTACCAGCACTGGATGCAACAGTTGAAATAGGTGATTTATCCAATCTCTACAACAATACGGATTATGATGGTTTATTCATATAATTCCAATATACGTGAAGAAATAACAACGAGGCAAATCCAATAACAGCTCACCATTAAATATGCGATATTTTAAAATTCATAATGAGTTTATTTACTAATCAAATTATAATTAACTTATAAAAGCACCTTTATCATTTTTTTGAATTCCTTTCCATCATATCTTCAACCATTATTAACAAATAAATAATGAAAAATAATTAGTTTTATATGTGGAAAAATCAAATAAGTATAATTTTGTTCCAATATATACAGGGTGTCTCTGACCTCTCTCATAAGCTCTCTTGGTTGTTGATACTGGTTCATTTAGAATCACAAATATCATATTGGAAGTGTCCAAAACACGTTAAATATTATTTTGGCCACCACTTTGTTGTTTTTTTCACTTTTAAATTTATATTTCAAAAACCAAAAATTGTATTAAGCTGTAATTTTGCATGGATCTTTATAATATAAACATACGTTTGGAGAACTATTATTGGTTTTTCAGTATCAAAAATTTTAAAATGGTGCCCATTTAAAGTTTTAAATCCTAAACAACTTCTAAACCAATAATTATATTAAATATTGCATAGAACAATGCTTTTATTCAATGTAATTAGAAATGCAATGATATAATGATTTTCAAAAGTCGGAAGAAAAATAACATAGAAATGATAATTAATGTGACAGTAAGTACAATGCGCAACACATATGTAACAGCTGATAATAAAAAAGTAATTTGTGATAGTCTGATAGTAAATAAACTGATTAGTACAACAATACATTTGATGTAAACACATGATTTAAGAATATCACAAAATACTTTAATATGATCAGCTGTTACATATATGTTACACATTGTACTGGCATATTGCATTGTACATACTGCCACATAAATTATATTTTCTTTGTTATTTTTCATCGGACTTTTGAATTTAACATATGGTAACTGTTTATTATGATTATTACTTTAGGTTCTAATGACTATTACTATAGTAATTAGTCTGTACATATAATTTAGATTTTCTACATAATATATACAAAGATTGAATTATTACCATATTAGCAAGTTACTAAAATATATCTATAATTTTTTTAAATTAAACATTTCATATTTAGTATAATAGGCCTTGGCTGACTAAATAACATTTGAGCAACAAGCCATTGTTATATATCATTAGTATATTTATTATAAATTCTATCAAATACACCGTTGTATTTCTGTATGAAAATTACATGACATTTTATTGTATTTTTTAAAACTAAAAATTCAATATGCTTATGACAATTTCTAAACATAATCAAGAACATTTAAAACAGAAAATGAAGAAATATTTCAACTAATAAAGAAACAATCTACAGTACTGTTAGGTTATACAATATGTTATACTTGTGTATTTTATATTTTTATACTTTTTTATTTTCTATGTAATTTTATTCACCAACTGATGTCAATAAAGTATTATTATTATCACTAAACTGCATCGTATTATTCACAGTTCATGATAACATATTTTTATAACATTCTGATAAATGTCCAGGATAACATGTGTGTGATAAAGAAATATAAATAAAAGACATCCTTTTATTTACAAGTATTTAGTATACATACTGTATATAGGTTTTGAATTAAAAACTATAATTGTCCAATATGTCTCGTTTAGAAAAAAAAGGCACAAAATAACTTCAACAGTTAATCTTGTGAAAAAGGATTAGTTTCCTATTCGAAGCAAACTAAAGATACTTGAATGTTTATTATTGAGATTTGAGAAAACTTTATTAATTAATTAGAACAATTCAATGATTTCGATTATCCCTGGTGTATAAAATATTATATTTAATTACACCACACGTTATTCACTCTATTTGTATGTGTTTAATAATAATGATGATTGTAAGAAATTCTATTCATTATTTTGATTTTGTTTTTAAAAGGCTTCTATAGTCAATATGTCAACAAACAATATTTGCCACTGGTCTTAAATGAAGAATTCTGACTTTATCGCAAGAGCATATCCCTTGGACATGTGAAAGGTTGAGAGATCCCATGTCCGGCCCCGCCTGTTTTTATTGCCGTTAAGAAGCCCTCTACTCTACAACACAACCTGGGACCAACGGCAACGTGACTTCCGAACCACGGAACTGGCAGGGCAAAAACTGTTAATGGTCTTATCAGGAATCGAACCCGGACCAATAGTGTGGCAAGCCACCCCCAGCACTATTGCTACAGCTGCTCCAACCCACGTCTTTTGGAGAACCATAGTACGTAGTACCTTACATGTATAATGGTATTTATCTATCCACTTGCTCTTACATATATGTATATGCGAGGGTGGGTGGGTAAATACGAATGTTCGTATTTACCCACCCATCCTCGCATATATATGTACAGTGTATTGCCCCCCCCCCATCCGCCCCAACACGTACAGTTATTGGCCCACACTCTCATCCATACATACACGTACAGTGGTATTGACCCACACGCCCACCCCAACACGTACAGTGGTATTGACCCACACGCCCACCTCTACACGTACACTTAGAGTGGTGTTAAAACCACCCTGCTGGTGGTTTGGAAGTTACTTTAAGGTCAAGTGTGTATTACCCTAGGTCAAGTGTTAAAAGTGGAATCTTGTATATCATCGTGGTTACAAAGAACACATTTTTTCACGCCTTTAGCGACATTTAATCTTTTTAGGAGGACGGCCAATGAGGAGTTGAACGAAAATATTCAACGTAAACATAGGTCGAGTCTTTTCAAGAAAAATTAATTGCCGCAAACCAGACATCGAAAAGATTATCTTTTCCAAAGTATCGGTCATTTGAATGGCAAAGTAACTAATTCGGAAATATTATTTTTCCACTATTAAACGGTTGCAAGTAAATTATTCTGATAAAAAATTATGCTATATGGCACTTAATTATTAAATAAAATAGAAATATCTATTGAAAAAATGGTGCTAGAGAGAGAGAGAGAGAGAGCGTTTCCATATTTGTTTCCACCCTGTACAGTGATAATAGCAAAATTATAATAAAGTGATATTTGAAATTGCAGACGCGATCAATCTATCTGTTTATAATAGAAGCTATTTTAACGATATGAAAAAAATATTTTACATGTTTTAAAACTTAAGAAATGTTACTCAGAAGAAAATGATGATTTTTTCATAATTAATATCAGAGTTTTTACTTTTCATATAATCTAAACGTTGTGGTCCCATATGTTACCCTATAAACGAACAATCTTATACATAACTACTTAAAATAAAATTTAAATTATTTATTTTCTTGTTTATGACCAAACAAAACGATACATTGAAATACGTTTACATCACATGACAAATCTGCCATCTATATAAGCTTATTAAAAATAAGAGTTGTTATGAAGGAAAGAATACATAATATAAAAGTACATTTGTTGTACAAGGTACTAATCTAATTTACTCTTTTATTACGAATAATATTATGCTTGTTTACAATCACTAATTAAAATTGACTCGGCTTATTGGTTATTTATAGCAACGCTAATAAATCACAGTTTGGTTTCATTACGCGTTTTAGTGACTTTAATTAAACAAAAAAACGATAGAATATAAATTATGATTACACGATGAATATCCGCAATATATAAGTGTGATCAGTGTAGTCCATTAGACATTTCAACAAATAGTGTTTACAATTTGTATGTTAGATATTTGAAATTGTCTCTTTTTTATTGCTACTTAAGAAAACTTTACCTATTAAACTATCTATTTGTTTTTTAGCTGTCACTTCCAAAGCGTTTAGTGAAAGATTTTATGTAAGTACTTATTTATTTATTTTTCTTGTAAGATTTAATTAATAAGGCATATACACACCAAATATTTATCTATAACGTATTATATCTGTATAGTTATAGAAGAGTTTATTTATTTTGATAGTAATTTTCTGTTGAAAACCTGGAAGACCTTCAATATTACTAGTTTTTAGTCAGCGTACAAGGAATTGAATAATGCAAAATTTCACTAAAGATATTGATTAACATATTTTATTGTATAATTGCTTAAAACTATTTTAACATATTTTAAATTTATTAACAACATATTTACTGTCATAAATAACCATGAAAAATTACTTAAGTTGTATAGTTAAGTGAGTTTGGTAGAAATGTAACAACTGACATTTTGGTGTAGGCATATAGTATTACATTCCACGAATGTATTAATAATCGTCGAATAATGAATTCTTGAATAATTAAAAAATTATTCAAAAAAGAGTTTCACATAACAGGAATATGCATTCAAGCTAGAGGTATCACCAAAAGTGTGGTATTACTATAAACTTATTTTGCACTTATGAAGTATTTAAAATGTACCTAATAGCTGTGCTTACAAAAATGTTTATGAATCAATTAATTGACGATAGTTAAAAAATACTTCTTTTTACGTAGTAGATTTACAAAAAAAATTTAGAATGTCGATCTCTAAATATTAAAAAGGTACATTAATTGCGATTTATATAACTCTGCGAAAAACAAAAAAATCGAAAATCCTAGATTCTTTTTAAGTTCAACTTAATTTGCTAAATCAATTACAATCCATCATAAAATTAAAAAAATAATTGTCATGCAATTTTATATATTGTGCCTTAAACAAATATTCTGAAGTTAATAAATAAAAGTGAATAAGTAAAAACATTAAATAATTGAATGTAAACACAAAACCTCTAGGCTGCATATTATCATCATCTCTGGAAAATCACACGTAACACACATGGTTATGAGTAAAACATATTACATACAAAGTTGAAAGATTGCAATTACGAGTTTAATTACTAACTTCAAAATAAGTAAACCAAACAATAAACAAAATATTCAAACCAAAACACATACAATAAAGGTTTGGTGCAAAATCTGACAGCACCACATCTTATCTTTCCTTTGCATAGTTTAAACTCAAGGTAGTAAAATAACGAAATATTTGTCTGAAGCTACAATTTTGCGACAACTAGAAATATTCCCCTAATCACCAAAATAATAGAGTGGTGAAAAATGAATAAAAAATAATATAGAACATATAATTCACTAGGCCCTAGGGAAATCATTACAAAGTAAGGGATGAAGTAAATATTCATTTAGGAGTAGCCAAATGGAAAGAGGTCAGCAGAATCGGATATATTTTCGTATACTCCAGAGAACTTTAAAGCAAGAGAAAATGTATAGTTCTCAAGAGTACCAACCTAAAACTACCATGGGCCTATTTTCGTAATATCCCTGCATTTGGTAAACATGTTCTACCGAGTCTTAATTATAATAGAACTTAAAAATCAGTATTTTTTATATTGGTCACGTGATTTTTACCCAGCAGAAATTAAACGTAGCATGTTAACTCTCAGATGGAGTTATCTGGTATATACTGATATTTATTAGAAAAAATATGGTATGCCATCTTATAACTAAGTTAGGTTAGGTTAGGTACATTAACCTACTTTATCTGGGTACTTACATGTAGGGTTTTGGGTCTTGTGTTACTTGTTTGTATTCACATGTCAATTGCCTTTTCATTAACAATTAATGAAAAAAAGTAAGAGTTTTTCTGAATGAGATCGTAATGAGTTACAATAATCCAACAAACTTAAAAAGTATCCTTATTGATTAAGTAAGTTTTAATTAAATTTAACTACTCTCACTCAGTAATGAGTTGTCATTTAGATTTGTAGAAGATTAGAATATAGTAGTAAACTAAATTAACTCAACACGATAAACCATTAAACTAACCGTAGTACTCGATTATTTGAGTTACGACTGTGACTAGAGAGTATTTTCTTACTACTATATTCTCGTATCAGTTATTAAAACATTAAATGCAATAATATAAATACAGTAAGGTAGTTGAAAACACTGAAAATTAAGATTAAGAAACCAGAGACTCAAGAGAAACAAATAAGTGAAGTGCAATAACTGATAGACAGCGTTTAAAAATATAAACAACACAAATCTAGAGAAAGAACACAAAATATATCAGTACATAAATATAATTTGTTAGTAGGGAGCATCAATGAATTAAACTAAACAACCTATATACTATACATTGAAGTTACAAAATATTATATATGTAGTTGAAAGAGTAAAGACCATATTTAGATAAGATATTATATTTTATACATAATGTTCTCACAGATAGTTATTTGTTCGTAAACATTTCAAAGGGATACATCCTCATTACTGTAGAGAGGATAGAGTATTAGATACATACGTTCAATGTTAGAATTTGCAACAGCTCGTTTTCGTATTGTAACAATTGTTAATTGTTTCATTATAATTATTTTAGAAAATTGTATTTAGAAAATGTTAAATATTGTAAGAACTGAGACGATTAGGAGTTTGGTTTATTTATCAAAAGTTTTTGATATAAATTCTCCAAGTTTTGAGAAAAATTCAGAATCTTCCCCTTTCAAATAAAAAAGTAGTTTTTTCCCATATAAATTTGCTAAATAACCAGTATATTCACGTTTGTTAATTTCCTGTCAATTTCATGCGACATGTTTTCTGAAGGTAACATGTTTGGTGAGCCTTACCTGTTCAGTTGTCCTGGTTTAGAGGGTTCTAATTGGTTGATTTAGCTTCTAGAGTTAAGAGGGGGTAAGTCCGTTGGTGGAAGGGTTGCGAGCGTTCCGTCAGTTTGAAGATATCTTTCAGTGAGTGACCACGTTTGTTCTACACGGCGACTTAACCGTTCTCGGTGTTTATACCGGTTCGGCAATTATCTTGTTCGCGTGTGAGTGAGAGGGTGTATGCCGGTCGAGCTTTATTGTGGGCACGTTTGGGATTTAAACCTCCAGGACAGCTACATCTCCCGGAGGCAATTTGCAATTTAAACAATTTGCAATTTTAAAGCAATTTTCAATTTTTAAACAATTTTGAAATTTTAAATCAATTTATTACAATTTTGAATTTTGAAATTTTTGATTTATTAGTTTAAAGAAATTTATTGAAAAAGTTAAATTAATAAAAAAAAAAGGTTCTGGTCTGAAGATATTTAATTTATTATTTTGGAAGTTATTTTAATTTATTTGTGTTCCATTAAGTCAATAAATGAAGAGATTTTTTATTTTCGTTATTATTATTATTTTAGGAAGAATCCAGATTAATTTGTTGAAGTTATTTATAAGAAGAAAAATAAAAAAAAATTTTATCATTGAAGAAGTTTTATTTTGATCTCTCATTTAAGTTGTTCAACATATCAAAAATAAATAGTAGCTTTAATAAGGCTACAGTATCGTTTCTACGGAGGGAAGAGATAATTAATGTTTCAAGAAAGGAAGGGTGAACTAAATAATCAGTGACCTGATGTCGGTTGTGAGGGTTTCTTTGAAGGCGTAAAGGTACGCTGTGCTTCCTACGCTGCCGTAATCACTTGATACAGATTGTAATCCTATACACACATTTTTAATTTCGTAATTAATTTATAAGAATACAAGTCACAATTGAACGATTAAAAAATTCTTTTATTATTAAAAGTTTTCTTTGACAATGTATAACATCGGTTACAGTTTACAGAGAAATGTGGGCATTTACTTTGAAAGAATTGGTCATACATTTAATGCTATGTTTGTTCTAAGATATATTATTAGGTGAAACAAATTAACACTATAAAGACCCCCATTTAGATAGTTTAGTAGTAGAATAATATATGTCAAGTAATGAATATTATATAAGTATTAAAATTGAAGTTATTAGTCCATATTGTAAGACAGTATATTAATTACTGACCATATTTTTTGACAGTGGATCGAAATTTTTTATCAGATGAAATTGTAAATAGATTTGTTGAGAATATCATTTTATTTTATAGCGTGTTTAAATCATGAAGATTAAATATTGTGATTTTGTCCTTGAAGATTGACTCTGATTTAATTAGTTTTCCTATACCAAAAGTAATAATTTTATAAATCTCTTCTATTAAAAATTAATTAAAATTTTATTTCTACCAAGGGCATAATTTGAGTTTACATTATTCGAAATGAAAGCTGCTATGGGTCTGAGATACTGAGTCATTCAAAGTGCCAAATGATAACAATGCTGAAGTTGTCAGTCCTAATTGGTCAATCTGTAAATACCGTAAGTACTCAAGTCAAGTGAAATCAAATCGCTCGTTTCTACGATTGATAACTATCTAATCTTAAAACTTAAATGTTAATTATTGTCAATCTTGAAAATTAAATAAATCCTATTCGATATACTTTTAAGCTAATATAAGAATGTTCAATAACATTATTTGAAATTATAAACAGTTATATTCGATTTTTATATAAAATTAAAATTATCTTTATTAAAAAACAAAATTTCCTTTGAAATAAAATTATGTGAAATAAACAATAATGTAAAATCTTAACAATCTCTAAACTGAATAAACCAGTTCAGAATAAAATAATAATTTGTAAATTTTGACTACTCATTTGTTCTTTTTATGTGTTCGTGGTTTGTATCAAACATATTGAAAATCTACAAATAAAGATTACTATGAAGACCAATTACTCAAAATGAGGAAATGGTAATAAAGGACATAAATTTAGATTGACATCATATTCATAAACATATTGATATATTAATTTCTAAGTATAAAAATAAGGAAAAATGGTTTTTTAAACATTATTTATACTATTTAGGAAATATTATTTTATATTATTAAACATTAATATTTCATTAACTCACCTTAAAGTATTTTTAAATTAAATACTTGTTAAAAAGAGACGATCAGAATTTTTGTAATTTAAGACACGTCAAGAACATGTTTTCTTTTGAGAACAAGTACCTAAATATATCTTTGAAAGTGTGGTGTAAAAGATTATAAGTCATGGTTGTGTAGATACAAAATTCGAAGTTGGTACCCATTTTTAGCCACATCGAACATTGTTTCATAATGTTCAATGAATTGAATCTTAGGATCAGTTTCTCACATCTACAATATTAGCTCGGTAAATGTAAAAAATATAGACAAAACTAATAAAAACAAGGAGTAGTCTGAATAGCTTAGTTTTAGAATTTTCAGAAATACATTTTCCTACAAATTAAATAAGTAATGTCAAGAAGAATGCAAGAAGGAAAGGTTGAACTAAGCCATCACATATGTTATAAGTCCCTATCTGGGTTGGAGCTCCTCAAGGTTGGATCTTCTTCCCTAGAAAAATCTCACTTGATAATTTCCGTATTATTCATGATAGGATTACTTTTTTAAACCTATAACTGAGTGTCAAGAAGTAAAATAATTAACGGTCGTTTACTAAACATTTGTGTAACGATGGATTTCATCGGTTTTATTTAGACTTATCTGTGTCGAAGAAGTGAACGGAGAAGCTTTAAGAACTATGAAATTAAATTTTTTTCAATAGAAATTTAATCATGTTTATTTACGTTGACATGAAAGATAAGTTGCACGTCTTATGTTTGTTGCTTTGTGATATGACTCTATTAAAAGCCATTTGATATTAGTTATGATTTATAAATAGTAAGTAAATGAACCAATTTTTAATAAAATAATGTATGCTTCAATCAATATTTCTTTATATTGAGACATTAACGAAATAAATCTAATAAAAATTGATTTGAATTATAATAATCATTCACCTGAATACATTTGCGTATAGAACTTGGCAAATTTTCAACAATGGTATACTTTGAAAAATTGTTATAAAAATAAATAAAAAACTGGTGTGGAATTACAAGAATTTGTTTAATTATACAATGAAGTTATAAAAGATGACAAAATTAGCTAAGTTTTAGAATTATATCATGCCATTTTTAATTATGAATTTCATTTTATATTAAACTACGAAGTGTACAACCATATTACAATTAATAATTCAAATAAAACAAGAGTTAAAGCTAAGAAATATTTAAATTCAAGCCGATATAATATTTATTAATGTGTGGAGTGGTTTTAAAGTTAAACTCTACAGAATTTGAAGAAAGGGCTTTTAAAAATTGTGGTAACTAACTAGCTGTAACGTGAAATCAGCTAAAAGCCGGCCTGGCTGGGGAAGTGCTTTATCAGCCCCAGATCGTCCCTCAGGTACATAAGGAGGACGGGATTTCCAACTCACTTAGACTGATATGTCAGTCTGAGTTAGTAAACACAATAATGTATGTTACAAAGTCCTATGTAAGTAAATTTATATTTAAGTTTATTATATAATAGGGCTTGCCTGTTAATTGATGAATGATACTAATACAATTACTACATAATAGTCTAATAGAATCACACGTGATTAGGATAAAAACAATTCATTCATATATTGTTGAATATGAGAAAAGTCGATGATATGCTCAAGTTGATATGTTAGTTGCTCCTAAACAACACACGTGAAACCAATTATTCAACTCATTTTGTTTCTTAGATTCTTGATTTTAAATTTTAGTGGACTTCAGTGGGTAGGAAATAGTTACAAAATAACATTTACTTATGGAATTTCAGTTGCCTATGATTTCACTCATGATTTGTTGGTTATTATAGATTTGAGTTTCTTAATCAACTTTTAAAATTTTTATGAAACCTTAATTTTCCTAATTATAGAAAAACAGTCCCAGCTTAAATAAATAAACCCTTTAAAGATTCACTGGACATATTATGACTTAAAAAGTTATAAAGATTCTTTAAGTTCTTGAATGTCAACCAACTTTACTATTTAGTAGAACTTTTCACAATGTGAAATCCAGCTCAGTAGCAGGATCTACAATATTTAACATTCTATATATAAAACCCTTAGCTTTCCCAGTTTCCTAACAGCGTCATATGACTTTTAATAATTTAGCGTATGTCTATGGGTTACTGGTATTTTAAGAGGTTGTTTGTATTAAATTTATGTTTTATTGTGTTTCATGGCAATGTCAAGATAATATATTTTTTTGTATTCTTTTGATGTGTTAATATAAATTAAAACGATTAAAACGATTCTTTGGTTTTAATATAAATTATTATGATTTAATCCCTGAAATGTCTATACATTTTTCTTATTTACTCTAAGACTTGTGAACTTTCTTAGTAATTTTACAATATATTGTAAACATGTAATAAAAGAAAGCTTTCTAATAAGAATGAATTAAAAGTACACAAACATATTAGTAAAGTTTCTTAGTGCTCCCATCCACAATCGTATTTTAGAAATAAATAAGTTAAGAATCAAAATTGTTTGAAACAGTAAACCAATTTATTATGTATTTTGTAACTTCCTTGTTAAATTATTTTGAAGACATTTATTTATAAGTGAACATTATATATAGTTATGTAAAAAATGTTATACTGTACACTGAAACACAACTTTAAGTGGTTTAATAACTAAACACATTTAAAAGCCAAAGTTTGTTTTATCTTTCATTGGTTAATACCCAGGTTTTTCTCTTTACAAATAGACAACGTAACTTTGAATACATGCCTTGAAATATAATCAGCTTAATTAAGCTTTAAAACATTATAACTTTCGCTGTACATACTCCGCACAACACTCGAAGATACGCCTCTTACGTGTGAAAAAAAATGCTATGTAGTTACGAAAACTATCTTAGATCTAATAAAAAAACGTAATTAATTTTAGTTACTAAATATTAAAAGTGTAAAAATAATAGTAAGTAAGCTAGACATAAAATAGTAATTCCACTTTCTAGGAACGTTGTACAGAGATATTATTTCAAACAGTCTGGAGATCATTAAAACATCAAAGTAACAGTTTAAGCAAGTAAATATCTGAAGTTGTATTGCAAAAGGATGGTGTAAAAGAATTACACTCCTTTCAACCTTACAAGTTTGATAGAAATAAACATAAATTCTTTTACGTCTGAAGGTTAAATGTTCTGTGGCACAATACAGAAGTAATTTATTTTAGTACTTTCGACTTCTGTTGATGTTAAAAGTATGTTTGGAAAGAACAACTGCAACCTATGACCAAAACTTAAAGTTGTTTGGTTATAGTCATTATTTGACTTAAAATGTACATAATGAGGTAAGAATACATCAATATACTTCTTGAGAAGAGATTTTCATGAAATGAAAATTGTGTGATTAAATTTTGTAATTTACTTATAGCCAGTCTTAGAACTAGGCTATAACATGAACATATTTTAAAATAGTTTACACAAGTATTAGTTATTTTATGTTTTTAATTTGATATTTCATCACTTTACTGTTTAGTACTGTTTAATTGCACAATTAAACATATTTATATTTTATTTAGCAAAGAAAATTGTTTTCAAATTAATACATGTAATTTTCTATTTAAAATCAGACGAATTTTATACTATTAAAAAATTCCTGAAAAATACAAATCTTGGAGTATATTTACAATAATTAAATAATAAAATATAAAATTAATTAAATATTTATTTTAAGTACAAGTGAAGTGGGTGGTTAACTAAAATTAAAGATGTTATAAGAAGACGGGTTTTTATTGTTTGTTTTCATGTAGTTTAAAAAACTAGTACCAAAACTGAATACAAAGTTATTTATTGATATTTACAATTATGAATAAATATTATGAGATAGTGAAAAATATATATTTCATTCCATATTACATTTCTACTACAGGCCACTACCAATTGCCTATTTATTCACCTAAAAGTTTATCCACAGCCAGTAAAACCCACCCTGTGTGGCAGAAACCCTTTGAATATCAATTACAGTACACTTTGTAGTAGAAATATCTTGAAATTAAACTTCCTGTATTTGAACACGTTTCCATTATTTGTGATTTCAGTCATGCAACAATAGTTTTTAATTTCCTCTTTTGTGATGTATATTACCTTTTGTGAAGAAAACTATTTAGAGATGAACGTTTATTATATAATCGTTTTTTCATGCCATCCTTTATTTCAAACGTTGCATCTTATTTTCTTTCTTTATTTATTTTTTTTTCAGTAAAGTGGTAAAACATGGACTAATTTGATTCTGATTATTTGATCTAGACACTGCTTAAAATAAGATAAAAAACTGCTAAAAAAGAATGTTTTAACATATCGAATGTATATATACATATACATATATGTATATATACGTCTGTGTATATATATATATATATATATATACATAAATATAATACAGACCAGTCTTGATTTTGTATTTTTGCTTCCTTCCGCGATTTTTCCTTAAATTATATTAAACAATTTAAATTCAAAAATCTACGTATATCTTATACAGTATAAGTTTTATCTCTACACAATACATATTACTGTATTCGATTATCAGTGTAAAATGTCTACTTTTTGCTTGCTATGACAAAGAACAAGTTTTATACTATGTATTTCTACCTGATTTACATTTTTATTTAAGAAAGGATAAACACAAATGTTAAATAATTTTACTAAAAAAGAAAAAAAGATATTATTTGAACGAGTAACTTGAACAATATTTTTTGTCTCATTCAATTTTTTTTCTTTTTTTATGGTTGTACGTGAAGTTTTAAAAGAGAATGTAACTTAACTAAATATATAAAGTGAATTTTTTGTAATACAAGAGAAATTTGAGAATCAACTTAGTATATGAATGTTATTTTGAAAGGAGAGAGTTGTTAGTTGGGGTTGCATTTAAAAAGGGACCAGTTGGTTTATCAAACTAATTTTTCTTATAATGGAACTGTTCGTTACAATGCCAGGAGTAAATTAAATTCTCTCATCCGCTGAAACACACTTTTCGATAAACATAACAGTTGATATTATCTTCATGATATCTCAAATACTAAATAAATAAAAACAGGAAAATTCTAAGGTATTTTATAAAAGAAACATAAATTTACTATTGAAAATAAAATTTTAAGTAAGATATTAAAACCAAATGGTCATCACTATGTGTTTTGTGAGGCAACTACTTATGATTAATGCAATTTTAATATTATGTTATTACAAATCATAGATATATTTGTTATGCATAAAAAAGGCCAAAATTCTGTCACTAATATATGTTGTTAGCATAAAGCATATACTATAAATCCTGTGTTTTGTCAAACCCTTGCTCATATTTTGGCAACCTATTCATTTCCTAGCTGCAACACTGATGCACTTGCAATCTGTATTCTGTAGTCCACGTAGATGTTTTCAATTCAATATTGCTTGCTTTTTTAGGCTTCATCCTTTATTTTAGGTTTGCCAAAAATCCTCAATGAAAGGGTATGTTTTATCATACGTTCTCTATTCAAGTTTCAACATTATTTGTCATTTATTTTCTTGATAAAATATTTGTATCATATTATTTCTCCATTTATTGAAATATCTAACGAACTATCAAGTTTAGTCAAATGAGCACACATGGTAATGAATAACAAAACAAATAAAGCAATTTGCTAAAATTAAGTTTAACATTCAAAATATAGGTGCCTAGTAATATATTTTGAATAGTTAATATGTAAATATATTGAGTTAGAATCTATATTTTCTGGTGGCAGCCGCGTCAAGGTGCTATGTACATTATTTACAAAGTAACCAGACGTTTCGCCTATAATGTGATGTGGCATCCTCAGTGGTATTGCTAAGACTGAGATCGGCGAATGACCTTTCAGCTAAATAACTGGTGGTGGGGTGCCTTATATAACATATAAAACATACTAAGAATGAACATACGGAAAAGTCTGCAGTTGCGGAACACAGTACAAAAACTAATCATAGAATTAGTTTTTGTACTGTGGTACACACTAAATATACTTATTAACCCACCCGCTCATACACGTACAGTCTTACTGACCCACCCGACCACCCATGCACGTACAGTGATTGACCCACCCGCCCTCCCATACACGTACAGTGTTACTGACCCACCCGCCCGCCCATGCACGTACAGTGATTAACTCACCCGCCCTCCCATACACGTACAGTGTATTGACCCACCCTCCCTCCCATACACGTACAGTGTTACTGACCCACCCTCCCTCCCATACACGTACAGTGTTACTGACCCACCCTCCCTCCCATACACGTACAGTGTTACTGACCCACCCTCCCTCCCATACACGTACAGTGTTACTGACCCACCCGACCACCCATGCACGTACAGTGATTGACCCACCCGCCCTCCCATACACGTACAGTGTTACTGACCCACCCGCCCGCCCATGCACGTACAGTGATTAACTCACCCGCCCTCCCATACACGTACAGTGTATTGACCCACCCTCCCTCCCATACACGTACAGTGTTACTGACCCACCCTCCCTCCCATACACGTACAGTGTTACTGACCCACCCTCCCTCCCATACACGTACAGTGTTACTGACCCACCCTCCCTCCCATACACGTACAGTGTTACTGACCCACCCTCCCTCCCATACACGTACAGTGTTACTGACCCACCCTCCCTCCCATACACGTACAGTGTTACTGACCCACCCTCCCTCCCATACACGTACAGTGTTACTGACCCACCCTCCCTCCCATACACGTACAGTGATTGACCCACTCGCCCTCCCATACCCGTATAGTGTACTGACCCACCCTCCCTCCCACAGTACAGTGATATGACCTTGCCAACATCCCGCATTACTACCCGAGAACCGTAAGGGAAGCTATAGAAATATATAAGAAAAGAAATAATTTTAATAAAGATGAAAGTATACGGCTTCCGATGACATGGAACCCCATTTTAAGTAAATTAAAATAAAATGGAAGTGTCAGCCATATTGATTTTCTACAGCCAATGACCGTAGGTCACGTGAGTCATGCCTCCACCTCTCTCCAGCGTACCTGACAAATCAGTCCCCACCCCACCACCTGTTATATGGCTGAAAGGTAATTTGCCTATCTCAGTCCCAGCGATGCCACTGAGGATGCCACATCACATTATGGGCGAAACGTCTGGTTACTTTGTAAATAATATACATAGTTTACATTGCAAACATAGCTAACCCGATCGTTAAGACACGATTAATAGAATGGTTATTCTCACGTAGTATATATGAATAAATGTAGGTATGTAACATTGTAAGTCTTTATACACGTAATGTAATGTTTAATCACGAGAGTCAATTTTTATTACAATATTCGGAATGTTTAAATACTAAGTTAATTAAATACAAATTGTGTATAGTAAATTATTCAAAATCAAAATCAAAATATATTTATTTTGTAGTGGACAATTATACAATTGTATTACAATGGTCATGTATAAAGAATTAATGATATGACAATTAAAGTTAGGTTGTTATAGCTTAAATTAAATTTCTATTAATTAATAATATTTGTTTACATATTTGTCATTAATAAAACCTATTGTTCCATTAGAAATTCCTCAACAGTGTAAAAAGCTCCACTTAACAAGAAGTGCTGCAGGGAAGATTTAAATTGCTTTTCGCATATTTGCTGTTTTATATGGTTAGGCAGTCTATTAAACAACTTAAGGCCTATATTGTGGGGAAGTGAAGCTGTCAACTCCAATCTATGAGATGACTGCCTGTGTTGATTACAAAATCTTGTACTATAGTTATGTATATTTGAACCGGTCTGAAATTTTGAAATTTTAAATTTGTAAAATATGATCATTTCATATATGTACAGAGATGATAAAGTTAATATTTTAAATGATTTAAAGATTTCTTTACAAGAAGTTCTTCTATTTACACCAGCCATTACGCGGATTGCCCTTTTTTGCAAACGGAACACTCGGATTAATGCAGTATGGGACGCAGAGCCCCAGAGAATAATTCCATATCTCAATCTTGATTCTATTAGTGCCATATAAATTAGTTTCATAATGAAAAAATTACCATAATTAGAAAATCTATTTAGCAAAAATAATTGTGACGATAATTTTGAACAAATACTGTCTATGTGTGAGGTCCACGTAAAGTGTTGGTCAAACGTTAGGCCAAGGTATTTCGTTTCAGTTTGGAATGGAAGCTCAAATTCATTCATAATAATCAACGGATTGGTATCAATAATTCTATAGTTTTTAAAATGTATGCAACTGGTTTTAGCTGGATTTACGTGTAGATTATTAATATTTAGGTATTGGAATAAATTAGTGAGTTGAAGATGGCTATCTATTTCTAAATCGGCGAGAGTGTTGTTTTTTATGAGTATAGCCACATCATCAGCATACATTGTTACATTTAAATTGTTCACTGATTTTGTTATACTGTTTGTATATAAGACGAATATAATGGGACCTAGGACCTATTAGTTCTTCAAAGTCCAATACCCTTGTTAATCGTTATGTAGGAAATTTGTTTATGAATGAGTGTGAATAATGTGGATATTTAAATGTACTTCCCGTTCGGTAAATATTTTGAAGTATGTGAGCAACGTTTTTCAGCTAAGCGATGATATACGAACATAGTGAACATAAAATAATTTTCCTAGGCGTGTACTTAAAGCGAAAGGGTAAATGAACTATTTTCTATATCATTCTTGTTGTGATTATAATTTTCTTAATTAACTTCTACTAACTTGATTGTAAATTAACATTAGTTAAAGAAACGTGTTACTTAATTTTAGTAAACAGCAAATAAAATTAATTAATTATACATTAAAACCAATATGAATTTAATCTCAATACTGTATATAATGATCGGTGAAAAGATGCTTACCAACTACTACATGCAACAACAAATAAGTCTCTTTCCGTCTAGTTATATCATTGGTTGCAACTATTTACTGTAAAGTCATAATTATACATAATATATTTAATATTTAAATAATTTATTTATGCGTTGTGTCACTTTCAAAGTTATTTTGTTGACAATCCTTTTAAATATAAGTAAAATGTAGTTAGTTCTTGATACTGAGAAAAGAAAATACACTCCTGTTCTTATAAAATAAAAATAAATATTTTTTAACTCACAACAATGAATTTACTAGAGCAACTTATTTTCACACTAAATGAAATAAAAATATCATTTCATATGACAACTTATCTGATACTCAATAAAAATCAGTTAAAAATGAATATTCGACCAAATATTCCATAAAAGAGAATTTTGTAAAAAGTTAGATTGGTTGGTAGCAGATCATTTCGACATAAAATGCAGCCTCCATTGCTTGGAACATTTCATAACAGCCTTTTTCCTTAGTTCTACAAAGTGAGATGGAGTTTTTAATTGATTTGCCCAAGGCCTGCAGAAGTATTTGGAAGTAAAATACTGATGGTGCTGTAGTCGTTTGTTAAATGAGAAACCATGAATTAGAAATTAAACGACATAAAATGTTGAATTTACTTCTGAAAGTACTGCAGTCTCGGTAAGTACTTTTGTAAGTATATTTCCTATATATTTATATAAGTTGTCAAATGTTTTCTATGAAGTTGAACAATTGTTTCCTGTTTGAAATGATTGTAGTATTTAAACATTCCGAATAGTGTAATAAAAATTTACTGTCGTGATTAAACATTACATTACGTGTATAAAAACTTACAATGTTACATACTTACTTTTTTTTAAATATAAAAAATAAATCTTCACCATTTCAAAATGGTGGACGTTTATATTTTTATTACTTAAATATCTAAAACCTAAATAATTATACAAATAAAATACAAGAATTACAATATAATTTTTAATAAATGTTATTATAATATTCACCAGGTTTGTTTCAACAAAACGGATAAAATCAACTGAGTTATGATGCAAAACGTAAAACAATGTTTTACAGCACTAAACCAAACTCTAGTGCGGGTTTATAGACAGATAGATGGAAAACTAAAGGTTTTAGGACATACCTTCGTATGAAGTATTTTGCTCATTTTTATGTGTACAATAACATCCCAAATTATTGAAACAGTTTTATTGAACACCCTGTATATTTTAAATACATTTATATTTATGAACGTGTTATGTGTTCATAGTTCAAAGAGTTGGGTTTAAATGAAAGACAATTGTAGCTATATTTAGTATGTAAATATAATATAGATATGTTTAAGTGACAAAACAATCAAAACATTTCCCTTAGAGAGGTAGTTAAGAAAATCAAAATAAAGTATGTCTTATATAATCTCTTTTATTGATCTTTTATTAAATTTAAATAATTTCGCAACAAGTGAATTTTAGGATTCAACATTGCATTGGCAGGTCTCATTTTAACACTTTGTACCTGTAAATGTGAATTGATATTGAAACTAAATAGGCCTTTTAATAGGATGTATTTTCAAGATAAATAATATTATAACATATAATACACAAATTTAATATATAATAATATATATATGTTTTCATACATTGTAGACTGAAAGTGTGACAGTGTCAAAGAAGCGTTAAAACCTATACCGTATTTGAATAATGCCACAAGGCAACGCGTGATGGCGCATGTTAATGATCAGTAAACTGGATTGAGCAGAGATCTCAAGTTATGATATAAAATAGCAATTTACGACAAATACTTTCAATTTATAAGGAACTGAATATAGATTGTATTTAAAATGCTATTTTGTTTTGTAAAAAAATCTTCTTATTTATGTTTAAAGCTGAAGTTGTAATATTTATTTAAAATAATTGCAATATTGAAAGTTATTTCTAATTAGCCAAGACTGACTTTTTAACTGACACTGTCTAAAATATATTTGTTTCTATGTGTGACTGGATTCTACAGTAGTATGATTCAGAAACTAACCGATTAGTTCTAATTACTTTAAAATGAAGCGTAATCAGTTGTAATCAGTGTACATGATATGAGGTACTTCCATCGAACTCTCAAGTACATTATTATTTTCTTCATTGGCCTTGATCGGAGGGTTCCGACGCCATCCCAAGATAAGAGCGCCAAGCAACATCGGGCGTGGCTGTTCCTTGGATGGGTGAGCGTTGAGGAATCGTGTCCTTGCATAACCTCAATCACAACAATAACTTGATACTTCAGTATCCAGTTGGAGTGTAATAACAAAAAAAAGCAGCTCAAATGGAAACATAACCATCGATGTAAATAAAGAAAATAAATTAAATTAAAATAGAAAATAGTTTGTTATACATTATAACTTAGAGTTTATTTCCTTATCTATATAAAATTTGTATGTTAACATTAACGATATAAATTAGTTTAAATTTGTATACTTAGTATTTACAATTTTCAAACACAAAATAGTTGAATCCGTGTGTTAAGAAGACTGTCACAAGGGGTGGGAGGGGAGACATTGTTGCGGCTTTAACGTTGAATAGGACTTGATTGAATGTACCCAAAAGAACACGCACGCCCTGTCACATTTACACTACTTCAGTATGCAAACACAAACAGGATTACACTACACAATTTGTATACAATGTTTACTTGTATACCAAACACTTCGTATGCAATGAGAGTTGAACAAGTACCTCTTAAAATACTTTTTTGAATAGAAGATAATACGTCTAGTTATTTATATTTTGGATTAAGTTTGTTACTAAACAGATATTTATTTAGACGTTAGATACATATCTTGTTGAAACACTTGAATATGTATTTATAATCTGTATTATAAGCATGTATGAGAGATTGATTGACTGATGAAGGTTATAAAGTCAGTGTTAATTTTCGTAAATGCAAACTATACTATGCATTCATTATCATATGTGTTTCTTGTTAAGAACATGTAAAGTTGGACAGTTAGATACCACATGTGTCACATTACTTCATTCTTTGAACATACATGAATATGAATTTTTTAGACGATATTTGTAACAAACATTAAAAAAAATATAATGAAAATAAAGTTAACGTGTACATAAATAAAAAAGGTAGACTGTTTCATTGTCTACGTCTTACCCAACGGGTACTTTTAGAAAAGAAAGCTGAATATATATAATACTGGGAATAATATAGGTCAAAGTTTTTACTTGTTTTTTAATCTGCTTCCCAGGAACATTTGTTATCCCGGTATTCTTGCCAGAGTTACATTTCATCGTTGGACGCTTTCATTCACGTCTGGAACTACGAAGTTCAAGATGAAGTGACTTGTTTGGAACCGTAAACACAGTAATATTACTGCAGGAGAAAGTGATTCATATTACAGTTTGCTTGAGATGGTTAGCTTTTGCAATGGAGCAAAAACTAGTATTGTCAGTTTCCAGCCAATGTGCATTCTACATCATTTTGGATAAAATGATTGCCGACTTTGGGTGGGACCTAAGTTATTAAAAAGGAAACCTAGAAAAATTTGCTGTTTTAGCATCTTACATTTCTAGATGCTGAAGTAAAATATTATATCTGCACTGTATGATTACAGGTACTGCAAACGTTAACGGGGAGAAAAATTAAAGGCACCTTTTAAAGAAGCTACTGTACTAGCTGTATGAATAATTAACTTGTCATAATATAAGATGAAGTGTGAATAACGTAACTTTAATTCAGTTATGGTTTACCTATTGATTTCCTATTTGTTTTCTAACTTATTAAATACTGTGCTATTTATTAGGATAGGATATGTTTGAAGTCTTTAATAATTATTAGGATGTAATGATAATATTATTTACAATGTCTTAATTGATTATCCTATAATGATGGTGTGAAATGAATTATGCTTGTACAGAACCAGCATCATAATCATAATTTTAAGTAATCAACTATTAATAGGAGCAGTTTATGAAACAACTATCGAACATGATAATAAAATCAACACGTTGTTGAGACAGAATTGGTCGGTAGCGTAGTTGGTTGAATCCCAGCTTCATGTGCTAAAGGTTCTCAGTTCGATCCCAATCAGAGTCAATCATTTTGAGAAGGATCAGCTGATAACCACCGGCTGTTCATTTGTCATTGGGCTATTAATTAATGATACTTTCTAAGGAATAGTCGGCCTTAGTTTGTAACAATGACTACATTTGTTCATCTACACTCATCACACTGATTCGAAATCATCCACATTCGCCCCATATCTTGACAATTGGCGTCTTATGAATAAATAAAATAAAAAAAATATAATTACAACGGTTAATAATATACAATACTAGTTAGATATTATTTTTATACAAAAATTTAAAAAATTTTCAACACTGCTTTTCTTTTGGAAGTTACTTGTTTGGAGCCGTTTAAGACAGTAATATTACTGCAGGATAAAGTAATTCATATAACAGTTTGCTTGACGTGGTTAGCTTTTGTGATGGAGCAAAAACTAGCATTGTCAGTTTCCAGCCAATGTGTGTCCTACATCGTTTTGCATAAAAGGATTATTTTAACATCATTACCGACTTTGGGTGGGACCCAAGTTATTAAAAAGGAAACCTACCTTCCACTGGACAGGGTGAATGTGGAAGGTTTTGGGAGATAGCGATGTCATTCAGTCGGACGGCCGGTGTCTGGTGGGCTCGGAGCAGCGAGCGTGAAACTAGAACTTGCTGCGTCCAGTAATTTCTAGCTCAACAGTCGGTCAGCAAAAAAGCGTCTAATAAACATATGGTTAATTAATAAAATTGTCTGAATTTATAAAATATAACTATTAAATAGTTTTATTAGTTTTCTTTATAAAATAGTATGCATTCTAATTTCACCAGCTCTTCAAAACATTTTGTGTAAGGAGAAATTCACTTAAAAATAGCTAAAGTGGGGAAAATGGTAAAATAAAATAAATAAACGTAAATAATGATTTACAGCCACCATGTAATTTTAAGGTAGATTTTTGTAATTCTTAATTTTTTTACTGATTTAGTGATGGAATTGTAGAATACAGCATATCAACTTATTATAGTTTTGTTTATTTAATGAAAAATAGGGAGGTCAGCACAGACTGGCTACATAACATAGAAACCATAAGTTATTATAAAGTATTTACATTAAATTGTTGTTGTTATGTATACAATTAGGTTAGGTTAGACAAATACATTAGGTTGTTGTTATGTAAGTCGATCATAAAACACTTATTGTTCATATTAATTATCATGGAGTAGATTATACACAAATACTACTCCATCAGAAATATATAATGTGTATTCAACACTAAAATAACCCCAATCTTTAAGATTTTCTATCTACTTAATTATTGGACCAAACGGAAATAAAATCTTACAAGCTTGAAAGTTGAGTAGATATGTATAAAGTATTTTTTTTTGTGTTAAAGTATTTATAGTAACCACTAAACTCTTGTGTGAACATTTATGTCAAGTATGACGCTTCACTGTGAGGCTAGTATGGGCGGCCAAACATTGCTAGGTGCTGGTGGAATATTGACTCGCTTCTTATCAATGGTCAACATCGACTCAAACACGCCGAAATGTGGATCACGACAATCGATTGCTATGCAGAAACTACTTTGGTACTTAATTTTCATTAATAATTGTTAACCTTTAAGTTTGGAAATTTTAAACAATTATTAACAAGAATTATATATTTTCAAATGACACTCAGTCAAACTTATGAGTAGCTCTTGAACATTAGACCGTTACAATAATTAATTTTTATGCATTTTTCGTAAAATTTCTCATAATCTTATTATACTTCTCTGTTTTATTGAGGTTTACTAGTAATTTGGATATTTCGAGTGGCGAAGTTAAGTTAGATGTGCCCGCGAAGTTTTATCAGCTCTAAATATCACTTACTAAATTGAACTTAATATTTTTGCCAGCTGATAACCTCCTGATATAAATCCGATCCGCTAAACCACAGTTCTGAAGTTTATTTATTAATTGTATCCTTCAATAGTTTAACTCATTATATAAAAATGGTGCCTAAGATAAAACTTAGAAAAATACAATAAATTTGTAATCACAAATTTCAATGAACTTACTGTTATCCACAAAAACAATGTATACTAACACCCAAAGAATGATAAATCTTAAATATTTTACTGATAGCAAACTTTATGGATTAATACCATAATAATAAAAGGATGTAAGATCAATGAAAAATAACAATACTGATATAATAAGAATTAATATTAAACCTGAAACCGATATTAAATATACTCAAATTCACAATACCTCAATAATTCACACAATATCTATAAAACAGGCACTGAAGAAGCTGATTATGCAATTCAATACTAGTGGCGCAGTGCTGTAACCTGCTACTTGGCGACAAAGTGTTGTGGAGATCGAAGGCGATAGGTTCTATACTCGGTCCTCTTAATACTGACACGGCGACTGCTCAATGGTTGTCATCTACGTGTACATTACTAGAGAACTCTAGGGTGTTCTTGTTGGGTGGTTGTCATGATCCAAATGTTGTGTAGGGAAGAACTGAGTATCTGGCTTGTCACTTAGCTGAACATCAGGCCTATACTACTTGGTTCTGAATCCACGTAAAGCAGTAACAATGCCTACACTCGTTCATTTACACTAACAATGCCAACGCACCTCGTATTCACCTATCTCTATTCTCAAGAAATCACTGTTGCAATAGTAGAGATGTCGAGACGGTGAAGGCGAGGTAAGTAAGTTTTCAGTGATAATCGTTGTTTATGAGACATCAACTTCTACATTTACCAAACGCTGTTACAAATTAGATTAAAGCAGCTAATTTTCAGATTCATGGCCCTAATCCTTTTAGCAAGTGACAAACAAATGGATTAGAAAGTCACTTAGTTCTTGAGAGTAACAGCAGTTTTTTCTTTTTTAGAGACGCTTTTAAAGCGTATTATTTATACTTAGCATTTATATGCACAACTATTATTTTATGTACATTGTACTTGCTTGGATAAATTTAATTCAAGTGAACGTCACATAACACAAACTTATCAATATAAGTACAACATTTACAACTATTATGGTGAACAATTTCAGTAAACCACTTTTAGCACCTTCAAATCAGAGCGATTGAAAAAGTCAAGAATGATTTAGTACTTATATTGTAATTTATTTGTGTTGTGAGGCGTTCACATGAATTAACCTACATTTATACGAAAATTTAATAACCTAATTAAGAAAACGTTTTACAAATTGTAACGACAAAATAAACAACTTTTAACATTTGAATTACATACTTTAATATACCATCAATAGTTTTACCAATCATAGATTTATTAAAATATATTTTATTACATTTTGGTAAATGAACGTAAATAATCTGTTTAATCTATAAAACACGTAATATTTTTCTCTAGTAAGACATATATCAATCAGATAAACATAACTCTTCTCTCGTATACAACAATTACCCAACTATGGTAGAAGACAACTTGTTAACAAGCACGACTCTTACTTTTAAAACAAGTCACTGCAGTAATAAATTCAAGCACTAACCCCTTGTTTTTTTTGCAAACATTTTGTAAAACTTCTCTTGTTAAAAATAATTAATCAAGAAATATTACTATTTGACATAGTTTATTGTGAGAATATAGATAACTGATTTAATTTTTGTTAAATTAAATTAATCTACTTAAAATACTTCTGTTTTGCTTTAAATACTCTGATTTAAAGGTAGATTGTGATGTTTCTAATTTAACTGAGAAAAAAGAATGTTCACAACATAATTTCACAAGATAACAATCAGAAAGTTAAACAGTATAGCAGTAGACATTTTAGCTTATTGCAGATATTTAAAGGCTTTTCTTCAATATTCGTTTTCACTGTCTTAGTATATTTCGTCACTCATTAGTTTTATTTTGGTTTCTAGAAAAAAGTATGCCATCCTCTTTCAGCTAAGTTCAAAAGATTTACTAAAGCTCAAGGGTTTAGGTGAACCATGCCAATCTGTCGCCAGGAGAGGTGAAAAGGTCCGGAGACGCAGTGGTGGACCTTCAGGCTCTTAATTCTTATTGTAAAGGCTCCCCAGAGAGGCTGGCACTTTATTCCCCTCACTGCTTCCAAAACCTCACACATCAAGTGACCTATATTCTTTTATCTAACCGGCTCCCGGCCCTTTTATTACATGCCTCATTGCCGACCGGTATTAACATTTCAGTGAAGTGGTTAGAGGCTCTTTTTGGAACTGGGACAATGGAGGTTGGAGGGGGGTTAAACACTTTTTTATTGAATTTTTATTTTTTGTTCCTCCCCTCTCCTACTTGTCTTTCTTTATTATTGAAGGAGTGGGCTTTTTGGGACTTTTTAAAATTTATTGCAATTAGGAACCGCCTTGTCTCGCCAGTAGGAGACGGTGTAGTTCATAGCCTACGGAAATTATTTTCTTTAATTTCACATACTTTTATAAATTAGTCAACGCGTAAATTTTGTCTTTACTTCCCTGGTCATATAGCCCGTTCAAACTATTTTAACTAGTTATTTAAATATGTATTTTATGTGTGTTAGGTATTTAAATGAATTGTTATTTATTTAAAATGTTTATACTTATGCTACTGTTTATAAAATGTTTATTCATTTGTTTGTATTTGTTATATATTTTATTTTTACTTCATTTAGCAAGACTACCTAGAGATATAGGAAGATATAGGATATAAGATATAGCCTATTTAAAAGGTATAGCTTTTAATAGGCTATTATATTTAACCATCGTTATTATTTTAATAAAATTGTAACCATTATATTTAACTTTTGAAAAGTTATATTGTTTCATAAAATATTAAAGTCAGGAAGACTAAATTTATACATCTATACTACTCAGCCTCTACCATTCCAATTTGGCAGTGACTTTTATGCATTTTATAAAGTAACAATTTCTAATCAAAGCTCTAAAGCCCTTAATTAGTTGAAAAAGCTAGAATACTTAGAACTGTCTTAGTCTGGCTTGTCAACAAGACATTAGCAGTAGAATTGTAGAGATCACAAAGTCAGCCGGCAAAGAGTTTAAAATAATATGTACATTAAGACAGCCCCAACTAGATCAGAATGTTCTAGGAAAAAGTCAGCCAGGAAATAAGAACAGAACACATAAATGTCCCTGTCTTGACATTTGAACTGTCTTGGAGAACCCATTTTATGTGAGCGCAGCAGATTACTTTTATATTACGGGAAGAAATGAAAAACAAAATTATACAGCTCTCCTTAAATCCCAACTGTTGTTTAAGTAGTTGTACATTTACTTGAGTCATAATACTTGAACAATAAATATTAAAATGCCAAATAAATAATAATAATTCAATGTAACGTTAATTATTTCGACTATTTTGAACGTAAATAAAAATATAAAATAAGACAAGAATTGTTGAGGTTATATTACAAATATGCTAAAAATAACATTAATTGATTTTTAAAATATACAAAAATTTGAATAAAGTCTATTAAGATACTTTTATTTAGAATATATTTTATCAAACAAAACATTGAAAGTAACAAACTGCCACGTTGGATGTTGCTTGACGCAGTTATCTTGCGGTTACGTCGTAAACTTACGTTGAATGCCAATGGAATTGGTATTAGACAATCATAAAACAACTCAACTGACTTTTAAAAGTAGTTTTATAGTTCATCTTGCTTACCAATCAGTGGTTACCAAGTATTGATAGTAAAACCAGGACGTTACCTTGACAGACCTTGTTTGATCTTTGATTCAAGAAGGGTTTCATTATTCGGACTTATTACGTTGTACCGAGAAAATATGGCACAAACAAACATTAAAGTACTTAAGGTGTGATAGTGTACTTAACGGTCATATACGAATTGTGATTGTTAGTTTTAGTTGAGCATAATACTATGTTACCTGTGAAAGTATATCTTTTTTATCTCTTAAAAATGATATGCATATTACATATCACCATATGTTTACATTAAAATTTATCTACCGAACCTTGTGGGCCTTCCCCCTTCGGAAGTGGATAGTCGGTAAGGGCGTGAAAAAGTTGTCCCAATTCAATTTGCAAAGTTTTAACCACACCTAATAGTTATTAAAAATGAAATCGTCAGAGTTCTTTCCTGCACCTCAATAAATTTTCAAACGCCTCCATTTTGCTTAGAGAGAATAATTTTAGGTCCGGTTTGTGGCATTGTATTCTACTACTAACAAGCTTTCATTAGATAAATGTCTGTTATTTAAGATTTCCTTCTGACTCATTGTGGGCCTATGATGAGATGAAAAACTACTAGATGCCTATTAATTAGATTTATGTATTTAGTACTGATAGTTAGCTAGTTTAATGATTCGAGCCCCCTCCAATCGTAACCTTATCTGTAATGATTTAAGAAATATTAAACCGTTCTCAGACTTTACAGCACCTCTGTATATTGGTGTACTTACAGTGTTTTTTTATGAGTTATTGTACAAAATGTTCAACTGTAACTCAAGTTGTATTATGTTATATTACAGCTACTAGCATTTATAATTTAAAAATTTGTAAAATTTTTTGGTTGCTTTTTCTAAATAGCAATTAGTGGAATAAAAAGAACATTTAAAATATGTCAAAGATAAAAAGAATGTTACAATATAAAGTAAACAGTCTGCGGGGGATATACGTTGGTTCGCTGTTGCACAGAGCTTTACTCACAATTTTCCAACTGACTGGTGCAATATTTGTTCAAAGTCATCTGGCGAAATGGAGTCACGTCAAAATGAAAATTCTCGTCAACTTTGATTCGTTACATTTTGTACGGATATAAACGTAATGAAAAATTAAAATAGCGATCAGACGTCAAATTTGGAAAAAAGTATAATATTATACTTGAACGTATAATTTATCATCATTTTATTTATTGTTGAAATAAAAAGTTAGTTTATTTTGCAACAAACTTTTTTAATGTTTTGCATTGTTTTTAAGAGATAAATACATACATTTTCGGTAATGGTGCAAAATGAATAAAAGCATGCTCACGGATTTATATAAATTTTATTTTATATATAGCAGTTTATTGTTTATTGTAGGTGTTTGTATGTATATTATAAAAAAAACAATTTTTATATGAGTTATAGTGAGAATTTATGTTGATACAAAATGAAAAAGATTAACATCTATAGATGTCTCACAATTGGCACTGGTGGCGCAGTGCTGTAACCCAGCTACTTGGGGATAAAGTATTGAGCAGATTGTAGACGATAGGTTCCACGATCGGTTCTCTTAATACCGACGCGGCAAGAGTCCGTGTTGAATGGTAGTCAGGGTTAAGATGTTGTGTAGGGTAGAGAACTGAGTGTCAGATTTGTCAGTTAGCTGAAAATTAAACCAACACTACGTGGTTCGGATTCCACGTAATGCTGTAGGTCCCATAGGATCTCTGGGTTATTAATAAATGGTCCTTTCTGAGCTAAGTCGAACTCAGTTAGTAACAATGACTGCAATCGTTCATCTACACTCATCACACTCATTCACGCCTCATAATCGCCCATATCTCTACGATCGGCGGCTTAGAGATGAATAGTAAGAAGTAGTTGAATAGCATACCTGATATAGTATTAATATATTAATTAACAAAATCTTATTTAAAATTGCAATAATAATCTTTGGCAAATATGCGCAAAAAACCTTTTCATAAAATACCTGTCAGATTTATTATAACTAGACTAATTTTTTAAAATACACGGAAACGTGATCTTTACCTTGTACATAACATTTGTATTCAAAAATTACCCAACTAAAGAAGAAGAAAACTTCTTAACGAGCACGGCTGCTCGCTGCAAAATGAGCCGTCAGTTCATAAACTACAGGCGGTACTCAGCAAGTGTCACCTCTGCTTTTCTTTTGACAAATTGCTAATTGGTTAAGACTACACTTTTGGACAATAATTCTAATACTATTTGTATTTGAATACTACGAATTTAGTTTATTCGTGGTTAAAAAAATTGTAACCTTAGAATATTTTGCAGAATTTTCAAACACATATTTTAGGGATTGGCTGAAAAATATATTTCAGAAGCAAACTTTTGTTTTTGAGGATGTAGTTATAACTAGGTTCAGTGAATTCCAACTGGCCAACCCCATCGTTTTGGCAAGATTGATAAAGCTCTCTATTGAATAGCAGCTGGAAAAAATGTCAAGATAATTTGACATTGAGGTGTCTTATATCATCAATCGAAATTTTTAAAGGGATACGTATTATTGGTACTGGTGAATGTGATTAAGTGTTCTGTCAAAGCCTTCGTGAATATATTACAGTTAGTATTTATAAATGATGGAAACATAACATTTTTATATCATACTCACTCACTTTTGCACTCACAAAATAATTATAACCGAGTAAAAACAGTAGATATATGTGAGATAAAACATTTCACTGTAACAAATATGTAACAAAACAATACGATGCAATTATCATTGTTTGATAATACAATAAGCTATGATTGGTTTGGAAGAACTGTTAAAAAAATCAGATTTTGAAAGAAGATAATGAGGTTAGTAACAGAGTCTAATTACACATAATATATAGACTATTTCAAACTTCTTTCAAGAAGGAATACTTAAAGTTTGGTATTAGTACCTAAATTGAAGTTTAGTTGTGATAAAATCAAGAAACCGGAAGAGTAGATAAGTAGAAAAAAGAAGTATAGAAGTTAGTTGTCTCATTGGTATATCCTAATTAGGCATATCAGATATCTAACAGCCTCACCAGAATAATACAAAACAAATTAGACAGGCCTCCTTAAATTCTAGCTCTTGATTATATACCTTCATCTTTGGGTTATGACTTTAAAATAAAGTTTTTTAAAATTCGAAATAATAATTGTTAAGCGAAGCGTTGATTATTACGCACTTTAAAACATAAAAAAAGACATACAAAGAAGTGGTCACACACATACAGACATTTATGTGGTAATTTCACAAATATTCTAAAAATAACCATTAATAAATTGTACAACAGTTTGAATTAAAATTTGATTGAAATACTTTTGTGGAATATAGTATTTTCCCAATTTTTTCAAATATTTAAAACTGTCACTGAACCCATCGTGACTGAAATATGTTTGTACAGTAAGTAAGTAAAATTAAAGCTCATTAGTGCCGTCTACCGACACCTACCACACCTGTACTGGTCATTTTGCCACACCTGCGGAGGGTTGGTACTCACGTAATTGCACAATTGGGATTCGAACACGGGCATCTCAGTCTCCCAGGTGATAAGAAATGGTGTCTTTACATATAACTTGTCCGCAATTCTTCTCTAAAGAGTTATTATGACTAAGCATTTTAATTCTATTTCCAACCCAACATGATTTCAGGTAAAGTACGAAATTGCTTCGTAATTTTTCGTTAATTACCATTGAAACAAAAGCGCTTAGTGAGAATAATAGCTCTGATAATTTGTTGATTCCCTTGTGTTAAGGTTGCACCCTTATTTTAACGCTTAAAAAATTAAATATCTCTAACTTAAATCTTTATTCTTTATTATAAACTGAAAACTAAACCTAGTAGATATGACAGTGTTTCACAATATATAAAACACTACTATCTCACACTGTTTTTCTGTGTTCAAATTGTTTCACTTGTAAAATAACAGATGGAGTATTACTGTATATAGTATCAAACTGGTTTTATTGGATGTTGTATTTTTCACAAATTTGCTTATATTAGATTAGTAATACAAATATAACATGCGTTTAACTTAGAAGTTAAAACAAAATAATCGAAACGAAAGAAAAAACTAACAAGCATGTGTGCACTGAATTTCACTTTATGTAACAATAACATACGATCAGTATAAATCAGCTGACATATAAATGTAGTATACTTGCATTAAGAAGCAATAAGAATCATTCTGAGGATGGAGAGTTCATCAACTTGCAGAGGCATCTTTCGAGCGAACGATCTCTTAACTTTTGCTAGCATTATATATATGAATCATTAGTATTTCTAAAGAAAAATATAGGCTAAATCTTTTTCCTTTGCCCTCGCCAACCAACCATATGCTTAGGAGTACACAGTCATGCTCATTAGCTATTCCTGGCCATTCTTCTTCTCATTTTGAAAAACAGGTTTACTATTCATGCATCAAATTATTTAATACACTGCCAACAGGATTAAAAGGAGTACCTTATTTACCCAAATTTAAAAAGAATCTCGTCACTTCTTATTGAAAAAGAATATTACAGTCTAGTGGAATATTTTAATGACAATATGTAGTTTGGTAACCAGTAGTTTTTAATTATTAAATGGATTCATAAGCTCATTTATTTCAATTTAATGTAATGACGTTTGTTATGCAATTATATTGTCAACAACAATAAAGATATTTGATTTGTTTATTATTTCTGTAGTTTTTCGAGCTGAGTAAATGGACCCTACCGGAACAAATGTTCTGTCCGACCTGAAACGCTGGCAAAAGGAATTATGGGTAAATGGGTTAGTGCGGCTTTATGCCACCATAAAGATGGGACCTCTTTCACAGAATTACCAAGAATATCTTGTTCCTTTTTACTTATCTGTTTGTTATTTTGATGTTTCAAACCAAGATTTTTTTCTTTAGAGAGTTCTTAATAAGTAACCTTATTTACCAATTTATGACCTATTATTCCTCGAATTATTATAAATCAGGAATGTAATATAATCTATTACCCTTAATTTACTGCATTCCTAGAACTTTGGTTTCAAGGAATTTACCTTTTAAGATATATTTTCAGTTTAACATGATGTAACTAAAAAAATCCTTTATGCCACACTTCAACGTGCAAAACGGGAATATTAATTAAACCCAGTGTTATAGGGTTATAATAATCAATAATCAGCTGTTGACATTGTTATCTTTTTTTTTATATTTTAAAAGCTATAAGTTCATGTATATATTAAACAAAATAATGTACTTTGAGATAGAAATGTTTAAGCTTAATTAGTGAGATTTGAAGGGAAGAAGGTGAGAGTCAGAACCAAACTGTATCATCAAAGTGACTAGTTTGAATTTTGATGAAATTATCAACAGAAAACAATCTCACTCAGATAAATTCAGTTATATAGGTTAATAGGTAAATGTAGGCATTTAATAATGTGATAAATATATAAGTAAAATATAAATAATAAAACAAATTATTCAATGCGAAAGTTAAAAGCCTTACTCAATTTTCTTTATTTCATGTTACCTAGTCAATATTAACTCCACAAACACGAATCCATGGCAATTTTTACGGGGAATACAGATTTTTTATCAAGAAATAAAGAAAATTACAGCAAAATCTATTTACATTACATTAATAATACATAGTCTTATCTCAAAAAATAATATGACATTCGTCTCTTCCTATGAAATAATAACTGAGATATGACTAACAATACAGCTTGGTATGGTTAGTTTTAAGTTACCTAATATTTTGGGATATTATTTTTTCGAAAAATGGCGACCTTAAAAATAAAAAATAAAACTTTTCAAAACAAAAATTCCTTGAAAGAGAGGCGCCACATTTTGTTCAAACCACCTAAATACTAGGCAACCTAACCTAATCTAATCTAGCCTAGCCTACCGTATCCTAACTTAACGTAACCTATTCTAATCTAGTCTAATCTTTTTGTTTAAAATATTAGTTATATTCAACATTTGAAGGAATGGATGTCTTATTCGTGTTGAGGTGAAAAACAACATAAGACTAATATAAGGGTGGGGGGGGGGGGTCTTTTATGAATTGAAGAATGAACTTATGAAAATACATAGTTTTAGTGTAAAAAAGTTTTTATATCTAACTTGTATTACTAAGTAAAAATTGTGAACATTTTGTGGGTGAAATAATTATAAAATATTTAGCGATAGTAAGTTGAACCTTTGAAGTACTTGTGGCCCATATCGGGACATGTTAGGAAATACCCACTAACCCCATTCATATTATTTTATTAGACAAATAAATATAGTTTATATGCTTAAAGAACCATAAGTCCTACAAAATACTAATATGATGGATAGACTATTTAAATATATTACAGGTAAATTAAACTGCTATATGCAGGGTGAAAAAATATGGAAACGCTTTCACAACTTTTGAATGACAACTTGTAAAAGTGAAATATTGTGTATGGTCTTAATTGCAAAGAACATACTTTTTAACGCCATTAGCAACATTTAATATTTTCGGGGGGGGGGGGGGGGGAGGGGACGGCTCACGAGAATTGAACGAAAATTAACAACGTACGCATGTCCAGTTTGGTATAAAATGAAATGCCTATTCAAGATAAATTAACTGTCGCAAACCGGACTTCGAAAGGTTTATTCTTTCCAGAGTAGCGTTCGTTTGATATCAAAGTAATTAATTTGAACAATATTACTTTCCAGCTATGTAACGGTTTTAAGTAAATTATTCTGATAAAAAATTGTACTTTATGGAATAATTTATTTAAAAAAAAATCAATTATCAAATTATCTATGGAAAAAATTACGTTTTTGTGAAAGAGTTTCCATATTTTTTTCACCCTGTATAAGTATTTAGTTAATTGGAGGCCCATCGGCAGGAGTAAAACAAGAAATTTGCCTTGGCAGCCACATTGTTCCTGAGGGAATATTCTGGATTAATAAAACACTTTCCAGTTGGCAGACTTCAGTTTTAGCTAATTTTACGCCCAAAATCTTACATTACCTTTCTGCCAGTTAGTTTAGGTATAATTTTTATACTTTTGTAACTTTTGTAACCACTGACGAGTACATACGGAAACAATTTGGATTATAGAATATAAAATCACTTGTACTAGAAATAAATTGTTTTCAAAGATTCACTAACAATGATTATATGGTATCAGTAATTTTTATTTGGTAAAATACTCTCTCTGTACATGTATGGGTGGGCGGGTGGGTCACTACCACTGTACGTGTAGGTAGACTATGCTTTACCACTAAAAGGTAGACAATCTTCAATACGCTTACCAACATCAAAGTATCTTTAAATATCTTGGTTGGAATGTTAATAACTGTAAGTGTGCTTACAAATATAAACCAAGAAATAAATAATTACTGTATCAGTAAATGGTATCAGTACATTTTATTTATTATTGGTTTTAAAAATAATGACATGTATTTTGATTTACAAAAATTATTTAATTACTTATTATTTGTTAATTTCCTTTTTGAAAGTTCAAAAAGGGAAAAATGTCAGCAATACAGTTGAGAGAGATATAAATATTTCACTATTATAGAATTAGCAGTAATTAAATTCTGTACATCAAGTGATCTTATGAAAATTAAAAGAATAACATTGCAAAAGCGGAAAATTTGAAACACTTCACATTTTAAACATTTATATAGAAGTGCATTTCCATTGGAACTAAGCTTAAAATATACTCATTTTGTATGAATCTTCATGCTGTTTGTGCGTCACCTTCAACTTTACCTTTGATCTTACATTTCTAAAAAACTAAGACTGGTCAACTTACGTCCTGTCATAAACCATGACTAACCTAACATCACGTTTTGAGTTTCCAAAATCTACATTTACACAAAGAACAAAGATTTTTATCACAGAAGATCTTCAGAGACATAACAGACATACCTGTTAAACAGCTGGGAGGAAATATGTCAGTTATTACTCTCAATATATCCGTAATGAACCTGCAGCAGCTAACACTGTGACCACTGTACCCTACTGTAAGTAGTACAAACTTTCATTACACTAGAGGTATTAATCCGCCTTTACAGAATATATAAGGTAGTTAGTACCACAAGAAGTTACCCTTTGTTCATCTTAACTTTCTGATATTACATTACATTTGACTTCGCAGGGAACGCTAATAACTGTTGTCTTAGTAAACAAGTAGTAAAAGAGGATGGATTGAAAAAATTCAGAAATATATACTAGCATAATGATTACGATGACAAACAAAAACATTTTAGCTTGGTGATAGCATTTTTGAACTCACTATTATAACATTAGTTTTTAAATGTGTAAATATATAATTTATTTATTATTTTATCCCTCCGCGGTTTATCAATCGAAAGTCTACAGCAACTTACAATTTCTACAGTCATAAATTAATGGTGGCCAATTTATGATAAGAACACTGTGATTTTTTTAACCATACACAAAAGAAAATGATGAATTTCTAAAGTCAAATTTAATTTAAATAATTTCTTTTCATTACAAATATACTAATGCAATTTGTAGTTATACTAAACTTACTTCTGATAAGACATTTTTACCAAATGAAAAATTTAAACTACACTAAATCTAAACAATTTAATTAAAATTTAAACGGTATTAAATTAAGTATAAGTCTATGGTGGTTCACTAAAATCGAGGAATCGGGTTTAGAAGTTTTCAACACTTATAAAGGAAGGCAAGGTTCAATTGACTGTAACGAGTTTTGGCTCAAATCCAACGAACTCACAAGATCAAATGAGTGTTTTTGCGATAAGTAGTCGGAAATGTGAATCGAAAGTTAATTATTAGAGGACAGAGTTACTATAACATTGATCTATTTAATGATTGAAATAATAAGTCGAAGTAACCTTTGTACATTTTGATAATAAGAGCAATTATTGTAAAATTGCTGACAATGATTTTGTGCTTACTATATAAAATTGTTATATAAAGTAATGCATTTTCATTAAACAATTTAATTCAGTTTAGAGATTTTACTCTACTAAATAAGAGACATAATAGGTTGCCCATGTAAAACACCAGCTTCTTTGACCTTGTGCCTTGTTAATTAGGGTATAAAACATTAACAGCTGGAATATTTCATTTGTCTTATTAACAGCTGGAATATTTAATGCATATTACTACAGTATAAAAAACACACAAGTTAGAAACCTTCTTCCCATAAGATTAACATGGGAACTTTGAGGACTGTTGGGGCGGGGCCCTTTAGGTGGATCGCAAAACTTTTATTTTTCCCGCCATCTACAATATCAGAACTTTAAAATGAGCCCTTTCTGAAGGGCGTACGTGAAGTGTAGTGTTTGAAAATTTCGATGCAAATGATTTGCCTTAAGGAACTAAATATAGAGATAATATGTGCCGATACATATTTTAAAAATCACAAAAAATATTCCCATACATTCAAATCATTATTCGACCAAAATATCGAAACAGACAATTCTTAGACAAAAAAATATAGTGTATAAAGACGTTTTACCACAGCAATAATACTGTATTAATTTTTATATATGATGACGAGTTTTACAAAACTATTAATAACTCAATATTATACATTAAATATTTAACAGCAACACTTTTATTTATTTAGGGGCTTTTCCCCTACAAGCCACTAGTACAACATATTCTACCAGGGTATACATAATCCTCAATGGTATAAAAATTTATCCAAAGAAATCAACGCTGTTTTATTTATTTTAACATTGAATGCATTTATTTGAAAAGACAATAAAACAAGTAGAATGTCATTGAAAAAATATATTTGTACCTTTTAGAACGTGCAGTGTAAAATATATTTACACAATTAGTGGTAAATGTTTCACTTCTGGTCTTAATTTTCTTTAAACTAGGAAACGAAATGTTAAAATGTTGAAATTTTACCACTTGTTACATAAAAGCAAATTCTTTAAGAATCCTATTCATTTGGTCACATTTACTAGTAGTTTATTATTATTTTACTGCCTTATATATTTTAATATGAACGTAGCTGAGGTGTAGACCAGGACGACGATGGTGATATACGAGTCATATTACAGGTCGTATTATACATTACATTTTACAGCAAACAATGGGTTGACACGTATTTGAAATTGACTTTCGTAATTTCCTGACTGCTATTGACCCTGTCACAGGGTGAAACGTTTATCAGTCATAATCTGTTATAACACCAATATAGATATTCCAATGTAGTAATGTGTGAACAATTTCGTTGAAGATAAAATATAATCCAGATAGTAATTTTTTCCTATTAAAAAAAATTTTGATTGGTTTTAAACACCCAGATAGATACTTATGTTATTGACTCTAATTACAGTTTTAAGATCCCTTAATTAGAGTTAACGCGCACAAGCCCGACTACGACACAACTCCGACTAGGTCGTAGGTTACTAAATCTTTATGGAATTTATCGTTAGATGACTATTCAAATATAATGTTAAAGAATGGAATATGGGAGGAGAATCTTGGGAGGCAGTGAGTGCAGCTCATTAAAGCAATCAAGCTGGTGTATGCAAATAAAATGTTTTTGTTTACTATCACATTTAAGCGTTGTTATGCCTTCTAAACGATTACACACATACATGAAGATTTGAATAAACAATGAAGGATATATATATCAAATGCATCAGAATTATTATGTTTTCATGACTCAGAATACACATAATAATTTTGTTACGCTCTAAGTTAATGTATAAACGAAGGCAGTTGTAGTAGATCAATATCTACTTACCAGATTTTCTAAATAAAATAGTTTTTCCATTTAGTAAATAAAACAACTATACCAGGAATAGTATTTAAATTATTTGATTAATTAATTAACTATTAGTTTATATACTTTTATTCACAAACTGAACAAGTGTGTATTATTTATTTATGAAGTGTAAATAGTTTAGTGTTTATTTGATAATGGTTACGTGTAATAGAAGAATCGTTTTTTTTTTTTTAAGAAAAAATGAAGACATTTTACATTTCGTTTCAAGATTACTGAATTTGCAATACTATTGCTTAACAGTTGCGTTTTGATATAAAAAAGTTTAGCTCAAAAAGGTAAATTGTTATATAGTTATTTTGCTATTGAAGCGTTAGTCTATTGCTGCATAAAAGTTGCGTTTGGATATAAAAAATTTAGCTCAAAAAGTTAAATTTTTATATAGTTATTTTGCTAGTGAAGCATTGGTATAGTACTGCATACAAGTTGCATTTTTATATAAAAGATTTTAGCTGAAAAAGGTAAATTTTTATATAGTTATTTTGCTAGTGAAGCATTGGTCTACTACTGCATAAAAGTTGCGTTTTGATAAATAAAAAAAAAATAGCTTAAAAAGACAAAATTTTATATAGTTATTTTGCTAGTGAGTAGGAGTCTTGATCGGACTAGCCACGACCAGGATGGAGGGAGTCGTGGTCGGGCCAGTTCAAGTTAGCCCTAAAGGGCTAGTAGTCCCTTGTAAATGTACTGCACTAGTGCAAGACCTCACTTACTAATCAAACTATGGACACAAATGTCCCTTGTAAATGTACTGCACTAGTGCAAGACCTCACTTACTAATCAAACTATGGACACAAACATTCCTATTGCGTGACATTTGTATTGAAAGTAACATTTAACAAGAAAGGGTGATACACACAAATCTGCACTAAATAACGCACACGCGCGCGTACACATAAACACACTCACGAACATTATTGCTATGGTTTCGATTAATTTATGGGTAATGAATAAACGGATTTTTATTTCAATTTAGTTAGTTCAAAAGCAATTAGAAAAAATAAGAAGTTTCATTCTCTAACATGTAATTACCTGTCCTGAAATATTCCGTACATACCTCCGTGATTATTATTGTTGTGGTTTACATTAATTTATGGGTAATTACTACGCGGGTTTTTATTACAATTTAATTAGTTCCTAACCAGTTAAAAATAAGAAGATTTTGCGTTCTCTAACATGTATTTACCTATCCTGAAATCGGTTTTAACTGACTGTAGTTTTAAGGTTATTAAGGTTTGGTTATTACTACTACTAAAGCAGATCAATTATATCTAATGATTTGGATTTTTTACAGGAAAATATCATATAAATCGTATATCGTATCAAAACTCGATACACCCCAACCCCCTCGTCACAGTTTAGCATCATTCTAAAGTAAACCGAATATTTGAAAATTTTCTTCTTTTATTTAATATTCATTTTATATCTAGTTTACAACATAGACTGTGGTGAAGCCAACTAATACATTCAGACAACAATCATTAAACAAACAATCAGTGAGTTATTTATTTTATTTTTAATAAATGTAATGTATCGACTGCATTTCACTAGAACTCAACAATTTTAATTATTCTTGATGATTACCGAAAAGAAAAAAAATGTGAATGATACAAATATCAATGATACAAACAAATCGTTAAACAAATTTAAACATTAGTTTAAAATATCCCAGCAATAGGAATGGTGTGCGCTGCACGCAATCCTGTTATAACGTGTACCACCCCCCTCCCCCTATCAAACTTAAAAATCATAAAAACTTAATATTATTAATATGATGTTCCCATTCCAACCAATATAGATTATATACATCCCAGTTTTAAATTCCTACATCAATGTTCCTAACCTGTGAACTTGAGAGACTCCTAACTCACTTATAATACGAGAGAGCATCACCGAAAGGACATATGACAGTAATAATTGTAATTTCAGTTAGTAATTAATTTACTCTGGTTTTACATTTCAATTAAATTACGATACATTTAAAACAGAAGCATAGAAAAACTTTTAAATTATAGTGACTTTTCCACATTTACAATTCCACAATCAGATAGTCACCGATTAAAATTCTCTAATCAAATAACACAATCATTCTGTGTAATTGTGCTCGAATGAGTGTTTGATTTCAATTACTTGGTATACTCTCGTACTTCAAACTAGTAAACCCGAACCTACATGAGTGTGAAACTACTTTAAGGTTGTTTTATATGATAAACATTAGAGGATCCACACTGTCCGGGAGTGTTCTAGGTAAATACATAAGATGATCCACACTGTCCGGGAGTGTTCTAGGTAAATACATTAGATGACCCACACTGTCCGGGAGTGTTCTATGTAAATACATTAGATGACCCACACTGTCCGGGAGTGTTCTATGTAAATACATTAGATGACCCACACTGTCCGGGAGTGTTCTATGTAAATACATTAGATGACCCACACTGTCCGGGAGTGTTCTAGGTAAATACATTAGATGATCCACACTGTCCGGGAGTGTTCTAGGTAAATACATTAGATGACCCACACTGTCCGGGAGTGTTCTATGTAAATACATTAGATGATCCACACTGTCCGGGAGTGTTCTAGGTAAATACATTAGATGACCCACACTGTCCGGGAGTGTTCTAGGTAAATACATTAGATGATCCACACTGTCCGGGAGTGTTCTAGGTAAATACATTAGATGACCCACACTGTCCGGGAGTGTTCTAGGTAAATACATTAGATGATCCACACTGTCCGGGAGTGTTCTATGTAAATACATTAGATGACCCACACTGTCCGGGAGTGTTCTAGGTAAATACATTAGATGATCCACACTGTCCGGGAGTGTTCTAGGTAAATACATTAGATGACCCACACTGTCCGGGAGTGTTCTAGGTTAATACAATAATGAATGTCACAGTCCAAGTTAAAAGATAATGAGGATAACTTTATAAATTGTAGTATACTAATTGATTCAATTATACTTAATTTATTAGAAATACAGCTATTTTATTAACTGAAGATACATGTTTAAAAAACGTAAATGCATTTTCTGAAACTGAGTGACATTAACTTTAACGCGAAAGTTACGTTAGATACCAGGTGTATATAAATTATAATAAAGTTATTGAAAAGTCCAGAAAGGAAAATCGCATTACACTTGAGGTTGAAAAATGAAAAATAAGTATTATTAAATGATGTGGCTTGTTTTTTAAAAAGATTCTCAGAGGTAATCTTGCAGCACGACGTATTAAAACTGGAGATTGGCTTGACTTCGTTTCTTCCCATGAAAATTCATAAGTTTCCCTCACTTTTGGAATTCTTTACGTTCCAAAGGGACTTTCTTATCAGCAAATATCTATTCAAAGCTTTGCTTTTCCATTTTAAAACTTTTATGTAGTATAACACTACCTTATTTCAACAGAAAAAGTGTATTTAAACACGTTTTGGTATATCACCTAATTTAGAGCAATTCAGAGAATTTTAATCGGTGTTCATATTTGGGCATGGAAATATAAATGAAGAAAAAAATCTCAATAGTAAGTTTAGTTTCTCTAAATGTTTGTTTTAAATAAAGGCTAACGTAATCATTCTTAATTATTTGAAACGTAAAATCAGAGTTAACTATAATGATTACTGTCATAATGTCGTTCTGGTGATTCTTCTAAGATGCTCTCTCATAGATATATGTGAGTTCACAGGTAAGAAACTCGTTGTTACAGGAATTTAAAACTGGATTGTACATGATACTATATCGGTTGGAATGGGAACATCACATTAATTACATTAAGTTTTTATATTACTCTTTCTTGGCTATAAGTAATGATACTCAATGTAGTTAATATGTTGTAGATGATACACGTATAATTTAGTGAGAATGGCTGCTATTGGCACGGACACAATAACTGGGCTGAGTAAAAAACGACCTGTGTGTTGTAATTAGCGCATGTAGGGTTCCAGTTGCAAATGGAAATATTTCCACCGCTGAGTTACTTTAATTCACGGGTGTGACCAACTTCCGTCGTCAAGTGTTAAACTTCCGTGACAGTGTTTGGTTCAATAAATAACTAAGGAATTATAGAAGATTGTTTAAATTATATTTATTGTTTAAATTATTATTTATTGTGTTATTGATATTATTAATTATTGTTTGGATTGTAAGTAATGATTTAATTTAATCGTTCTAAGCATTTTTCATTGGTTTTAATCACACCAACCAATGGACACTGCTACTATTGACGTAAAATGGGCGGAGCTTGCTATTACACCTCAGCACGCGGCCTACCACTCTGGTTGCCATGACAACTTTTAAATATTGTCACAGTAGGGGAAGAGTAGTTCTCTGTCTCACTTGCACCACTCTTTACATCTCACTCACACAATTGTGTTAAAAGGTCGTTTTCTAAGCGGCCTATGTACACTAGAGAAGTCTGGAATATCCATGTTGGGAGGCCCTTTCTCTGGAAAAGTCGAACTTAGTTAGTAGCCAGACTAGAAAGGTCATCCACGCTCATCCTACACTCATTCATATTGGCCTTCAATTACGCACAAAGTTGTGTCAGGGTTTCATATCTCAGAATAATATTAAAAATTGGATGAAGTATTCTGCAAAAATATAATTATGATTTACTATCAAGTAAAAAAATACTATAGGTATATTGTAAAAGCTGGGGTTACCTTACCTAGCCACTAATACATCTCTAAGCGTACACATTATATATATATATATATATATATATATATATATATATATATATATATATATATATATATATATATATTAATTGTATACATTAATTGTATTTTCATAGAAAAAAATATTCTAGGAATGTAGTCTTACAATAAAGTCTTAATACTATAAAGTCTTAATCGTCCTACTGAGGATGATACCTCCCAAACCCATGGGATTGTAATGGGGCTAATAGCATTACTTTGTACTACCGCCTTAACTACGCACAAACATCCACAATGGCTCACTAATATGGGAGGGAGGAGGGGAGTTAGGAAGGGACATTAGCTTGCTTGTAGCGTCTTTAAATGACAACATGGTATTGGATGTGCTAACGTTATCTAGTAGTAAATTGTAGAACAATTACGTTATCATTTTTATCTTTATTAAAAACTACGGTTACTTTAATGTAGTATAATATTATTTACATTTTTTAAGATTAAATTGGATTCACTAGTTTCTCCTTACATAGCTACTTAGATACTAGCTGCCTACCTGAGATTCAATAGAAAATAAAATTTAAGTGGTGATAAAATTTTTTAGCATGTCCGTTAAACACTTGATATGATGGGGTTATATAATGAAACATGACAATTACAACAAAAAATTTATTAACTGTAAAAACAAATAACAATTATAATTTATTTCCTTCAATATATTACAAACAATTTACAATATTAAAACTTAGAATATTTTTTTAGAATATTAAAACTTTCCACTGTTCTACTATTTTTGGCCAAGCTACAAAACAAAGTATTTTGTTACGATTTTTTTTTTGAAGTGATATCGAGTGTCCAAATAAATAAAAATTACCTCAAGCCATCCAGTTGTTTAAGGCGTTTTCGCACAAGATTATATCATGGTAACAAAGAAAATCGCGAGAAAGGATAACCCAAAAATTTTTTCATAGATCTGTTTAGATCTATGAACTCCCAATGTGTATATTTTTGATAACTCACGGTTATAAGAACTGAGTAATTAGATTTATATTCATCTTCTACATCCCCCTCCCCTCCAGAGTGGAAGTGGACGGAATCACTGGTTCTATTACACTAGAACAACATCAGATTTGCTAATTTTCATTTTGACAAGAGAGGGAGGGCACGTTATGTTTTTCTCAATGAATGAATGAATGTTTTTCTCGTAAATTTTTTACAATAAAAAAATATAAAAAAAACCAATAACTTTTTGTTTTATTATATAACTATCGTATATTTCATATTATTTTTAACTAGTAAGCTCGAACGCAGTACAAGTTTCATATCTCAAAACATTAATTACTATTACATTTTCATGTCAGTATGAATATATAAAGAAAGGTTAAAATGCAATTTGTTGATTTTTTAGTGTGACACTCCCACAATTGCTCCATGTATTTTCCAGGCAGTGACACATTACGCCAAAGTGTGAGCTGTGGTACACGGCAGTAATACAGGTTTTGTCACAACTCCCACATGACATGAGATATGAGTCCCCAGTGTCGTTGACATTGGTTTGGAACCACAGTAATGGCTGATATAATTACATCCGACATTTGAAATTCATATCTCACGGAGTAATTCCAAAATACCTTTTATTTATGTGCAAAGTGATATCTGAAAGCAGAACAAACCAGCCATATTATATTTTTGTTTGAAAGTCATTTGTTCTCATTGGATTTTTCACGGCTGATTGAAAATTATTGGAGATTTCAAATGATTTAAGTGTTTTCAGGAATAATACACAACGTTTTAACAGGTATAAAAACTCCTAGTGTACATTTTACGACTATTTTTCTTTTGGTCTTAACCCATAAAAATGTAAGAAAACTCAAGCTTACAGACTACGGTTTTATTTTTTCAAATATTTAGGTTGAAGTTTTTTCATGTATTCACAGTTTAAGAGTAAACTAAAAGTTACATTATTTATCCTTGTACTTTCAGTTAATCATGTACAGGAATCTGGGAACATGATCCTTTTAACAACATATTTAATTTTTTATCATAGTTAATTCAATTGTGAAAATAAAACAGTAGTAATAACAATAATTAAAAGTAAATAGTTTTGCAAATCTATCTATTTTATTGTATTAACAACCATAAGATAACATTTTCCACCGTTCAAATAATTAATTATACATTTTGTGATTAAATAATGAATTATTCAAACAAACTAACGATAAAATTAAATAATGGGCGATACTTAATATTACTTCATTGAAGAATGATATGTGTATATTTTATTTTTAACAGCAACTTAAAAATGTTTATCTTATATTTTATTATTAATTATAGATTGTGCAAGTATACTATGAACTGTTCGGTTTTCTTTTAAATGTCATTTTACGTATATATCTATAAAATAATATCATGTTTTTTTCTAGTTCTGTACCACACAGAAAAGTAAGTAAAATTCGAGCTGTAAATTTCAAGTTTTAATTCTAACCTTAAATAATCAAACCAAAAATATCTGGATAAGTTAAAAAATATATATTGATGCCAGTCTAAAATATTTTTTAAGGACATTATTATTAAACAATAATAATATTTTATCAATAATATTAACGATTGCTTAATTAACAAATCATTAAATAGCAGTTTTCAAAAATAAGTTATTTAAATGCTAATCATACTTAAAAATATACTACTTTTTTAACTGAAATCTTAAGCTCTTATGGTTTTTTTTTGATAAAGTTTACTTATAACTTTTAACAAATAGTTCTGCAGTTTTAAATATTTTGTTGTCGTTTAGTAGTGATATATTTTTGAACATTCATATATACTGAATATAAAAATTCAATGTTCAATAAGACATATGGCAATGACGCATATGGTACTGCCTAATGTACTGTTAATGAACTGATTGAAAACCACTAAACTTATTAAAACAAAATTGAATTAAAATGTAATAACTTTAAGCAAACAAAAAATCAAGCTCATTGAAGTCGTGAACAATCCATACAAAGCCTGTCGTTATTAAGTGCTTTCAAACAATAAAAGCTTCATAATTTCCCCGTAGCTTTATGTTAATATTGAAAGGTAACTAACCCCCTCCACCCCTTCCATCCTGGAATTACGTCCCTTCTTTTGTGTGAGGTCGAACAAGTTAACGGCATTTTCATTGAAAACAATTTGTAAATATATGAGCTTTATTATGTTATGTTACTAATTATAATACATAGATGAAACTAAAAGTAATTAAGTTTTTTCAAATTAATTTTAAATGACAGCAATTCAAAAACTAGATAATTATGTTGTTACTGATTTTATTCTTTTTAAAACAAATAATTAGTTCAAAATGTTACGTGGGGTGGGGAGGAGGGAAAAGAGAACAGTGAAGTACAAGGGATAAAGAGAGAAGGATATTGGTGATGGAAAAGAACTATAATGGTGGGAAGGAAGATGAAATTATAAAAATTTTTAACATTCTATACAACATTAAACACGTCTAAATTGGACGATGGACGATTCAACGTGAAAGAGTTATAAAGAATTACGAGAAAAGAATTGCGTAATTTAACGCCAATAAACATGGAAACTTTCTGCAATCAGTTGACTTAAGTATCTGCAATCAGTTGACTTAAGTATCTGAAATCTGTTCACTTAAGTAAGTGAAATCGGTTTACTTAAGTACATGTATCTACAATCGGTTGACTTAAGTATCTGCAAACGGTTTACTTAAGTATCTGCAAACGGTTGACTTAAGTATTAACAATCGGTTGACTTAAGTATCAACAATCAGTTTACTTAAGTATCTGCAAACGGTTTACTTAAGTATCTGCAATCGGTTGACTTAAGTATTAACAATCGGTTGACTTAAGTATCTGCAATCAGTTGACTTAAGTATCTGCAAACGGTTTACTTAAGTATCTGCAATCGGTTGACTTAAGTATTAACAATCGGTTGACTTAAGTATCAACAATCAGTTTACTTAAGTATCTGCAAACGGTTTACTTAAGTATCTGCAATCGGTTTACTTAAGTATCTGCAATCGATTTACTTAAGTATCTGCAATTGGTTTGCTTAAGTATCTGCAATCGGTTTACTTAAGTATCTGCAATCGGTTTACTTAAGTATCTGCAATCGGTTTACTTAAGTATCTGCAATCGGTTTACTTAAGTATCTGCAATCGGTTTACTTAAGTATCTGCAATCGGTTTACTTAAGTATCTGCAATCGGTTTACTTAAGTATCTGCAATCGGTTTACTTAAGTATCTGCAATCGGTTTACTTAAGTATCTGCAATCGGTTTACTTAAGTATCTGCAATCGGTTTACTTAAGTATCTGCAATCGGTTTACTTAAGTATCTGCAATCGGTTTACTTAAGTATCTGCAATCGGTTTACTTAAGTATCTGCAATCGATTTACTTAAGTATCTGCAATTGGTTTGCTTAAGTATCTGCAATCGGTTTACTTAAGTATCTGCAATCGGTTGACTTAAGTATTAACAATCGGTTGACTTAAGTATCAACAATCAGTTTACTTAAGTATCTGCAAACGGTTTACTTAAGTATCTGCAATCAGTTGACTTAAGTATCTGCAATCGGTTTACTTAAGTATCAGCAATCGGTTGACTTAAGTATCTGCAATCGGTTTTCTTAAGTATCTGCAATCGATTTACTTAAGTATCTGCAATTGGTTTGCTTAAGTATCTGCAATCGGTTTACTTAAGTATCTGCAATCGGTTGATAAATACTCATAGACTTTGTTAAAAATGAAAACAGTACGAAGCTGGTTAACTGTGGGAATGTACCTTACTCAATAATAGGATTATGAATTAGTTGAAATATCATATAAAACATATCAATACGAAAAAATTATAAATAACTTATATGAAGACATTCAGAATGACGATTATGAATAATGTTCAGAATTATGTTCAATAATAATTTTCAAAAATATTACCTTAACCATCCTGAAAAAGACCACTGCTAAGTTATTAGTGCGTTATTTGTTCATTGTCACTATCACATTAAACATTTTTAGCAATTTTGTCTTTTAATTCTGGATAATTGATGAGAAAAATTAAATTTTAGTGAATATTTAAGTACCTATGAGGAACGATAGTTAATTAAATTTTTTAAATAAATATAACTTTACATTTACACAAGTGAAAAAGTTAAAAAAATTTTGACAAGATTATGATATTTTTATTACTATAATGAAGTGCATGATAAGAAATCGGGAGACATTTTAAAACAAATTATCTGTACTCTTTAAATATTGGCGTACTAAACTAAGTTTTATACAACAATATCTTTCGAGTGAGTAATAGAAAAACTGATTATTTCATTTTCAGTTTAAATAAATATAAAGTTAAATAAATATCAATTTAAACTAATAATATATTAAAACATGTAAATATAAGTGAAAATAAGTTTTGAAGAAAGAAGCAATCGATTCAGTGGAGCAACAAAATTAATCTTTCATGGATACTCGTGGGTATTACAAATATTCTTGGCCTCCATCCATTAATCTCAGAACGAAGCTTTCAAGAACATCCCTACGTGAAGTGAATATTGGAAAATTCAAAATATAAGCCAATAAAATATTTTCTATTTTATGAATCTACTAGTCCTAACAATACATTCTTCTATGATTGCTATTACCATCGTGGTTCTATGTGAAATAAATTAACAATATTAAACTTCCTCTTGGGACAGTTATCTTTAAGTAAGTGTGTTGGTAATAAATTTTCATACATTTTATGTAATCTAGGTTTGTAACGTTGTATTTTATGTTTTCGGAAAAGGGTTTATATTTACCAAAATAAATTCAACCCAATTAGAATTATGATTTAGAAGAATCAGTTTATCTCCAACCATTGCATAAACATTTAAATTTCTTCTAAATTTAAGGGCTATAATCGGATAAAAATCGGAAAACCATCAATATTTAAATCTATATATTGTACATGACATGTAATCTGTAAAGATTATAATCAGCAATATATCCATCTACTGATCAAGTGGTACTGACCTAACTACCCACCCATGCACGTACAGTGGTACTGACCTAACTACCAACCCAAGCACATATAGTGGTACTGACCTAACTACCAATCCATACACATACAGTGGTACTGACCTAACTACCAAACCAAGCACATATAGTGGTACTGACCTAACTACCAACCCAAGCACATACAGTGGTACTGACCTAACTACCAACCCAACCACATATAGTGGTACTGACCTAACTACCAACCCAAGCACATATAGTGGTACTGACCTAACTACCTACCCATACACATACAGTGGTACTGACCTAACTAACAACCCATGAACATACAGTGGTACTGACCTAGCTACCAACCCATGCACATACAGTGGTACTGACCTAACTACCAACCCATACACATACAGTGGTACTGACCTAACTACCAACCCATGAACATACAGTGGTACTGACCTAACTACGAACCCATGCACATACAGTGGTACTGACCTAACTACCAACCCATGCACATACAGTGGTACTGACCTAACTACCAACTCATACACATACAGTGGTACTGATCTAACTATCAAACCAAGCACATATAGTGGTACTGATCTAACTACCAACCCATACACATACAGTGGTACTGACCTAACTACCAACCCATACACATACAGTGGTACTGACCTAACTACCAACCCATACACATACAGTGATATTGACCTAACTACCAACCCATGCACATGCAGTGGTACTGACCTAACTACCAACCCATGCACATACAGTGGTACTGACCTAGCTACCAACCCATGCACATACAGTGGTACTGATTTAACTACCAACTCATACACATACAGTGGTACTGATCTAACTATCAACCCAAGCACATATAGTGGTACTGATCTAACTACCAACCCATACACATACAGTGGTACTGACCTAACTACCAACCCATACACATACAGTGATATTGACCTAACTACCAATCCATGCACATACAGTGGTACTGACCTAACTACCAAGCCATGCACATACAGTGGTACTGACCTACCTGCTCACCTATACACATACAGTGGTACTGACCTAACTAACAACCCATGCACATACAGTGATAATGACTTACCTGCTCACCCATACACATACAGTGCTACTGACCCTACCTGCTTACCCATACACGTATAGTGCTACTGACCTACCAACCTACCCATACACGTATAGTGCTACTGACCTACCAACCTTTTCAAACACATACAGTGCTACTGACCTACCAACCTAACCATATACATAAAGTGCTACTGACCCTACCTGCTCACCCATACACATACAGTGCTACTGACTCTACCTGCTCACCCATACACATACAGTGCTACTGACCCTACCTTCTCATCCATATACGTATAGTGCTACTGACCTACCTACCCATCCCTACATATGAAGTGATACTAACCTGCCTGTCCTTCAATAAACGTACAGTGGTATTGACCTACCTGCCCACCCATATAAATAAAGTGGAACCGACCTCCCAACCTACTCATAGCCGCACTGTGGTATTGATAATAGTTTATCAATTGTATATTAAACGTATACTAGTTCTAATTTATTTGACAATATCAATCAAAGAATTATCTGTGGTTTAATTTACAATTAAAAAAGTTACGTAAAAGTTTCTAAATTCCGTTTGTATACATGTTAGGTAGGGATTTCTGTATCCCAGAGAGCTTTGTTTACAGGTCACTAATTAACTATTTACCACTTTTAGTTATTTGGTCAAATAAAGCAAGCTTTCATTAGAATTACAAATAAACTGAAATGTTGTAATCTCATTAACGTAACAAAAATTTAAATTGGTTAACGAGATAAATCTGATTTACAAGTTTATAAACGATTTTAATATAAATAAACGCTGAACTTACTAATAATGTATACGTTGCGGAGAGCAGATGTAGAGGAAATATTGAAAACTGTGCCATGTTGATAAGAGATGGAAATTATATTTTAGTTTTTTGATACAAACATTAAGACTTTTACTCTTCTACTTTTACTTTATTTAGATGGTAAATCGTAAGGTATACTTTAAACTGAAACATATTTTTAATTTGTTTAGTCTTTAGATATCATTATATAAGGTAACAGTTATATAAACGAAAAAAATCTATAGCTCCCATATATTAAAATAAAATAACATATTAAGAATTAGAGCTACTGTAATATATTTTTAAGACTTAATACAATTCGATTCGAAATATTCAAAATTATTACTTATAAATATCACCATTTTCATCAATCCATATTCATATTCATCAATATTTACAAAAAACCACATGTTTCACAATTAATATTTTTCAAAGAATTATTTTATACTTAATTTAATTATTTTATTCATACTCTTAAAGTGACTATTAAGTCGAAACATGTTATGTGATATAATTAAAATAAAAATGTTAAAGGATACTCTGTTTGAATTGTATTAAGCCCTAAAAATAAAAATATTGTAATAAACCAGTGCTAAGGCTTCTTGTGGCTCCACGTAGTTGGGTCAGACATATGGAATTAGTAAACAAATTGGAAGAGAAATATAGACCAATTATGGAATTTAACAAATAATAGAAGGGAATGTTTTATGTTGAAAATTGTTTATTTAGCACCTACTAGATGCTTGCGATATGTTAGAATCAAAATATTGGAAAACCATGTTACATTTTCTAGTAATACTGCTTGTTAACATTTTGTCATTGCTGTTCATTTGGAATAAAGTTCTTGGAATACGTTAGTTATAGAATTATTTGTTTAATATTCTACAGTGACTAAGGCTTGTCAAGATAACAATATATTTATACGTAACATGCCATTACATGAGGGGAATAAATGTTCGGTTATTAAATTATCTATTTGGGTAGCTTGTAATCTACAAAACCATATTTCGTATTAAAAGTTTCAAAATTGCTTACTACTCTTAATAATACACCTAGGTCAACAGCTAGACTTTTTAAAGAGAAATATCCTTCCAAGAAGAATCATTTTATTACAGAGGAAAGAAAGTCAACGAGCCAAATTATAAAAACTCCAGATGTAATCAGTGAATTTGGCAGGGCAACTCTTTGTAAAATTTGCTAACGATTTTATAATTTACTAGGACATCACCCTTTTAAATTACAGTACAACACACGCTGGAATATTTTCATATGTTCATAACTTGCTTCTATAAAATACTATTAATTTTATTATTGTCGTCTTAAAATTGATATTTTGTTGTAATGGTAACATGGCACAAAACTATTTAATATTTAGGCAGTGGTCACATTTAAACACTTAATAGTCTTCTTCTTTTAAGTAATAGTAATAATTATTTGGTAAAATTCAGGGTTTTCAAAATCACAAAATCATCACATTATTTGTGATAAATTTGTATTTCAGTTATTTGAGTTTAGTGGTATCTACTGCAATCAGATGGTGTCGTAATTCAAAATAAAGTGTTTGACATGTTTAAAAAAATCCCGTAAAAAGTTACGTTTTTGCCAATATAAACAAAAATAACATTAGCTGAAGATACTACGCGATGGTGGTAATGCCTTACAGATATAAAAAGACAAACTTCCACCAGAGTATAGAATGTTTGAACAATTCTTGGAATTATGTTAGAACGTTACGATAATGATACATCCTTCCCATACACATACAATGATAGCATACACCGGAGTTTTAAGGTTGTTTTCTAAGGAACAAAGAGGCCTAAAAATATATAATCACACCATTGTTTTCCCCGTTTGATTCTACGTCATACCATATGCATTTTAGAAATTTATTACAAGTTTTAATAATTTCTATCCAAAAATTGTATTGGTATTTTAACTAGTTTTCATTGTATATAAAATTTACAAAGTTATTACTTAGAAATATCTGTTAACGTATCGCATTAGATTTGAATACCTGGTTGATACAAATGTTTTCTATAAGTTTTATCAATTTTAGAATTTTGACTTTATAAGAAAAGAAGTTCTCATCAATTCCTCGAAACATTGTTTTCTTGGCTTCTTAAGGTAAAAAAATAAATTACTTGGTCTTGTTGTAATCCTTATTACATGAAAATTTACGGTACATTACTTTCCTTTGTGTTAAAAACGCAGTGATTTCATGTTGATTTTAATGAATTTAAATGAATCACTTTAAAGTCGTTTTAATTGATTTAATTGGAATTAAAACTAGTGGATTTACTTACACTTATGAAAGTAATTCATCGTAACTATATATGGCAAAAGAATTACAACAAGACCAAGTAAATTATGTTTGACCTTTAGAAGCCAAGAAAACAATGATTCAGAGTATTGAAAAGAACTCTACCTCGAAATTTAAAAATTCAACAATTTAAAAATTTATAGAAAACATTCCCATCAACCAGGTATTAAAATGTAAATGCGATACGTTTGCGGGGTTTGTATGTAATAACGTTGTAAATTTTATGCAGAGTGAAAATTAGTTAACATTTTTTTGTTCCAACTAGAATACAAATTATTTAAACTTGTAATAACATTTAAAAATGCAATGTTATAATGTAAATTAAACGAGAAAAGAATTGTATGAATAGATTTGTCGTAGGACTCTTAATTCCTTAGAAAAAAAAGTTTCAAACTCGGGCGCACATAATTTCTGCACCGACAGTAGTATCCTTGCTTTATTATCTCAAAATGTATATAAATACCTGATGGTAGTTATCATTTTACAAAGGAAATTATTTGCTATTAATTTTGATAAGAGTGTTACATTTTTGTATATCTGGGATCGCATTTGTCAATGAACATTAATAAAATAAGAAACAAGGAATGGAATCCTACCAATTGGTTTTCTTGTTTCCTCCTAATCCAAGGGAATCTTATCCTTTTTCTGTAATCTTGGTGTAACCGTAAAATGTGGTATTGTGTACAGAAATTCACTATATAACAGTTAAAAACACCAATAATGCATTTAAAAATATACAAATTTAATTTTAAAGCAACATATTTCTAAAATCTTCCATCAAATTGGTTGCACTGTATGACAAAAAGAGTTAACCATTTTAAAGACATTATTTAGAATAACTTGCAAATACATATTTAATAAACGGTAGATATAGTTTGAATCGCAAACTTTCTTCAGCTAGGTTTTAATTAAATTTGAGTCTAGAACTCTGCGTTTTTTTAACGATTATTACAACAGATTGCAGCATCCATAGATTCTGAAGGATGGAGCCAAGAGTTGTATGTGGTGAGCATACAATCGTGTGGTAGAATTGACCTTTATACTTGGTTTATGGCCTATAGTAAAAGGGTGAATTATCATTACAACACATTAATGATGTTTAAGCCCTCTTAGGTACAAATTACAACTATTTTTGTGTAACTTCTGTCCATTGAAATCATTAGATGTATGAAATTATTAAAATATTATTTTCAAAATGATAACTTTAATATAAAAATAACCTGTAATTGTATTATCAACAAATTTATCGTTTTATTTTTTATAATTTTAATCCAACGGAGGAAGTAAAATGCTTTATTAATTATTGTATTCAATCGTATAACTGACCTTTTTTGTAAAACAGTCTGTAACTCCTAATTAAACATTTTATAAACGATAAAATGTCTTTTAAATAATAAATGTAGTACTATTGTGATAATGAGCGTAGAGTTGACTAAAAAAATCACCATTTCAAATTCCAGTTCAATGAGTTGTAATTTTATTTACTAAAATGCATATTGAACTTGTTTAAGTATTAATAAATTACCTTTTATAGAAACATTCATTATTGCATTAATGTTCTTTATAAGTTATTTTATAATTACATGTAGATTAGGCATTATGGGTATCCAATTAAGATCGGGAAATTCGATATCGCTATAATATGTATTTATTTGTATAACAAAATGTATGAAATCAACACAAACGAAAATAACGAAAATGAGTATACAGTATTGCAAAATCAACTGATAATCCCTCAGTATACATGTGGTGTTTTGATTTTCTGTACAAAGCTTGCTCCAATTTTATGACGGTAAAAGAAATATAAGATACAAAATTACTACATTAGGTTTAAGGTAATCCATCTGGTCTATGAAGGTAGTAAGGTGGGCTATAGGTAGTTATACTAAGTGGGTGAGAGCTGTACAATACACATGAAGTAGTAATGACCCGCCCACCTAACCATTTACGAGCAGCAATGGCCCATACACGTGCACCCATAAACGATGGCTTCTATACATATTCAGAAGTAAATAGTGAAACTTTATAGTTACATTAAAATAGAAGAAACGTTGCAAAACGTATTTTAATACAAAAGTAATAACAACCGACATGTTTATGAATTTATGCTGCTAAACAATTTTTTCAGAATTCATATGGCAAAGACAAAAATACTAAATTAATAGGTTACGTACCTTATCTTCCTCAATTCCTGTATAGTAATAAAGTTTACTATAGTTTCAACTATCAAGTAGTCATTTTCAAAACATCAGGAACTTTAAATCTTCATCTAAAGTGATCCTTCAAAGAATAAATATTAACATAAAACACATTTAGCAACATTTTTATGTTATGAATAATCATGAATAAAAATACTAAATTGAAAAAAGTTAAAACTTATTCTAAGAAACTAATTTTTTTAGGAAAACATAGAATTATGTGGATGACAACTTATAACTGCTTGAAGATGTTAGGGTTAAAGAACGGTGACGTTTGTTTGAGGCTACTCTCAATTAAACTTGATCGTTTGTCGGATTTCTCGTTTGATCTTCATTAACATCCGGCACCCAGTTTATAAGTAATATGTTTGTTTTTGAAGTAGCTTAGCAGGACAGGAAATTTTAATCCTTCTTCAAAGTAGAAGCTCTTATTAGATTTACATTTTAAAAGATTAGTTATAACCCTTTTCAATGGTAAAGTTAACGATTAAAAACTACGCATCCACGATACTATCTACGATACTACACCGACAATAATATTTTTGTAAGTATCGTATTTGAACTAGTCCATATCTTTCCATGGATAAGGCATCAACAGGAACAACGCTATATTAACTGCTATATAATTGAGTGATAGCGAATAATAAGTGTTCAGATTATGAATGCACGATTATTCTCGTATATCGTAATAATCTGATATTTCTTCTTTTCCAATTACTTTCTTTAAAAATTATGCTTGATTCTGTCCATATTACTTTTTGTCCAGTATTTAAAATGTGTTCACTTAATTTTGAATGGTTTTCTTGTTCCTTTTTAATATTTTGCTTATGATCATTGATTTTTCTTTTCAAAGGTCTTGATGTTTGTCCAAAATAACTACACAATTATGAGTCCAAATACACTCACAAGGTATTTTATACAAATTTTTACAAATTTCATTTTCATTGTTAGGATTAATTCATGTCATTTGACTACGAACAGTAGGACTACTTGTTCATTAAATAAAGAAGGGGTTGAAAATGATTTTAGAGATTAAATCGAAATATATCCTAAAATAGTTGTATTATTTAATGATGAGATCCTAATTTAATGTTAATGCTTCCATATGTATCTTGTGCGTATTATTTGTTTTTTAGTTTAACACGTGTTACTACTACTGTTTGTTTATTTACGATTGTTATTATTGTAAAATGTATTTATATGAACATTTATGATATTAGAAATAAGTTTTTGATGGTTGTAACTGCCCATAATTTTTTAAAGTCATAAATATTAATTATTTCTTCGTTGATTATATTTGCTCTTATTGAATTATTGTTATTTTGTTATGATTGTATTATAGTTATAAATTATTGTTGCTTTATTGTGTTGTGTAACAAATTCACTTGCTTGTAATTATTGAATTTTACATTAGTATTAAATTCTTAGTACTATTTACTTTCGTATAGCTTTTTAAAAGACTGAATGTTTTTATTTATTAGGCAAAATGATTTAGTTATTTATTATATAATTAATTAGTTTATCCTGAATTGTTGTTTATATCTTATATCACTTAATGTACAAATAGAGTTTACTGTTGAAATACTAAATAAGCATTCATTTGGTTATCTTATGATTGAACTGATGACAAATTATATTAGATTTGATTATTTGAATCAAACAATTATATGAAGATATTCTGATTTGTGAAATGTCCACTAAGTATAGGATGGCCATTAGGTGGTAACAGGGCACTTAGAAACTGGTCCGTGAGTGATTTAATTTCAACTGTCAGCAGTAATCTAATTTACTTAGTTTGTCATTTTGACATTACTTAACGTAAAGCTGCAAACATTTTGATTTTCATTAAAAATCAGATAAAGTCACTGTTTCCACAGTACGCAAATTATAACTACGAATGTTCTACTTTGAAAGATCAATACAATTTCTTCGGACATATTCTCATACATTATTTTCTCCAAGGCCTATAAAAAATAATTGAAACCTAATACATTAACAGAGGTTGAATTTTACTCAATTTACAAACTTAACACATTAATCTAGAGTTTAATAAAATAATATTATTGTAATATAACAATTCTAAAAGGGCATGAACTACGGTCGTTTGTTATATTCATCTTTATCCCGGGGATAGAGTGATTCAGCAACAAAAAAACACTCATGGACTTTATGAACAATAGAATAATGTTAACTTTATGGTTGAAAACTGTATTGCATATTTTCAGAGTCCTACCTTTCTTGATAATCGTACTTTTTAATATTAAATTTTTACAACGCTAGATAATATCAATATAGTCATATGAAAGCAGCGTATTTAAAATAACGTAGCTTGTGCATTTATTATATCTCTTGTGCCTATATTATAATGTCGATAAATGTCTCCATAATAGAGCTAGAGTTGTGTTTTTTCTTTAGTTAAACATTCTTAAATTTTTAAGAAACTTAACTAATGGTAGCTGACAAAAAACCATGCACATACATACAAATACGTACTATACACAGTTGTGTTTGGTGAAATGCTGCAAAAGCGAGAGAGTTTGACGCACGAATACTGCAATAGGCAATATTGCCTGAAATACTGGTGATGTGGGATTGCAATGCGCTGGTTCATGTTACAAAGGTTCGATAACATTCGAAACAAATAAATCGATTCATTCTTTAATATTTTTGTACACTTGTGTTTTATACCTTATATGTTTATTTAACTATTTAGTGATTCTATAGATATGTGAATTCATGAATTTATGAAAGATTTTAATGCTATATCTTACAGGTGCTTTAATGTATACTTTATTAAATTTTCGTTTATGAAAATGTTTCGTACATATTAACAACTATGTCTTTTAACAATTTGCTTAACTTACTGACCTATTTTGGAATAGGCATTTGTTACGGACGTTCTTGGTCTATGGGGAATAAAATAATAGAACAACTCACAATATCGTAACAGACAAACATTAGTCAAAAACTCCACATTCTTGACACATGAACATTTCACACTCATACAAAATCCACAAAGTTTATAAGAGTTTTCCACTGTTCATGCTCCAACATCTTTTAAAGTATATTTTTAACATTTTATATCTTTCAACAGGAACACTGCCAATATTAGGTCAACAACGTAAAAACTCAAAAAAGGTTTTTTTTGCAAATATAATAAAATACGATTGTCTTTTCCAAATGAGGAACATACATTTTAGGCAATAAAAATAGTGATTACTTCAATTACATCTCATTAACTTCAATTTACGGATAAATTAGTGGTAGAAGGGACTCAATAATTCTAACTACACAATGTAATAAACGATGCTTTAATTTATTTGTAGTTCAAGAAATCGGACTATCAAAACAGGAGCGTCAGATTTCGACGGTGGACTGTTCAAAGGAATGACTGCACTGTTTAAATATGGTCTATTATGGGAGGAAAATAACGTGTAATATTAATTTTTAGAAAAGGGAAGGGAACGATTGATGATACATTTACGTTTTCAGAATATAATTTATATTTTATAAACTATCAATTAATTTAATAATAATATATTTATTCCATTTAAATGTTTATACATAAAAAAATTATATTATTGGAATAAAACCTGTCCATCTATTCCAGTTGCGATAGCAGGCGCTGGTTAAATTGAAAATAATTCTTACTTGTAATCTGATTATTTACATAAATCTACATATAGTGTATGCACAACAGAATCAAAAATTATTTGTAAACTAAACGTCATAAACATACATATTTATATGTGTATATACATACATAAATACAGAATTATCCATACACCCATATACATTAAAAAAATATGTTTTACTGCTAAAAATAGTACTAGAAATAGAATTTATTAAACAAATAATATAAAAATGCCTAGCTACGATAATATTTATCGACAATTTATAACAAATCCATAAAAATCAGATCAGTAGATGCTAATGCCAGGCTTAAAATTTCACTATGTTGCAAGCAGATATTTCATTGTAATATGAGCATAGGTTCTTATTTGAGGTAAAATTACAAAAGCCATCCCTAAATATAAAAATAGAAAAAAAAAAAAACAGATATCCGGCCCATGAGGGCTTAAACATTACCAACATTACCACTACGAAACTAATTCTTTATTTCCCATCTATGAAAGGTTGATTTTCAGATGAGGTCTCAAGATCAACACTGTGTATAAGTGGGTGGGAAGACCATCAACACTACACGTGTATGGGTGGGCGGGAGGGTAAATACCACTTTACCTATCCAAGAACTGTATTTAAATGGGTGGGCGATAAGGGCCATCACCACTGTACGTGTATGGGTGGGTGAGAGGGCAATCACCTATGTACGTGTATGGGTGGGTGAGAGGGCAGTTACTACTGTACATGTATGGGTGGGTGAGAGGGCAATCACCTATGTTCGTGTATGGGTGGGTGAAAGAACAGTCACCACTGTACGTGTATGGGTGGGTGTGAAGGCAGTTACCACTGTACGTGTATGGGTGGGTGAGAGGGCAGTCACCACTGTACATGTATGGATGGGTGGGAGGGTCAAAACTACTGTGTGTGTGTACTGTATGTGGGTGGTCTTAAATACTATTTAGAGACCATCAATATGAATATGTTCTGTAAACATTTTAATACAAAGTTATGTTGTGTTTCAAATACATGTATTCTTTTTTTATGGAATAGATATCATAAAACAGACGCTTAATTCATATATGTATATATATATATATATATATGTCTATAAAACAGTGAAGCTGTTTTGCCAATGGCAGTGGAGGTAGATAACGAAGAGCAGTTCTACAGCACGACCCAGTCGCATTGCAGAGTTCGATTGGAAGCTTATTGGCTTCGTGACCCGGAACAGTTGTGTGTGACACTCTGGTGCATTTCTATGCCAGAAGTAGAATGTATAACTATCAGTAACTGTATATTTTACCTTCAGAGGTTAACAAGTTTTACTACAAAAATCGGTTTCCGAATTGCTATTTAATGAAATATCAAAGTAAACTAAAAAAATAACGTCAATCGTCAAGATATGGGCGAATATGGATTTCAGTTATGATGAGTTTAGATGAACGAATATAGATATTGTTATAAGCTATGGCCGACTATTCTTTAAAAAGTGTCATTTATGACAAATGAGCAGCTGGTGGTTATCATATGATCGCTTTCAAAAATGTGTTACGTCTCTGACTCGGATAGAACTGAGAATCTTTACCAAATGAATTTGGGATTTAACCAACTAAGTTACCGATTGATTCAAAATTAATTAATTTTACGACTCAACCATTATAATTTAGTTTTTTATTTTGAATCCTCAATATTCAACGATAAAATTATTAAGCATACAGGCTTTAATCAAGCCCTGAAGTATTGCCACTTAATAAATGTGGAGTATGAATGAATTATTAAATATTTTTACAATTAAGCACTCTAGCGTTAATTTATATAAACACTCCATTACATAGACCATTTCATCATTGAGCTCCCAACAAAAATTGTTCAACTATTTATTTTACTATGGGCCTAGACTATTTCATATTCAATACTGTTAAAAATATTGACTGTTTGTATCTATAATGCGAATATGTTGCTGCTTAACAATAGCTAAAGCTTCCGGCTTCCGGTAACGAACGCGTCAATGTACTACTTACAATATTTACGTCATCGAACGTTTCACCCATATTTACTCTACTGAAATAACACCTTGATGCGGTCGTTACCCGAAGCTTTAGTACTTAGTAATGACACCACCAACTTAAGCTTACGAAATAATATATTGCTATTTATTTGATTTTTTGTAATTTCCCCCTTTTTTTATGCTTTTTCAATCAGCTGTTAATCAACCTATGAATAACTATTAGTGGTATGATCTTAATTAAGTTACCGTTTTTGCCTAGTGTTTCTGTACTGTGTAGTTCGTAGGCTGAATATTTGCTAAAAAATTTACAAGTTTTTGACCTTTATATAGTAATTTATGTTATATGAGACGTGTACTTAACCGATATTTATTTATAATAATATTAGTTGATGTAGGCTGTCATCTGCCTACTGTTAGTTACGATACATTACGTTATGCTTAAAGTATTGTGAATTAATATAAATTTTTCTTTTTTAATAATTTACTCTCACTCACACACTCTCTTTCTCCCTATCTTTCTATCTCTCTCTCTCTCCCTCCCCCCAATCTTGTTAAGTGGATTATTTACCAACAGTTTAATAATTGTGTTGTCCTTCAAAGCGTAGGTGGATTGGTGTGCGTCGAACTTTGGAAACTAAATGTTCTGACAAATTGGACGTTGGCAAGGAAAGACGTAAAACTACGAGTCAAAATGTTGAGAGAAATGTAACTTTATTGTTTCATCATTTATTCTGAACACAACACTTGAGTCAGACTGAATACAGGTGTTCATATAGTCAGACTGAAGATAGGCGTCTATAGGTGATAAAAGGCAGCCCTATTTCCTTAACACATCGTCATGTTGTGAATTGCACAGCTATTTGTAAGGTAACGTTCTTAATGGCAGCGTTCGACAAGAATATATATTTTCTTAAAGTTACATTTTACTATTAAATGCTTTACTTAACAAATTGTGACACAAATACACCAAGATAACTAGTGAATTTGAACCTAAACATAACACAAAGTTAAGGGGACTTATAATGATTAAAATCATATTCCTATTAGAGTTATATGAATGTGTATAATGAAACTATAAGTTGATAGGGTAGACAGGTCGTATTAGTACTAACTCTACTTCATAATTACAGTAATTTTTAATTTCATTTCATGTTTCTTGTGTAAAATTATTTTCAAACGAACATAATTTGGGAATCCAGTACATTACATTCCTTTAAGCAAAATAAAGATCGTTGGTCATTTTACCTAAAACAATACAGAAAGATCGCTTCCAAGGAAAATTAATTAACATTTTAGTGTTTTAAGTGAGTTGAAACAATTTATTGAAGTAATTAAATGCTTTAGAACAATTTTATTTACTCAGCAAGCATATTTGTTGTGAGGTGTAATTTTGTTTTTCTCGTATTATTTTCTTGACAAAGCAAGAACAAGTATTTATTAAAGAAACACATATTAAACTAAGAACTTTGAATTAAAATATTTTAATGATGACAATGTGTAATACCAATTGAACTTTGAGTAAAAAAATTAAAATATTCCACGATTCATTTGTAAGTATCTGTGATGGAGCAGCTGTAAGAAAATTCCGTCAACGTCTCCAATCCCAATCACACTAAATACCCAGCACCACCCCCTTCTGCTAATGATAAAATAATGGTTTCTTCTCTCTTTATTTAAGATGTTAGGGTTTTTAGTTTACTGATTTAAAATGGGTTAACATTAATTCAAAATTAAAGAAATATTTTCAAACAATTTACTTATATTTAGTTCATGATAAATAAGATTTTCTGTTCAAACCAGAATTAACTAGAAAGAGAATACTACAAAACTGACTTGGTCATATGAACATTATTATATGCATTACTCGATAGGTTTGACATATGAAAAAAATGTGGTTGGACTTTTACTTTTAGTGAATCAGTTTACAAACTGTCGGTATTTAAAGATAGAATTTGAATCAATTCACATCATCAAAGTTGTGCGTTTAGGATGAATGCAACAAGTGCTGCATGCACTCGTTGAATATAAAATTCATGTTTAACTAGTATTTCCAAAAATATTAGCAAATAAAGCAGCTGGTACAGTGGTAATGACCCACCCACCCGCCCATACATGTACAGTGGTGAAAATCCACTCACCCTCCCATACATGTACAGTGGAGATGACCCACATAGCCTCCCATACATGTACAGAGGTGATGACCCACTCACCCTCCCATACATATACAGTTGTGGTGACCTACTCACTCTCCCATAAATATACAGTCGTCATGACCCAACCGTTCCCCCCATACATTTACAGTGGTGATGAACCACTCACCCTCCTATACATGTACAGTGTTGATGACCCACTTAACCTCCCATACATATACAGTCGTCATGATCCAACCATTCCCCCCATACATGTACAGTGATGATGACCCACTCACCCTACCATTCATGTACAGTGATGACCTACCCGACCACCCATAAATGCTCTGTGGTAACTATACAGTGGTGGAATATAAATAGTGCTCTTGAAGACGTTAACACTGTTTTAGAACTAGCCAACGGTGTTATTGAAACTACTTTTCAAAATTATTTCTTTTATTGGCCAGATAAACGAATTTTCAAATGAGTATAGATTTTCCTTGTAATAAAAATGAGTTTGATTCCAAATAACATTTTTGTTTTGTTTATTACCCCACTCCAACCTAAGGTGAACTCTGCCTCTGACTCCCATCCCCCCTTTCTCTTTGTTCAGCAACATGGGTCTGTGGGACCCACATCAAGTTTGTCCACACATTCCCCGACCCTACCGCAGCGTTAATTGACTTGCAGACCACGTAGCCCGCAGTTTACATTTACAGTTAAATGTTCTATTCATGTCACACACTGGATTGTTTATCTTCTTTTAAATCAGTTTAATGGTATTATAATGTTCGCGTACAACATAAGAGAAGATTATAATATTGTGAAGTTCACAATTATATGTGCTCAAATTTTAAATATGAATATGTAGTTCCTAAAAAATGTTCATGGTTTCAAATTTAAGTTTTGGCTTTAATGTTGTACTTGCAGTTAACAGCAACTGAGCTTTACTAGTGATAGTTGTTAGTTTATCTTGCGTGGTGGAGAGGAAGGAACAGCAACCTTTATTTAACAACACTAATGTTATGTTTGGGGATAACATGGATAGGGTTTATTGGTAAAAATCAGTTATATGCCCGCAAAATCTAAATGTTTTCCTATAAACTATGGGCGTTCTAAAATGATGATATTTTGTTAGTATATCATCATTTTAGCTCTAGCTAGATATACTGATTTAATTAGAAATTATCTTAACATAGAATATTGAATTTAACAACCTATAGATTTGAGAAACAGGCAGTATACTGTTCAAAGACACATACACTATTATGGCAAGTGTGTGCCTACTTATAGAATCCCTTCACTGATTAATTCCCTACCTAGAGAACTTCAAATCTTGGAGAAAAATGCTGAAATAAAAATAAAGCTTACAAACTATTTTATTTATAATAATATAACATAAATTTCTTATCTAATCTTAAACCAAAAAATGCAATATGACGCTAAAAAAAAAAATCTATTTGACTCTAGAACTGGCGGATGGCAAGAAGCATAATTTTCACAGAACTCACCACAAAATGGTAATCATATAGAACTTTAAAGTTTTAAAGTTTAAAAAAATACAAATTTAGGGTTTTCCTGTTAAAAATAATAATATTAAATATACAATAGGTGAACGTGGTTGAACAGTGAAACATGCATATATAAAGCAAGCTGGTCAAGCACTGAGAGGACACTAATGAAATAAGTACATTCATGAACGAACAAATATTGGAAAGTGAAAGTTGACCTTCCTATCCTGTACATGTCCATTTGTCACATATTGTGTCTAAATATTGAGTGAAATCGGCATACCAAAAGAAACTATGAATCAGAAAGATAACAAACCTTTTTTAAAATTAACTTTTAGTTTAAGATTTTGTTTTTGTATCTTTGAACGATAGGCGAGAAAAATATGGAATGATTTATTTTTTAATTATTTCACATACTTATTAATTTTTTAGTATGATTGTGTTGGTAAATTTTATGATTTAAAACTGGTTTCTTGTTGTTATTGTTTTTGTTGATTCTTAAGATTTTATTGAGTTGTTTTGTTGTATATATAATAGTCCAATGTTACATTTATCCCATTGTTTGTTTTGTTATTTATTTAAAAATTTTATAATTATTGTTATCTAATTTATTGTTATATTGTTTTTGATTTAAGGAAATTCCCAAAAAAGTGTACTATAGTATATATATGTATAAAAATATGTTTCACATGTAATTGTAACACCAATAATTGTAAAAAAATTATAGTTTTTCTCTCGATTAGCCTTGAGCTAGAGAGATAAATATAAACTGCTTGTACAAATTGTAATTTTTCGCAAGTAATAAATATATTTGAATTGAATTGAATGAGGGGTGACCAAGAGTGATTTAGTGCCAATCCGGCCGATGTAGGTACCGTAGTTATCTTATCTTTCAGTAAGACGTGACGCTACTAGCCTGTGCTAGCACGCTCGTTTCACCAGCGCTATGGAAACCATTCACAGATGTTGGACAACTATTTGAGTGTATTTAAGTGGCGTAAATGACTACCTCAAAAAAAAAAAAAAAAAAAAAAAAAAAAATTTGAAGCCATTTTGGAAGACATTCCAGAGTATTGATCACCTCGTTAATAACTAGTAACATTTTTACATTTACATTTGCTAAGGTGTAGTTTTTTTCAACATAACAAATTTATATTAAAAACTATATCTCAACATACTGTAGGCTATTTGTTATTAAAAAGCACACAGAAATCTCTAAAGTTAACAATCACAGACTTTTTAGAAAAAAAAAACTCTTTGCAGGCATATAACCGATTTTGGTTGGGTTTATTTTAATAGGCGTCCAATCAGTTGTTGCTATCGACATGGCCACTAATAGAGAAGTATGGGGTGTCCATGTAGGGTGATAGTCAGTTTCCGTATGTTATTTAGGAGAGATGACTGATTATCAGGCTTGTCAATTAGTTGAATTTCGTACGTTCGGATTACACGTAAAGATGTAGGTTCCTTAGTTGCCCTGGCTATTGGGCTATTAATAAAAGACCCTTTCTCAGGGACAGTTGAACTCAAGTAGTAATCAGACCATACAGGTCATCCACACTTATCCTATACTCATGTAATCATTCATACTCGCCTTAAAATACGCACAAAGTTTACGTCTCATAAGCAAGAATGTAAGAAATAAAAATAACTTTTCTCAATTTAAATCATGAATATTAACAATATTTAGATTAATTAACCGACATAAATAAAACAATATTAAAGTTGAAAGTACATTTTTATGTATTATGAACTCGTGCAGTAAGAAATGGAAAGAAAGAGAGTTAAAACTAAGAGCAATTTATTTTCTTTAGGAATATTTACTGCAGCAGATAAACTGTCACAAACTGACGGAGCTGTTTGTTTACTCTCCAACATTGTTTCTATCTTTGTAAGTTCATGTTGACTGGGGTGATGTCTTACTTGGCCTTTAAAGTTAGAAAAAGAAACTTTTCATTATTTTCCATTTTATTTATTGTAAATAAAAAATTATTTACATTTTAAATATTGTAAATAAAAAAGTAAGAAATTAATTATTACATTTTCGTAACACATTCATGTATGTTCTTTGAATTATAACATTAACAATTCATTCATATTACTTAGTTTTGTAATTAGCTCTTTAAATCATTATTATAAATTTCTAGTCTTGAGCGTGTGGTAGTGTTAAATAAAAACTACTCCTACCAGCCGAAGTTTCGGCTGGTTAATAATAACAAAGCACCTCGAAGCTTAAAAAACCATGTTGCCAACTTATAAAAAAATATTTGAATCTGTAGTGAAAGAAAAGTTGGTAACAACATGGAAATAAATTATATGTTTTCAATAAGTCAGCATGGATTCAGAAGCAAAACATCGACAAATAGTGCTTTAATCGTCCTGACAAACCATAAACTTAAATCGATGGACGATTAAAATTAGCCCTGGGATGATGTGTGACTTGTCTAAAGCGTTTGATTGTTTGAGGAATGATATTTTACTGGTCAAACCTGAATGTTGTGGTGTAAAAGGACAGTGTTTGAGATGGTTTGCATCTTACCTAAAAGAACATAAAGCAACGGACAATTGTAAGAATCAGTAGTATAAAACAAATGCAGAATGGAAAACAGTCTCTTATGGTGTTCCACAGGGATCTGTTCTCGGCACTTGCTTTTTTTATATATATCAATGACCTCCCATGCCAGAGTACAGAAAAGATTGTAATGTATGCTGATGACACTACGTTACTTTAAATAAGTGAAATGGGGCAAGTGATGATAGAAATTATGAAAATATTAGATGAGTGGTTTATAGCAAATGGGCTGAACTTAAACAAATAAAAAAATTTAATTCCCTTAAAAAATAAAAAAAATAAAAAAAAAACTAAACAAACAAGCTCGATATAAAGATAACGGAAGGAGTAAAATTGCTAGGTCTGGTCTTCGATCCGTCGTTCAGTAGAATACGTTACCTAACAACTGCAAGACTGAACAAAACAGTGATTAACATTTTTCGTCTGACTCTAACAGTTAGTTGAAGAACTGAGCTAATTACATACTTTACTTAATTTGAATTGATGTTGTCAAAAATAAGCTAAAAATAGAAATATAAGAGTTACGATGGGCATGTCGTCAAGAGAATCTTGTAGAAGAACATTCCCGGGATTGTAGCCTATTTGTTGGAAGTGGCAAAAGAAGTAAATGAAAATATATTTGCTTACTATCAAAATAATGTATACACGACCATGATACAAGAAATAAAAATAAACCAAGAGTTCCCAAGCATAGACTTAGAAAATATGAAATAATTTTATTTTACAGTGGAATAAAAAAATATAATAAAATACCACAGGAGTACAAAAGCTTGGGGAATGCCAACCAGCCATATCGAAAGTCAGGCAGTTTCTCGTTGACCGAAGCTATTGCTCAGTCTGGGACTGTTTGCAGGACGGACTCGTCATGCTTTAGTACTAAATGGAACAAGACAAAGAAAGAAAAGATGTGTAACTTAAATGCCACGTTAGATAGTTGGTAGATGAATTAATTTTTGTAAGTTAGAAAATTAGAATTAATTATATCGAGCCACCAGTTTGCAGCAGATGTTGTCTAATACGCAAATGTAACACTAATTATGGGACAATAAACAGTTATAATTATCATTGTTAATTAATAAATTGTTAATGTTTCAACGTATTGACTAAATATTCATTGGAGTGTGAAATAATGTAGAATACAATTACTATATAAAGTGTGTTTAAGTATGTTCAACATTTATATAATTTTTGACAAGACTTATTTTTAAAATAATCGCATATGCAGATATTCTACGTAACCAACTAATCATTCAGTTATATGGTTGTAGATTATAAGTAAAAATAGAGTAAAAGTACAAAAAAAAAAAAAATGTAATTTAACACAGAGAACGAAAGACCATTTCGTTAAGCCAATAAAGCACATACATATTCTAATTTAATTTTTAGTTAGCCCCTAAAAAAATAACACTACAAACATATAAGTATTTAACCTACAAACTTGACCTTGTGGTCACTGTAACCTTATCAATACAAATCAATTTAAGATCACTTGATTTACTTACACGTATAAATTTAACACATCTTTACTATAGAAGATGAACAAACGTGACCAACATGACCAAATAATTAATTTTATGATTACTACAAGCCAAAAAAAGTTTTTTAAGGACATTTATATAAAATCTTCTTATACTTTACTTTATTTAAATCGATTGCGCTATGGAAAAATTCTGTGAGGACGTTCAAATTACTGGAAAGAATAGCCACAGTTTAAAAAACAATTATAAGAGTTATGATGAGCATGTCTTCGATAGAATCTTGTAGAAGAACATTTATAGAGCTTAGATTTCTAAATTTAAAAGATGAAAGTATAAAAAAATATAGAAAACGTCCCTGTCAACACCCTTTTAAAATATTAATGCGACAAAATAACGTGGTTTTGTGTAATAAAAGTGTAAAAGTAAAACAAAGTGAAACTTATATAAATTCAGGTACTTTTTTGTTTTAAATAAGTTAAGAATGATTAAAATTTAAAATATAAAAAACTAGAATTTGTTATACCGTCTAATTAAACGAGAAGTACAACTGTGACTGATTTTCATAGGTTTCTCAGTTTCTTAGTAAACAACTTTCAAAACCGTGGGTGATTTAAAATTCAATCTCGATTTTTTTCGAGTTGCAGGTGATCATATTCAAGTACAATATTACTTTCCTAAAATATATTATGTCGAACAAATTTGTATTTATATATCTCTTATACATTATAGGATTTTTTTAAGTAGCAGTTCAATGATCAGTATTAAATGAGTTAATTTTATTTTTAGCATGTATAAAAACCGTACCGAAAAGTGTTTTTACATTTATATAATTTTCATTGCAGCTATATTTATAGAATAGTTGTTAACGTTTTTATTTTTTAATTACTTTTAATTATAACAATTTGTGAAGAAACGTGACCTTTAAGTTATAGCCATTCTTAGTTTATAAGTATAAAGATAGTTTTTAAGTTGTTTTACACTCATATATTATAAATTACTCTTATTGAAATATAATTGTTGCTTATATGTAGGCTATAAGATATTAAGTATCACCTAAATCACTCGGAGAATAGGAAACATGATTTATCATGTAATAATTTAATTTAATTTAATAAGGGTTTACTTACTATAGGTCGGTATGTTCTCGAATACATACTTACTTCTGATAGCAACTTTATTATGTTTTAGCTATTGGATTGGTGTGAGCTGCGTAACTCAGATGCATTTCACTAGGAAACTTCTTTAAAAAGAGGTATGATTTTTAATTTATTTGTATTAATATAACAATAATACACAGTGAAATCCTCCTGGAAACACTTGAATTACACTATTGGAGTATAACTTTATATACTTATACCTCGATTGTTACTAGCCGACAGCCTTGCTTCGTTACGGGGTGATTCTCTACGCTTGCTTACTACTTACCCATCCCCCTATTGTTCTCTACGTACTATCACATCAATATAAAAGCTAAACCTACTGCCAACGTTTTTCTAGATAAAACAATTTTGTAGTTTATAAATCCTAAAAAGTCTACTTTTGGAGGATGCAAAGTAGTGCAGTCATGAAAGAGTTAGTACAAATGATCTAATACAAACTAAATTATTTTAACAAATCAGCCAAGCATCAGCTGTTTGAAACTAAATATTGAATTAGATTAAGGCCAGTATAGAATTATGGAAAAAGGAAAAGTTGAGGGGCTGATTCTACCCCATGTGAGTGGAATTTTGAGAAATACTTTTTTAGTGGTTTTCTATGGTACAAAAGCTAACTTCTTCCCTCCAAATGTTATTAAAATCTATTATATGGTTTCGGTGATTTAATGACAGTGTGCGCAACGTTTTTGGAGTTTATATACGACTATTCAGAAATAATTGAATTGATTGAATTATTTATTAAACTGTTGTTATTAACAAATGTTTACTCTTATTACTTATTGTTATGTTTTGTTCTATCAATGACAGTTTACATTGGCTAAATATTCAATGAATTTAAATCCAACAACGCCAAATTGTTACGCTGAAAAAAGGAACAACGTGGTTGGGTAAAATATAGGATTGTAACAGGTCCTTTAGTGAATTGAAAGAGCCAGTCCATATTTTAGTTTCCTGTGACAATCAGAGTTAAATTGTGCTCAGAGTTTCATATTTCAGGTTTTATAGTTTATATTTACATAAGTGGGTTAGACTATGTACATTTTATAAATCTATTAGTTTTCTTTTTACCGATTTCATAAAGCAAAAAATAAAAAAAGTTTATATTATTTAAAAAGATTCAAATAGTTTAAAATAGTTTCTGCGTCAAATAATTCTGGGAATGGGAATATAACATTTGAGAATTTCAATTAAATGATACTTTTTCAGTATATAAGTAATATTATACAACTTTGGACAGTTTTACATAGTTGAGCTTGTTTGTTGGTCAGCTTGTAGTCATTATTTAAAGCTGATTAGAGAGTGTTATTTAAGTATTTACTTTTTATTTATTTCTAAGATGCCAATCGTTAATATATGGGGGAATATGGATTTCGAATGAGTGTGATGAGTGTAGATGACCAATGTAGTCATTGATACAAACTAAGGCTGACTATTCCTTAGAAAGTGTAATCAATTAATAGTCCAATTACAAATGAACAGCCGGTGGATATCAGCTGTTCCTTCCAAAAATGTTTATGACTGATTGGGATCAAACTGAGAACCTTTAGCTTATGAAGCTGAACTTTAAACCAACGTCGCTACGACCAATTTAAATGACCATAAAATAAATTTACAAATGTATTTAACCAAGGTATTTTTGTAACGTTAAAATAGAGAAGAAAAAAGTAAAACTACAAACCACAAAATACCACTATACCTTGACGTGGGATAACATTGAGATAGATAAGTTTTGTTCCCGTATGTGACATTATTTGTCGGAACACCCATAAATCGACGTCGGGCGTCTGTCTAAGAACAATATAGGCTTGATCCTATCTGCTGTTCCCTAAACAATGCTCACCTTGTTTCTGTATAGTGCCGTATGTCATTGTTACATATGTAACATCGTACAACGGGAATGATTTTATTATAAAAGTGCATAACTTTATATATATACTATATATCAAAGTTATCCACTTTTATAATAAAATCATTCCCATTGTATATATAGGGCACTGTGTTTTTTATTGCTAACCGTCCATTATAAAAAATAAATTTGTCTTATTTTAATTAAATGTGGGATAAATACCTAAAATACATTATTTAGTAATATGGAGAAGTAAACAGTTTGTATATAAAATACAGGCCTATTTTTAACAGGCATATTTTTAAAAAGCCTATTTTACCGTTTGAAATATTGATTCCTGAGCTTCTACTAATAACAATTTAGTACGCACATGATGACAGTATAACGGAAGTTGTGAATATTTATGCCTTTAATACAAGAATATTATTAAAATATTAGTATTAAGATAGCCTATTCTCAAACCACAACCATTGGGAAGTTGACTGTCCTATTAGTAGACGTGCATGGTTGCCGACGGTGGGCCAAAACATACTTTTCTATTTCAGCTGTACGGTTCATGTTTATTATTATTATGAGTTATAGTGAACACTGTATTATTATTCAAGGTCAAATCTAGTAAAACATAAGTAGATATTATGTGTTTGTAATTTAAAATTGCCAAGAATGACTGTAAATTTGCACATATTAGGCTGTAAAAATAATAAAGAAAGTTAAACTTTTCAAAAACCAACTCATGGTCCACTAAAATAGTTCTTCACCTCTCAAATGACACTCCAAGTGTTACGATACGATCATTATTACGGACCGAATCGTTGAAATAGAAACATATGTTTTTGGCGTTTTTCGTCGAGTGAAATTAAAAAAAATTGTTGAATAAAGATCATCGATAAGACAAATGAAATAACTTCTTACTATTAGAATGACTTAAAATATTGAAAAAGAAATAATGGCGCAAATCAATTTATAATGTTTAAAAAAGAGGTTATCTCGGTGAAGTCTGACGTCAAAAAATATTAAAACTGGCTTTGTTCTTGCACTTTGGTGTTTTTCACAGTTTTTATACTATTTACGCTGTATTAACGTTATTCTAAATGGACTCCTTTGCCATTAGCATTTGTATTTTTTTTAAATATCCCCTTAAAAGAGTGAATTTATGATTAAAGAGTTTTGTTTATAATTAAATAAATGGAGACTGGGATTATATTAATTCTTATAATTGATTAGATGTTACATCCTGGATCATGGGTAGATATAAAAATGAGATTTTTGTATTCCTTACAAATGTATTTATTTTTTTAAAGTGTTTAATGTGATAGTAGCAACCGTTACTACGTGATTATAAAATTTAAATTAAAAACTGTATGAATCTCCTAAACTGTGTTTTTATTTTAAAATAGCCATTTGAGCACATTCATTTTTAGAAAGTTTGAAAAAGTGTCATCAATAAGGAATGTTTAAAAAAAAAAATAAACAAAAATAATCGATCACTATATCAAAATAATTAATTACAAAATACAATTCTGAATAAATTAATTGATACTCTTAATAACTATATCATCTGAGGACAGTTGTGGCTTGTTATGATTTTTTACCTTACCGTGATGCATTATTTGGGAACACCATCAATATGTCAATAAAAATATTCTTATGTCAATAAAAATATATCATAAATGAAATCCAGACTAAAGCAGAAAAAAAAAATAAATAAAAGACAGCTGAACAGTAAGAAACGTTTCGTCAAAAGAATGCCTGATCCTAATATTATTGGAAAGCATTCTCCCGAATGGAATCCAATAGCAGCCATCAAACTTTTTTATCACAGCCTCTTAAAACAACCTGTTACTAAGATCATTTAGATCGTTGTTTCCTAATTCACCTGTATATTTGAATATTTATTAATATTTGGTATGATATTGGGTTATATTTGCATTTTTCGTGATGTAGTATGATGAACAATCGTTATGTTGCCTAAGATATGTTATAGAATGAATAATCAAGATTTATAGTTTTTATTAAAGTGAAAATTATATTTTACAGTCTTATAAAGCAATAGTCTATTATATTTATGATTTATTATTTCGTGCGTAACTTTCTATTGTTTAGTATTAAATAATGAACACAATAAATGTGTCGTTTAGATATAATCATAATACCTTTTTTTAAACCCGTTCATGTTAATAATATAACAACTGCTAAGAAATATCTTATCTGAAAACATGTTTAAAATCAATATTAGTATAATTTACACTTGTACCATTAATAAGTAAATGAATGGTTCAATATTTAATTTATATTTAGAGACATTAAATACTTAAATTATTAACAATGATTTATTTAAAAAAATCTTTTTGCAAATACAAAAATTAGTGATATAAAGTAATGTTATTATGAAACCGTGAAAAAGTATTCTATCATAACTTTCTAAGCCCATTCCATAATCGATATTATAAAAAATTAATGCGTTAGTTTCAAGTGACATAGTAAGGATAAACTTTTTAAAACTGCATGGTGGAACAAAAGGACGAAAGTTGATATGAAAATATGAAGGAATGGAAATTAAAAATGCGTTAGTATTTTCAGTCATTTTGTTTGTGTGAAGGTGTATGTAAATTTATTTTTGTTTTTTCTTTCCATAATGGCTTTTTCTTCCTATAAAGTACATAATAAATTATGATATAACAGTTAAATGTGTTATATATTATAATCTGAAATTATAAGGCTTTACACATTTTAAATATAATTTTAATAATAAAGATGCCTAAAATAACGATATATTTTTCTACCATAGTAAAATATATTTAATGCAAATATGATTTTTTAAAGTTATATTCTAATTTACTTTATTGCTTTTATTTGTTTTTTTTTTAAGAGAAAAGAGTGACTTTTAAAATCGGCCGAAAAATCCCCAAACAATTTACTATTGACTGAGAGGAAAATAATATGTAGATACAATGATATACATGTGGGCAAAAATTTAGGAACGCTTTTACATCAATGTTATTTTTTCAATGAATAATTTGGTGGTTTAGTTTATTTTAATAATTAATTGTGTTCCATAAAGTATAATTTTTGATCAAAATAATTTACTTAAAACCATTAAATATATTGGAGATATAAAATTGTTCAAATTAGTTACTCTGAAATTTGGGAAAGTAAAAACCTTTCGAAGTCCGGTTTGTGGCAATTAATTTATCTTGATTAGTCCTTTCATTTGATACTAAACTTGACCTAGGCTTACGTTGAAGATTTCCGTTCAACACCTCGTGGGCTGTCCCCCTGAAAAAAAAAAAAAATTAAATTTCGCTAATGGCATCAAAAAGTATTTTCTTTTCAACCATGATCATGTTCAAGATTTCACTTTTACAAGTGAAGTTTTTCAGAAGTTGTGAAAGCGTTATCATATTTTTTTCTGCCCTTTATATTAGAATAATTATATATCAGTTATGGTTACATGAATTGTGTTTGATAAGCTTAGTTCCAATGTTGTTTGGAGTACTATCTACATTATACATTGACCTTTTTCAATGTAAGTAGAAAGACTCTGGATTTCAGTACCTTGAGAGTCTCTATTCATGAAAAAGAGACAATGTTAGTAACAGCTTGGCCGTGTTACACCCTCAGGTGTATGAGTTCAATATGTTTGGAAATAGCTGGTCGGACCTTTTATTTGGTTTTCAACACACTATGATAAAAATATGATCAGTATTTGTCAAACGCTGTCAAAATAAAAAAGAAAAACAAACAAATGTACATTGGCTGTCATTATGTTTGGTGTGTTAGAGCTGAAGTATTTAGTAACATTTAGCTGAAGTATAAATACATTCTAAATAACAATATATTTTTCTATGTAAATGCTCAGAAAACTAAGTGCTCTGTATGTGTACTGATAATGTAATTGAATTATCGATAGTGACTTTCACGTTACAAACACAAAAATAAGTAAATATTCTATTTCATATTAGAACAGAGTTTCAGACTTTCCATAAATATATTTAAATTATGGCAATATATGAAGGGTACAAGTAATTAGATTACGTGTCAAAATGAAATGTAACGAGAAAAGTATACGTTAAGTGTTAGAGAGGGCTTCCTAGGCCTAACTGTAAACTGGAAACCAACGGCTCAAAGTTGATTTCCAATGACCAATGACCAGGCTAAGAGCAAGGTCGGCACAACTCACCGGTCACCCTTCCAAGGAACAGCTACGCTCGATAACCTTAACAAAGTTATTTTATGGTAACGTTAGAACCCTATCGTCAAGGACACGGGCCTTTGTTACCGTTGCTTTATGATACAATTTAGTTCTTGAAATAAAATATACACATCTATCAAAACATTCAATAAAGAAATGTGGGCTATTGACGTCTGAAAAAAAAAATTTAATCTTAGTAGGAGATAGAAAAAAAACCATTACATATTTCTTCAAGCAATTAGGAAAAACTTTAAAAAAAAGAATCTAAGCAATCACTGAACTCAGGATGCCTCTAGTTGATGTCTTGTTATCTTGTAAATAGTGGATGAAGAAAGCACATTGATGTGGTTGTCATCGGAAAATATAAATTCTAGTTATGACACGGGCCGTTTAAGCCTACGAATCTAGGAAAACATTTACAAGGCTATTTTTGAAGACTATTCCAGCTCATATAAGTATAGTATGACCTTTACAAATCTGACGGCCTTGTACAGACAACATACTACTTGCCTGTGATTGTGAGGGTGTATATAAAAACATAAAACGTATCGTTGATAAATTAATCCTCCACTGTCTGGAGGGCACGAGCATTCAAACACAGCAGCTTCAAAGCTTTGAAATGGTTTCGAACTTCACTTTGCAAACTAGAAGTTTCCATTTATCGATGAATTCTTTATAATAATACTGACCCACTATTTAGTTTGTTTTGATTTCAATAAAAAGAAATAAAAAAAGAGACTGCTTCAAATTATGTTTCTGGAATTAAATATAATATGTAGGAATAATTTTATAGTACGTTCTTCATACAGTGAGTTAAAAAGGCACTTGTGAATGGATCTATATTAAAGCAATAAAGAAATTAATATAGACTATAATAATAATATATTTTTGAAATATTAACCTTAACACAAATTAAAGGATGCACAATCTCAATAGACAACTTGCAGAATCCTAAACATAATGCTAGTGTCTGTTTTGATTGTCATCACTTCTCTACGTGTATTTCAATACAACTGTACATGTATGGGCGAAAGGGTGGGTCATTACCACTGTAAGTGTCTGGGCGGATGGGTGGGTCAATACCACTGTAAGTGTCTGGACGGATGGGTGGGTCAATACCACTGTACGTGTCTGGACGGATGGGTGGGAGGGTGGTTATAAACTACAAAATGACAAATTATATATGTCAATTTATACTTTGTTTGATTTAAAATATCCCACGGGAATATTTTTGTTTGGTGTGTAAATAGTGATGTTTCTGTAGTTACATATTTGTTTTAATTTTTATTCCAGAAGTTTGTACAATCTATAATTATAACTATACTATAATTAATATAATTCCAGTTTTTTACATTCTTAATCGATCCACTTGTTCTTTGTTGATGTACAACATTTCGATCATGAAAATATTTTAATACTTTCCACGGATATGTAAACTAGACATTTTTCATCTCCAACAATCTTAGAAAACATTTTTCATTTGCATGAAGTTTAATTTTTAATGCCTTATCACCATGCAGGGTGTCCAGCTTCGACTGTCGCATATTTTATAAGCTTCTTTGTCAGGTCAATACATGAAAATAATGCTTTATAAGATGTATCCTATTTAGATTCGTTTTTTGTTCGTGTGTATGTATGTGTTTTTTTTACAACAATTTTAATATCTCAAAAACCGTTTGACATACAATACTGAATTTTCGTATAAAAGCTGATCTTAAAAAGATACATTTTACGTAAAGAGCCTGAATGTATAAAATTATCAGTTTCAAATTGCTGGCTGTCTAGAGATTTCAAATTCAAATATAAAAAAATACAAAATTTACTCAAAAATGTTAAGCTACAATATTTGTAGACTACGTAATGCCAAGTTCAACGGTATGCTAATTAAAAGATCGGTTGATAATTAACAGAGACAACTTATTTTTTGTGACTGACAGTATTGTTATCTGAGTACTCTTTTCGCTCCTATATTTATCTGAACAATGACATTGAAAGTAGTAACAAAATTATATAACATACACATTTTAAAAATGCTATTTTATAAATAAAAATAAAAATTCTGTTTTTAGACTTGAGAACCTATTTTAAAAACAAATTTTATTGAATTTGGTATTTGGAAACTTTCGTTAGTTTTACTTTTCTGAAGCTATGTAGGACATTTATAATTTTTACAACTAGTAATTAGTAAAGATATATGCAATTGTTGAGAAGCCCATTCGCCGCTCTTATCTTTAAAATACTTTCTAATATTGCAAATATATTTCTATAATATACATTATGAAATATTCTTCTTACATCTAGATTAAGAATAAGAGTTGTAAAATAAAATGTTTTCTGAGTTAAAAGCGTATGCATGTCGTGACATGCATTGCAACATTTTTTTGGTCAAATGAAAAAGCATAATAATAATAATTGGAATTATTGGATTTTGTATATTTACAGTTAATATATATCTGAGGGATTTTATGAAGGAAATGCAATGGTAATAATGAGCAGAGAACAAATTGTCAAAACAGCAATAGGAGCATCCTTTAAAATAAAGTGAGATATAACCATTTGTCTACCTTGAAATGAACCGAGTGTTGCAGGAAGGGAAGTGTGAAATGAATCACCGATGAACTAACATCTGTTTTTCTTTGTCAGGGCTTCTCAAGGTAAACTTGCTTCACTTGTCAAACCTGCCTTAACCGTTTCAATAACACTTTAACCCCTCCATCTTGACTGTAATATTCACGAAGGAAACAAATGTGTAGAGATAAATGAAACCAAACGTTTAACTTTGACTTCCTTGACGTTCCTTGACAATGATCATACTGATAAAAAAAGTCTATTCAATATTCAATAAATTATAATTCAGGAGAATCAAACCTATTTTTTCAATTGCACATTTGTTATAATACAAAACATATATTGGTCATTGCATTGACTGTGGTTTTAATGTCAGTTATAAAATTGAACATTAAACCCACAATTAAAACACTTAAAACACATGAGTACACGTTGAGTTTAAATCAAATATTAATTTTGTTTTTATTCAACATGGTTTGTTACAAAATTATACTCTGGGAACAGGTCAGAGTCGTTGTTGAAGAACACAAAAGCAGGATGAAGGGAAATTAAACTTTCCATTTCCAAATCCACTTCTCTCCTCCATGAATGTACTTTTCATAAAGCTGATGTCTACGATACATTCAAAGCTAACTATTCACTTTTCTGTCAGCCCACACTACAAACCAAAGTAAAAATTACCTCGACTCTTTGTCAAATCAAATTACATTGTAATTGTTAGTATTTATGTAATACTAATGTTAATAATATTGTCAAAAATACTGGAATGGTATAATGTATGTGTATAATATATCAATATCATTGAATAAATTTAATTTTCTATCCAGATATATAGTATTTAACAATTATTCAACCAATTAGAGCCGATTGGGACATTACAGTTTTACCTACGGTTCTGATTTGGAAGCGTTAAGTTAAAAATAAATACGATGTTAGTTTGTATTTTCACACAAAAATAAAATAGTTTTTTAATTAGCATAATACGTGTTGGTACATATACAGTACAAGTAAACGTCATACAAGACAGATTTATTACAATATAAGCACAAAATGCACAAATATTTTACAATACAAGTACAAAATGCACAAATATTATGGTGATCGATTTCGGTGAATCGAATTCTTTTGTGAATCGCTCTGGTCTGAGGAAGGTGAGCGTGGTTCACCGGAATCGATCACCATAATATTTGTGCATTTTGTACTTGTATTGTAATATATTTGTGCATTTTGTGCTTATATTATAATAAATTTGTGTTGTTTGACGTTTATTTGTACTGTGGAAAAATAAAATGTAAAAAGTAACACTTATAAAATACTGTAATTTTAAATTTGTTTATGGTGAATTTTGATGATTTTTTTTCTTGAAGACTTAATTGAATTATTGAATGTGTCTGTATATGAACTTACTGACTTTGTAAGCAAGCGGTTTACATCGACTCTTGGCTTACGTAATATAATTTAAGCATGATGTTATGTTATGTTATACTGTTATGTATTTTCGGTAGCAAGTGAAGTGTTAAGTGGATATAAAATGTATATAAACGCTAGATGGGATATGGATAAGAATCTTGCAAAAATATATATTAAAATAAACAATAGTTTTTAATATCATAACAAGCTGCCAGAAACGTGTCACATAAATGTTGGGACCTTGGCTTAAATTTAATTTTTTTTCAATCAGGACAAAATCAAAATAAGTAAGCAAAACAGTGCTATTGTTATAAACCATTTCAAGGAATAATATTGATTTTGTATAAGAATAATTCACTAGGAATATATATTGGTGAAATCATATAATTGACAGTTTAAATTCATATATTTGTAATTTAACTAAATAAGCAGTGATGTGTGAGTGCGTAAATGTGTCAAATAGAATTATCAAGCACTTTATTTAATACTTTTTTTATATTATGAAAGTGAAATATCGTTTGTATTATTAATGAAATTATGATTATTTATTTATTTTCCAACATACAATTAATTGTTTTGGCCGTCCAAACTAAACATCGAGGACCAATAATAACTATAAACAAAACAAGAGAACAAGATTTACAAATAGAAATATATATTAAATATACACAGTTATGTTAATACTAGAACTGAATGTGGCATGAGGCGGGTTACTTTCGCCAAATTACTATCCGGCAAACGTTACATATATGATGTTCAAATTAAACAATTAAACTAAATGAAACAATTAAAAATACATTCTAATCTTATTTATAATCTATTAGCAAATGACATTTATGTATACATTTTGAATAAAAAAACTGCCCCCTTTCTGTCACTAACCTCAATTTAAATTAACAGTACTTGTTTTTTAAGAAATAGTGTAATTTTGTTTTGTTTTGTCGTAAAATAATTTATAAAATAGTTGGTTGAGGTCAGATCAATATCGGCAGTTAAAAACTTGTTCAGTTTTATTGCTATACATCACAAATCAATCACAATTCAATATAATTTTGTATCATAGGTATGTGAGCAATGCTGTCTCTAGTTAAAACAGAAACCTTTTTGGCTAGGTGTTCTGTGGCGGTCAGGTTGGTGGTCATTTTATCCCTTTAGCGTAGATATTTTCAATATAATAACTTTTATTTGACGTGGCGATTCACATCAATGTAGGGAGTTTATTGGAATGGAGGGCGTAATCAATACTGTTAAGGGCAATATTTTTCTAGCTTTTGAAAGCTTTTAAAACTATCACACGATATACTGGTTTAAGATTATTTATTACGTAAATGGAGGGTTACGATAGTATAATCAAAATATTTTTCAAATAAAACAAATAAATATTTGAGTAAACATAATTACGTGAATTTCACTTTTTAAGAATCACTTGATAAAAAACATGAAATTAAAACCATGTGATATTATAATCTCACAAACTATTATTTTTGTAGTGTTGGAATACAAACTATCCCTGGCCAGGCCTTTTTCATGATTTTCATGACATTTCCTATTAAAATAATAATTTCCAGTTTTTTGGAAACGTGCTATCCCGATCTAAAGAATCTATGCTGTTAGTATGTGATTCATTTAAATAACAGTGAACAAATGATATAAAACTGTTACTTCGAGTCGTATATAACTGCCATCGTTGTCAGTTGTTGCAGAGAGAATAGTGAAATTAACTCGACAGAGAGACTGAATCACATCGCTAAGTTCGATTGAAAGCTTATTGGCCTGTTGACCTGGAACGTTCCTGTCCAGTTTGTCCAGCTATTGTAACACCCGGCACAATATGTGTTCACTATGTTTATAGAATAAACGATTACTCTACGGAAATTTACATCTGTGTATGATATGTCACGTCTATAATAATAAAGTAATCTAGTACGTAATGTTAAGGACAAATTACGTAACCTTAACTTAATCACCTATATTTACCATCGTAATTATAATCACTGAATGCTCTGTATTATGGTATAACTCTGTTATTTCTCATATATTTTTATCTTTGACACACAAAACAAATTTCCGTTCCAACATTTTTATGATAAACATAAAACACTGTGTAAATTACTGTCTATAGATAGACATCTGACGACATTAACCAAGAGAACAGTCGAGCTGTTTTTGGTGGTGCAATTGGTTTTCGGTGAGTTGATTATTTTCCAATTTTTTTGTCAAAACTAGTTAATGTACTTTTGTTTAAGACAGGAAAAATACAACAACAAAATTTAACCAATACATTAGAACATGTGGTGAATTTAGCTGTTTTAAATCAAGCATAAGAGAAGTTCAAAGTACAAGTTAAATTTGTTATAAGTACGTTTATTGCATATAACTGAAAGGATTAAAATGTTTTTTACTATAAAAAAATGTAAAAATATCTATAATTTTAAACGTAAAAATACCTCTTTTTAACCTTTAACATTATAATTATTTGTACATTTTATAAAATGAAAAACATTTTAATCCCGTCAGCTTTGTGTAAAAAACGTAGTTATACAAAATTGAAATTGTACTTTGAACGGTTTTGTCTTATACTTGATTTAAAATCAGATAAATTCACCACTTCATAAAGCCACAAGTTCTAATGTAGTAGTTAAACATTTGTTTTGTGTTTTTCCTGTCTCAAGAAAAGGTACATTAACTAATTTTGATTATAAAATTGGAAAATAATAAACTCACCGAAAACCGATTGCATCACTTCAAGGAGAACGTAATTAAGATCTGTAAATGTAGGGGCTATTAGTATCAAGTGAATATAATATTGAGTGATATTGGTAAGTATTAAGAGTTAAGCACTAAGCAGTCCTAACTGACTAGTTGTAACTTATTAAGGTATTTTGCATTTTGTATTTTTATGTAAATATTGAAATTTAATTCTATTCAAGTAGACAAATATCCTTTCACAAATTGCATGGTCATGATAAATATGAAAAAAGACTATATATTAGAACTTGGGTTTTTATTAAAAATATGCATGTTTTGGAATATATTAATATAACTTATAATTAGTAATACATGATTTATACAACATTTAATGAAGGAAAGTAGTTTATTTCTTATGATTCTTCAACAATCAATTACTGCTCATAAATACAACAGTTATTATAACTTATAAATAAAAATATTTGACAAAATATTACTTTTTAAAAATAACAAATGATTAACTGTATATAACCATTGATTGAAAAGTTATGGCCATCGTGTGGTTTCAATTAATAATTGGCCTTTATATACAAAAGCATCCTCAGCTAATAGGATGATTCAACGTAACATTACTTAACACTAACGTAATTACCTATTACATAAACGTAATCACGTAATTACATAAACGTAAACATTAAGTAATCGTATTGTATTTTAGTTTATATAACTCGCGTCCTCAGTAAGTGTAACACATTTAAGATGCTCAGTTTTTTTATTACTCTTTTAAAAATATTATATTACAAATATTCGATCTTAAAAATGAAACGTATAAAACTCCTAGCATTCAATGCTCACTGAGCAGTTTGTGTTGTTACTCTAAGGACATACGAAAATAGGTGGGGCTGTCAGGGTGTTGGCTGGGGGGCCATTAATTCCACTGACAGACCCGCCCTTGAGTACATGCTAGGGTGGAATAAAAGGCGTGACGGATTGGAATTTCTCGGCTTACAATATTAAGAGATATTAGTAGATCTACTGAAGACTAGCGAAAGATTTATGATAGTTTATTTACCGACAAAATCACATTGTTTAGAACGTTTATTGATCCCAAACGGTTTACTGACTGTAAAACACAGGGGATTTTACTCCAATTCGGTTCCAAACTGGAGTGGTCAGATGTAACTACTGGAAATGCAAATGGGGATTGACAGTAGATCAGTCATGTGATTGCGGGGATTCCTTTTAAACAATGGATCACATAGTTACAGAGTGTCCTTTGCGCTGTTTTACGGAGGGATTAGCTAGCATAAATAGAATCAGTGATGCAGTTTTAAAATAGCTTGATGGACTGGATTTAGCTTTGTGACTAGAGATAGTTCGTTATTTATTTTTTAATTTTTAATTTTTACTATAGAGTAATGACTTTTGGACTTTATGTCAAACTCAGCTTTTACATAATTGTATATATAAAAAAAAAAATCTAGCTGACAAAAACCATACAATGTATATACAGTAAAACATATCCCATGAGCATTTCTAAGCTCATAAGATGAAAGGAAGTAACATTGTGTTTCACAGGAAGAATAAATTACAATGTAAACGATTTTCTATTATTGGAAAACAAGTACATTTTCCAGTAAAATAAATGCTCGAATAGATGTCCTTGGTTCGCATATTTAATGTGTATTTGAGGTCGTGTTCACAAACGGGCATATGATTTACACAGTTCTGTGCTTCAAAGGTACAAAATATTCGGAATCTTTTAAGCTGAAGCATCAAGTTTGTTGTTCTTAAAATAATTAATTAGTAGCTTTCGTTAATACACTACATTATTTATTAACTAAAAGCACTATACAATACATTTTACTAAAACATTTACGGTATATGCGTTAAGAGGTACAATAATCTATAATACAAGTAATAATGACAAGTTTAATTTTCTGAACTGTTTAAAATGTGAATTTATAGATTTATTATCTGTAGGAAAATATTTCTTATGAATAAATATATTTTGTCAGTAGGAATATATTATCATTCCTACGAGTTTTACACACATACATATTGGTTTTAAGAATAAAATAATTGGCTGATAAGATAGTTTAGTTAAATAACGTTTTGTATAATAAAGTCAAATGTCATTCCACCAATAACCACAAACGAAGACCAAATGCATTTTGAATCATTCACTGTTAAGATATCATCAATAAATAATTTATTTTAGTAACAAAGGAAACCAAATGTGGCCGTGATTTCTAACAAGACTAATTTTTCATTGATACTCTCTTCCCAATTATAATACGCCGGCGTGTTGGCTAAGGCTTCGGAATGCGGAGGGCAAGGTGCAAGGTTCGAATTTCCACTGAGCCAACGGTCGGTACTTCACTGGTTTAGTAAAGTTAGCGCACAGGCCTGCAGACCCATGTGAACTTGCGTGTGAAGTTTTAAAAGAAATTCTACTAATGAAGTAACGATTGTTTTTGCATAGAGTACAAAATAAACGATGACTTGTAAAACAACCCTATATGTTCTACTTTACTGTAACTGAATTACATTTGAAAATAATACAGTAAAAAGTTAAAACTTTGTGTCTGTATGTATAAATGAAATAATTACTTAAGGTTTAATGTAAAAGTGTTGAAAATTGTCATGATTAATTTATTATTATGTTTTCATGAGAATATCAATAATAATAAAAAACTAAACTGGTTTTTACTAGAGTATATATTAAAAATAAAATTGGGTGTGCGTCGGACCACACGGTGGAAGCTATACTTCTTTGGCCATTCTCATACACCCACTCACGCACACAAACAGACAGGATATATAAATGAAATATAAGACATTTTTCAATATTATTCAATATATTTATCTTCAATGTATTATACGTGACTTCATTATTATATTATACACCTATATTATCATTATCAGTAATTTCTTCGATTAAATTTCTTCGATTAACAATCGATTAATCGATAGTTCTTAAAAATTTGTTCTTACTTTTCAGCGTGACGCGGTTTCTCGACCAAAATCCCATCCCAAAGTGTCTAACGGGCGCAAAGAAGTATAACTTCAAAATTATGCAATTTTGTTCAACCACTAGACGTGTAAAAGGGTTTTAACTAAAATATGATACCTATAGCTAAATACATTATGAATTGTCAATTTGTATTTTATGAGAGTAAAGTAGTATGTCTTTTTTAACATTGACGTATTTTCATTGTTGTAAAAATTTTAATATTACAAATAACGTATAATATATAAATACAATTTTTTTATATTTAAAGTTCACTTATTTTTTATTTCATTCTATCTACACCAGAGGCATTTTACTTTGTATACATATACGTTGTTAAGGGACAACGGTCCAAACCCATCAGCAAATGTCTAAGTGGACCTCCCGGGATTTGAACCCGTGACCATCTGCATATGAAGCAGACGTGCTAACCACTAGGCTAGCAAGAGGCCTATTGTTTCATAATTATTATATTTTTGCTGTTGTTAATTTTCAGTCAATGTAATACTCTTATCTGTAAAGACGATATGATTGCAAAAGAAAATACATTTTTAAGATTGGTAGAGGCCTATTGTTTCATAATTATTATATTTTTGTTGTTGTTAATTTTCAGTCATTGTAATACTCTTATCTGTAAAGACGATATGATTGCAAAAGAAAATAAATTTTTAAGATTAGTAGGTCAAACCTCTTAGTAAAAAGTAAGGTTAGGTCTATGAATTAAACTAATAAAAAGAATTTTTCATGAAGAGATTTGTCAGGAACATTCATATACTCTAATTGCAGTTAAAATAACCTAATAATGTATACAGTTACATTATAATAACCTAACAGTATACATGTAATAATAATGTAATAATAATAACCTAACAGTATACAGAATAGCATACAGTTAGTACATAATTTTTAACAGCAAATTAATACTTCCAAAAATAACGATCTGACATCGTTGACAAACCGCAAAGATGAACAATCAGGTAATAACTTTTGCACGCCTCGTAAATGCTTCAGTTCATTAATTAAATGATAAAGTAGTTGGTTACCTACCTGACCTTTTTTAATGTTTGCCATTAAAATTGTGCCAGCTCACAAAATGTGAGTAGTAAAAATATGTATATCACATTTTTATTTCTCAGCTGTATGTATACAATCATTTATATCTTAACCAAACTTCTTTTACGTCATAGTAGATGCGTAAATAGAACGAATTTGTATTTTTATTAAGACCATATTACGTAAAACAGTTCTTTGTTAGGTTGTTAATTTAGGTGTTCTAATAACTAAAAACCTGAATGTTTTCAGCAGTCATAAAGTAGTTGTACTGAAGGACGTATTACAATAAACAAAAACAAGGTCAACAACTTAACAATGTCAGGCTGGTATGTCATTGTAGTGGTTTAACTTAACTACCCCACATGTAGTCTGTTGGGATATAAACGTAAATAATATACCCCCCTTGTGATATACAAACGGTTTCAGTAACTAGGGAAAACTTTCTGCTCTTGGTATGAGTTAAATCCTGTTTGAAATTGTTTGGAGTTCTGGCGTTAGTTTTGTATAATTAGTGTTGTAGATAGCACCAGTTTCTTAAAGGAAATACCTACATATGTTATAAGTTTTGATATTTTTTATTTTACACAACAGATCAAAATAAAATGAATATTATTTTAATAATAAACATACATCAAAATAAAGTCAGTACAAATGAATTTCGAAATAAATTTAAAATAAATAAATTTAAGACAACAAAACAATTAACATTCACTATTCGGATTTCGATTCGGATTCATGATTACACAAATCGGATTTTCCTTTGTATAAATGATGTGCGTTTTTCTAGAAACTTCACTTTTAGCTTAAAGTGGAAAATTTATCAAAATGATTAAAAAAAAGTGTTTACCAACCTTTTTTCCTTTTCTATTAGATACGTTAGACTGGATGATGTCTTCTTGGGTGCACACTTTTGAACTCCTGAAGGACTTTTTATATAAAACTAAATCGGACACTTCTTGATAATTATTTACAATAAAAGTGGTAAAACTAAAATACACTTCTGACCTACAAGTTTGAAAATAATGTAAATTTTAGCGGATTAGAGTAGTAACATGCTATGATGGCGAATGTTTGGTAGAAAGTGGATCGAGTGAAAGAAAGAAGCATGACATGAAAGATTAACAGGTTTTTTTATTTGGTTTAGGCCAAAGATAGACATCGTCCAAACTTCTATGGGTATAGTTTTGTTATTTGATTTAGCCACAGATAGACATCGTCTTGACCTCTATTTGTATAGTTTTGTTATTTGGTTTAAGCCACAGATAGACATCGTTTTGACCTCTATTTGTATAGTTTTGTTATTTGGGCTAGATCACAGATAGACATCGTCTTGACCTCTATTTGTATAGTTTTGTTATTTGGGTTAGATCACAGATAGACATCGTCTTGACCTCTATTTGTATAGTTTAGTAATTTGGTTTAGGTCACAGATAGACATCGTCTTGACCTCTATTTGTATAGTTTTGTTATTTGGTTTAGGCCACAGATAGACATCGTCTTGACCTCTATTTGTATAGTTTTGTTATTTGGGTTAGATTACAGATAGACATCGTCTTGACCTCTATTTGTATAGTTTAGTAATTTGGTTTAGGTCACAGATAGACATCGTCTTGACCTCTATTTGTATAGTTTTGTTATTTGGTTTAGGCCACAGATAGACATCGTCTTGACCTCTATTTGTATAGTTTAGTAATTTGGTTTAGGTCACAGATAGACATCGTCTTGACCTCTATTTGTATAGTTTTGTTATTTGGTTTAGGCCACAGATAGACGTAGTCCTGACCTCTATTGGTATAGTTTTGAAGTACAAAAGTATCTAGCAAGAACTTTCTTTATCGATGTTGCTTACTGTAAATTAAAAGACATTGTAGGTAATAAAATAAAATTTAAGAATCTGCCTTATTTATGGCACAGATGATAAAATCTGGCTTAAAAGGAATAATTTTATATTTAAGCTTGATAAAAGTGTCATATTTTAAGCTTTTCATGGTGGGTATATCATAAATTTGTTTGATGAATATTGAATATTGTTATTAATGATTGTTATGATTGAATATTTAATTTCAAGACATAGTAGATTTGTATACCTTATAGTCTGTCCACTTGAGTCAAAATGGACACGCAATCATCTAGGTGTTACAGATCATATACACATATATAAGATTAAATCTTCAACCAACTAGTTTTCAGTATAAAATGGTTTTTATTATTTAAGTATGTTCTAATAACAAGAAAATTTTTCTGGACATGTTGAGATAAACCAGTTTCAACAAGAAAGAACTATTTAAAACTCTTAATTAGTAAGTTTAGATAAGAATGTCTTTTGCATATATATATATATATATATATATATATATATATATATATATATATATTATATTTGTAGTTTTATGACTATGAATATATGGATATAATAAATAGCAATAGGAAAAATTATTACGCTTCCACTACTGATTTGTACAACTAATGCGTTAGTTTGATAAAATTTGTTAATTTCACTGTATATTATATAATACTGTATCATAATAAGTTTATAAGAACTATTAAAATATCTATCCACCGTAAATAATTAGCCAAAAATATACATTGACGGAAAAATGCAATTATAAAAATTGTTATTGCTATAAATATATGTATTTTTATAGCTACAACGTTACGAAAACTCAAATTTACTTAACTCATATTTGTTATAATTTTTTTAAATTTCATGTCACATCAGAAAGAATAAAAATTTTAACGTAAATAAAGAAGTGTGACTATTAATGTGTAAAAACCAATCGTTAGGAAATATTATAACAGTTACAGTTTTATAATTCTGAAAGACTTATAATATTAACGGTGCGAAATGCATTTTGAAAATCTTCATTTACTGTTATTTATAGTGTTGAGACTTTGTTAATTGTTCTCATTTATAATTACTGTTGTTAGCATAAAGTATAATATTGAAATGTAAGCACAAGAAAATCGAACTTGACCTGCGTTGACTGGATGATTTTGGAGGACATCAAGGCTATTCCTTGCAAGCAGCCTCCTGCCGGGTCAGTCCGGCATGGCCGGGTGGTCCCCAGGTTAATTAAAGATTAGAGAAGGCTCCTTAGCCTAACTTTGCCTAATAAAATAAAACATCTTTTAATTTATATGCACAATAACTAACTTATTAATGATTTCGTCATTTTACGAACTTTTTACCTGGTAGTTATTTAACCTTTGGCACAGCATTCACGATTGAGCTGACAATTATTTTGCTTGTGGAATCCGTTTTTAATTGGTAATATATCATTGGAAAAGTATGAAAGAACAATTATTATTTATATTATTTTTGTCTAAATAGTTATTAATAAAAATTTATTTGTATTCTAAAAACATTAGTTGAACAAACCTTGTATTGTTGACAAATTCTTTTGTCAGGAACCTATTACCAGTATTAAAAAACTATTTAAATGTTACTGGCAATCAACTCATAAAACTATATTCGTCAACCATTGAATTAAAATTATTATGAACTCATATATTTATTGTAAATACATGAATAGTACTTACTAGTTATTCAATAAAATTTAAAACAAACTATTTTTAGTAATTTAAGTGCTTTAAATTAATATTTAGATTTGACTTTACTGTATAGAAAAAGTTATTAAAATATTTACAAAATTTCCAAATAATATTACATAATATGTTAATCATATGTGTGATAGAGCAACAGTTAGTTATTTAGTCGAGTTGATGATAATATCAAAACTGATTTAAGGACTTTTTAAGTCAACGTTACGTTAAAACGAGATCTGTTTGATATGAGCAGCTAAATAGCTAACTACACACATTTTAAAAGCACCACATTAAAAGCAAAGTTTTAATTAAATGTACGGAATTAGGAGGAAAACTAAAACTGATTAGTAATGGCCAGGCTATAACTGTACTAATTTATTTTTAAAATATAGTTCAAGCAAAAGATAATCAATATTAAATTTGGATAATTTACTGGATTGGGCTAAAGTCTGGAACATATTTATTGTTTTTAAAACTATTGAAAGAAATGCAATGTAACCTGGTTGTTATGTACATATCCATATACCAAACATTTAAACATATATACATTTTTCGCATGGCCAGGGGATGGCCAATTACATTTAACATGAGAATGTTAAATGTAAACCTCCAGTTATACCTCGTTTTAAAGGTCTTTTTTTGTAGAATACAAAAGTGCAAACCTGAGGTCAAAAGAAGTCAGTTAGAAAATATATTCACTCAAAGAATTTAAAGTCATATTAATAATTCTTCTTAGTCATATGGCTATTTACCAGTTTGAGGTCTCTGTTGCTGGGTTAACAATCGATGTTGTTGAATATTAACAATCGAAATGAAACACTGTGTTATAACAATAATTGCGTTATTTAACAAAAATTTAAATATAAAAATTAATAAAACCCTTTTGAAAATAGGGCCACCCTAAAAATAGAAAAAAATTATTATAATAATAAATCAATTTTTTTGTAAAAATTAATTAATTCCTCATAATCAGTATTCTAATTCTGACTGCGTATTATAGAATTCTATGCAGCAATAGATAATAACTATGTTATCCTTGTTCTTAGGCATAATTAGTTATATGACATTAAATTCTTTGAAAGGTTATATTTTCTGACTGGGACATCCTTTTGACCTCAAGTTTGCACTTTTGTGTTGTGAAGACATTTAAAATGAGGTAGGCTTATATTTAAAAATATAAATACTTCTTTCATGGCTATACAAAAAACATGTAAAATATGTCTAAATGTTTGGCAAGGAGACATGTAAATAACTACAAAGTTTTATTAAATTTTTTCAATAGTTTCTAAAATGATACAATGTATCTATTTTTTGCCCAATACTTTATACAAACTAGCTCTAACATATCTTATATTTATATTATAATGCATTTAATAAAATATTTTATTTTCAGCACTCGTCACTTTGAGAGCTTTACAATGTTATTCACGTAAACATAAATTTCACTGGCAGATGTTAACAAAAGGTAGGATGTTTGTGTTATGTTAACTGAAACACAACCAGATTAGGAACGGTGGAATTATTCCATAAACACTTGGTTCCGTTGCAGTTAACAATTATCTCCGTAAAACATTATTAAAATTAAACCACCATTTTAAAATAAAACCATTTTAAATATTTTCTGTCACAATAATGTATTTTTAAATGAGCTAGTTTCATATACTATAACTAAATATTTGACTAACTATCATAAACTATAACTTTATAGATTTTAAAAATTAACAAACAAAATATTTAAATTAATCCTTCCAAATTATAATTATTAAAATTACTATCCAAATTATTAAATAATTCACTTCCAAAGATTAATGAATAGCTTGTTGTTTCGGAAAGTAACAGAAACATCAGAATGAGGATCCAGGGAAAAATGTACTCTGCCAGTTTTCTCTCAGTTTTGCCGGACATACAAATTTCTCTGAAATTAATCTTTATTTGAATAATATTGTTTATAAGTAAATAGTGTTGGAATAGTTTCATATAAATGATTCTCGAATATTCCAATGAAATAATTTATTGGAATATTTCAGAATTCTTAAATTATTTCTAATTTCCAATAAAGAACTAAAAAAAGAAGTGGATAATTTCATATCTCTATATAAGAGAATAAAAGAGAAATCCATCAGTCACTAATCACTAATTCTCCAACTTTCCGTAATCATTCAGAGCTGAAATTTGGTACAAATGATTGTTGTAGGCTAAATAGGAAAACTAAAGTACTTTCATCCTGATAAAATACTCCTAAGGGGTAGAAAATGCCCCTAAAAGATTGTTCCATAAGGATAACATTTGGTTAATTTTAGTAAATTAATAACAGCTGTTTTGTGAATAAATATCCATGTTTATTTTGTATGTTTTACAACCCAACAGATTTTGATGAAATTTTTTTGATATTTATATTTTGTATTACAGAGACCCGCTGAGAAAGGATTTCTCGAAATTCCATTCCTAAGAGGTACAATTTATCCTTCGTTTCATAAAAATATCTTTGGCATTAATATAATTTATTCAAAACTGCTGATAAAAAAATAATAAAAATAAAAACAAACATGTCAGTGTAAATAAATAAAGTAAATAAAATACCATAAAATAATACAAATAAATAAATAAAAATTTAGCTAGTTTATTTTTTCATTGTGAAATATTTAGTCATTTCTACTCAATTTGCATCATTCTAAAACAAACTTATAGGGTTTTCTAGACTTAAACACTTTGTTATCTTGGAGGACGTCAGCAGGAAGGCAGCAGGACGTTTTATATTGATGTTATGGTTTAGAGATAACCTCAAAGGGAAGGGTAAGCAAGAGTACGAACCACCCTGCAGCTAAGGAAGTGCTGTCGGCTGGCTAGTCATGGATATAGTTGTTTTATAGGTATATTTTTATTATAGTTAACATTTTTAGGTTATTATAGAATAAGACTGTTTCTAAAATAAATATTCCAGGAAATATACATAGTATCAAAGATATAACCTTAAAGCACACGTAGAGGTAAGTTACTCTTACAATTTGCAAGACGTTCACAAAGTTGAAACGTACCTTTTAATAAGGTACCATTTACCATCCGCTTGTGATCAGAGTGAAACAAGTGGGAAAATGTGTTCAGTTCACAGTTGTGATGTTTTTTTGGTGCTGCCATAAATCGATATCAGCCGCCTGTCTGTTAACACTGTAGCCTTAAGCCCATCCCCTGTTTCCCTAAACATCGTTCACTTGAAACCAGCCTCTCTATAAACTGAACCCAATAACTTGGGGACAAAGTGTTGAGCAGACTGTAGGCGATATGTTCTATGCTCGGTCCTGTTAATACCAACACGGCGTGCGCTCAATAGTTACCACCGTCGTCGACACTACTAGAGAAGTCTGGGGTGTTCAAGTTAGATGGTAGTCAAGGTTCAGATGTTGTGTAGGGAAGAGAACTGAGTATCAGGCATGTCTGTTGAAATTCTGACCAACACTACGTGGTTCAGATTCTACGGAAATTTTTGGGTCTCTTAGATGCTCTGGCTATTGAGATATTAATTAATAGCTCTTTATAAGGAACATTCGACCTTATTTAGTAACAATGACTACGCTCTATCATCTACACGCAGTCACCCTTCATATTCGCCAATATCTTACTAATGAATAAACAAATTAAGTGGTGAATATTCAACAAAACCTTTTGATTGCTCGTGATATTATGTTATGCTTTGACGGAAAAAAATCAATGTTAGTTTCTTATGAAAAGATTTACTTTTAATGTTTAAAACAATTTAAAAATCTACTTCACTTATAAATTTAATTTTTAATTCGACAAACCAGTATGAGAATAACCTCCTTTGATACAAATACACTTGTTTTTAACTTTATACACTAATAGAAAGTTGAAATTATTACTGTTATAGTAATAATATATATGTCAAGTTTTTATATATTTTATTATAATAGCATGTGGACCCTGTTGGATCTTGTAAAGCATACAAGAAAAACGCTTTCTTAGAGTTCTTCTAGTAACATCCAACAACTTCTCCATCTCAACACAAAATTGTATCTTTCTTTCCTCTTTTCTACTTCTCATGCTCTTGTTTTGGCTTCCACTTTGTAATCTTGCTCTTGTATATGTTCCTGTTTGTTACATATATTTTGTTTACATATGATGTTTGATGTAGAATGTAAATTGATCACTCTAAATAGACCGATGACAGTAGTAAGAGGCTAATGATAGAATAAATATTATATTTTTAGAAAGTTAGATTGCTTATTACTGGTATTTAAGACCCAAGTAGGTAATTTGTTAGACAATTAATTAGTTATTAGTGATTTGAAATAAACAATATACAAAACCCAATTAGTTCATGCTGCAACATTTATAAATGTACATGATCGATGTTGTAAACGTTGCATGATCAAATTTGTACATGTATAAGTATAGTATATGCAATACTTATTTCAATGTTTCGTAAACCTTGTTCAATATTTTGTATACCACTGCGGAAAATATGCATCAATTGATGGGTTTTGTAAAATTTATTTTAAAAACATCACTTAATTAAGTTAACACAATGATTAGAATTAAACTTGTTCATATACAAAAACCAGTATTTCAATCTCCTACATTTATTATACAATAATATTGCAATGTATTTAAAAGAAATGTTAAAAACGTGAAAAAAATACATATTACTGGCAGTATTGGTTAACAAAAGGTAGGATGTCTGTGTTATGTTAATTGGAACACAACCAGATTAGGAACGGTGGAATTATTCCGTAAACACTTGGTTCCGTTGAGGTTAACAATTATGTCCATGTAACATTCATAAATTAAATCTGGTGGTAGATATGTTTCCTGTAATACAACGTGTTTTGATATATAAAAATTTCAGAAACTGTTGCTAGATTCTTTGAACTTTTGTTTTATTATATTCTTTTGAATATGATATTTTTTAATATTTATACCTAATACATATTTAAATGGCATACAACTATATTTTTATACCAATTTTACATACATATTATTTGTACATATTATATATGGAGGGGTCAGAGCAACAACCAACCAAGTCCAAAATTTTGATTTTTGTAGTTTGCTATGGTAACGTGTGTCTAAAATCGAGTTCTATTCAGTGCAATAACAAACCAAGTCCAAAGTTCAATAATTTGCCACCAGAATGCGTTAGTTTGTTGATGCTCTGACAGGCTGCAACAAAGTTTCAGAGCAACAACGAACCACGTCCATTTGAGGTTATGTTGATGTTGTTATCGTCTGTTTGGATTGTTTTTGAAGCATTAAAATGACTTCTGATAGTGACTGGAGTCCAGGAAGTGATGAAGGTAAGGTTTATAACATTTATTACAACCTAGAAGTCTAGAATCCTTAGACTTCTAGGATCAGAGGAAGGGGTGCTGAGGACATATCCAGCTGTTTGGTGAAACACAGTTTTCAGACAGCTGTGGTGGCCAGAACCATAATATTAAGATCTGTCTATCTATGTTAAAGCTAGTAAACGGGCCAGAATAAACGCCGAAAACATTGATCTCATGTACATGGTGCCAGGTCACTCGTACCTACCAAATGACACTGACTTTGGCATGATTGAGAGGGCGAGTCAGAAAAACCACCAAGCAAAACGCAAGAATCTATATATATACAGTTCTGTCCTGGTTGGATATAAGCAGGACCATGCAATCAACCACGCACTCAACCACGTACTCAACCACGTTCTCAACCACGCATTCAACCACGTACTCAACCATGCATTCAACCACGTACTTAACCATGCATTCAACCACGCACTCAACCACGTACTCAACCATGCACTCAACCACGCATTCAACCACGTACTCAACCACGCACTCAACCACGTACTCAACCTCGTACTTAACCATGCATTCAACCACGAATTCAACCATGTACTCAACCACGTACACACCATGCATTCAACCACGTACTTAACCATGCATTCAACCACGCAATCAACCATGCACTCAACCACGCTCTCAACCTCGCACTCAACCACTCACTCAACCACAGACTCAACCACGCACTCAACCACGCATTCAACCACGTACTCAACCATGCACTCAACCACGCTCTCAACCATGCATTCAGCCACGCTCTCAACCACGCATTCAAGCACGTACTCAACCATGCATTTAACCACCTCTCAACCATGCATTCAGCCACGCTCTCAACCACGCATTCAACCACTTACTCAACCATGCACTCAACCACGCTCTCAACCACGCATTCAACCACGTATTTAACCATGCATTTAACCACGCAATCAACCATGCGTTCAACCACGCTCTCAACCTCGCACTCAACCACGCTATCAACCATGCATTCAGCCACGCTCTCAACCACGCATTCAAGCACGTACTCAACCATGCATTTAACCACGCTCTCAACCATGCATTCAGCCACGCTCTCAACCACGCATTCAACCACGTACTCAACCATGCACTCAACCACGCTCTCAACCATGCATTCAGCCACGCTCTCAACCACACATTCAACCACGTACTCAACCATGCATTCAACCACGTACTCAACCATGCATTCAGCCACGCTCTCAACCACGCATTCAACCACGTACTCAACCATGCATTCAACCACGTACTCAACCACGCACTCATCCATGCACTCAACCATGCATTCAACTGCAATCACTTACCCATTTAGAAGAAAAATTATTTCAATCTCTCAGTGGAAAAACAACGATTGAGTTTTAGACTTTGCGGACCTGGAGAGTGCCTCGATTATAGAGTTTCGAGAAATATGAAAAGTTTTGCCCAAAGATATATATATATATAATATATATGTATATATATATATATATATATATATATATATATATATATATATAATATATATGTATTTCTCCAACAACCTAGGTGGGTAGAGATAATAAGAGTGAAAACAAAGAAGAAGCGATCAATGGCGATGAAGTATTTTGCGCCAGAATTTCGGAAAAACCATCCCAATTAGGAATAAACAATCCAAATCAGGAATAACCATTCCCACTGTGGAATGAACAATCCCAATCAGGAATAAACCATCCCAATCAGTATTAAACCACCCCAATCAGGAATAAATTATCCCATACAATGGTAAAACCTCTCAATAAGGAATAAACCATCCTAAACAATAATAAACCTTCCCATTCAGGAATAAACGATCCCAAACAGGAAGATTGTCAAAGCATGTCAAAGTTACTCAATATGCCTGAACCTCGTCAACCTGCATCATGAAACTGTCATTTGTTAAACAAATATTTTTTTGTTCATTAAGCTATCATTTTGCACTTTTCAAGAAACCTGTAATATTTAAATTCAAAGTTTTCTGTACAACTGTATATTCTCTTTATATAAATGTTTAATTGATATTTCTGTATGAAAGTTAAAATTAGGACATATAATTAATTTTATTTATTTTACATACTCTAGTAATTAAGTGGCTATAATAATGCTTAAATCAGATATTGACGAAAGTTACAATTACAGTTTGCGAGGTCTTTCACAATGTTAACACATACATATTCACTCATTAACCATCCCCTTCCTTGCACTCAGAGTGGGAAACATATACATTCACTCTATAACCATCCACGTGGAACACGTGGAAACATGTGTTCAGTTCACAGTTGTGATGTTCTTTGGTGCGGCCATAAATCGACGTCAGCCGCCTGTCTGTTAACACTGTAGCCTTAAGCCCCCATCCCCTGTTTCCCTAAATATCGTTCACTTGAAGCCATTCTCTCTCTTCACAAAACAAAACAGGCACGGACTTTGCAACTAAACATTTTGATTGCTTGTGATTTGTTATGCCTCATAAAAATAAACAAGCAAACAACAAGAAACACACAAAAATGATTACTGGTGAAGAGTCACCGTTTGTATTTGATGATAATAATTTTAAGTTTAGTAATAGTTCCACATTGTTACTGCAACACATAAAATGTATTTTAAGTGAATTGTCGACTTTCAAAATGGTCTTACGACTTCTCAAACCTTTTTTATCATTTAGCCCTGTTCTCCACGAGCAACATGTCCCATTTGTCTCATTCATTTACTTCTAATCAGTGCAATCACATCGGTTACGTTTTTCTTAAGAATAAGGCTTATATTGTATTCGATAGCCCTTTTTTCGCCAAGGGGTTGGTTCTCTACGCTTGCGTAATCTCTCCTTGTTCTCCCTAAACCATCACATCAATATAAAAGGTCAGGCTGCTGCATTCTCATAGATAACAAAGTTTCATAGTGTAGAAAATTCTATAAATATACTGTAGAAGGATGCATAGTACTGCAATAATGCCAGAGTAAGTAGAAATTCAATGTCCTTGAAATGTCAAAATGAAATGTAAACTAGCCAAGCTTTTATGTCATATTTATGTTTTTTGTATCAACTGTTCGAAATAAGTTATTGAAATATATTATTGCCGATTGTAAATTTAAGAAAAATAGGAAACGTTGAGGGGCTGTTTCTACCCCTTAGGAATGTACTTTTTAGAATTCCTTTCTCAGCGGGTCTCTATCATATAAAAGATAACTTCCCTCCAAATTGTATTAAAATCTGTTCAGTGGTTTTGTACATTTCGTGATGATAAAATATATATATATATATATATATATATATATATATATATATATATATATATATATATATACATATATATACATACATATATTAGTATATGACATTATTAAAATAGTTTTATAATTTACCAAACAACTTGTAAATGAAATGTTGAGTTATTTACTTATTTAGATTTTAACTGAAACTTCTTTACACTTTGTTACTTTTATAAGTATTGTTGTTTTATAAGTATTGTTAACTTTAATATTTTTTGTTATATATAGCACTAATCTTAATACAATTAATTACTAGAGGAACTATTTTATAAAGAATAAAATTAATAGTTAAAAAATAGGGGTCAGAGGATGGGAAATACCATTCATAGAATGTTTTTCACGAATGTCTGCACGTGTCCACTTATGAACTTTTATCGGAATACTGTCTTCTCTCTTATTTAAATATTTCCCAATAGTTCCTTGGGTAAACACTTGTCTGGTAGTAACTTTTGCAAGTATAACGTGTAATGTTGTGTGGAGTATAAATAAAGTATATTTTTATTTATTTATACTTTTGTAATACACTTTATGAACTATGACATAAACAGTAACAATATTGACTAAATTTGCGTTTGAAATAATAATCAGAAGAAGAACGTAAACATTTCAAAATAAATAAACAAAATAAAAAAAATGTAAACAATAAAGTACGTTGAAGTATGTAATTAGGATATCTATAAAGTTTCTACCACCCCCTCCCACAATATATTTCTTTAAAGAGCTGGAAGACATTATTTACAATCAGGAAACTCTTTTCTTAAACATTAAAATACTTTTGAGATTTATAAAACTGACAGTTTTCCCAGTATGTTCTATCCATGCTTTAAGTAATACTGAGGAAACTGGCTTTATTAAGTTTATAAAATGACATTCTATCATTGCCTATAGAATGATAGATTATTTTATTTTTTTTAACAGGTACAAGAAAATTTTTAAAATTGAGATATGTTTATTTAACTTTTATAAATGTAATACAACCTAAACATATGCTTGGATTTGTTTCATATGTAAATACATCCACCTTAATAATACATCCACCTAATCACCGTGAAGTCTATACCTACCACCTAACCATACACGTACGGTGGTATTGACCCACCCACCCACCCATACACGTACGGTGGTATTAACCCAACCACCCACCCATACACGTACGTTTGTATTTGTACACCCATTGTACGTTTGTATTGCCGATTGCTCAGAATATTATGTGATGCACTATATTAAAAAAAATAAATATTATAAGTGTTAAACGATCTACTGCTTACAAACGCAAGACTTTGTAACGTTGTAGACTAGGCTAGCACTAAACTGAACGTTGTAACGTGCCAGTACAACTTAATAGCTACGGTCGGTTTGATATAGCGATGTCTAGGTTTCAGCAATATTCATTTTTAAGACTCTTTGAAATAAGGGGTCATTTTTACATTAAATAAAAGACTTTTAAACTAAAAAGCAAATCCATATGCTCATTCTTTATCCATTCTATAAATAAATAACAAGGAATAAATATTATGAATACAACATTTCAATATGAAAATATATATCTAGGCCTAATTTAAAAGAATAACAGATAACAGAAATATTTTTAATGGCTTATTAAACAAATATGGATTGTTTTTAGGAGTTTCCTCACATACATCAATTGAATCGTTTATTTCAGAAACCACCTAAGGGACAAAATATAAAAAAAATGGGATTTTGGTGGTACCGTACAGTTTAAAGGTAAATACATCGTTTGGTGCAGAAACAACCTACGTTCCATGTCAGCAATGCTATTTGGCAGCCTTGAAAATAATCCGTTTATTTCAGAAAGAACCCAAGCGCCGTCGCTTAGGTTCTTTCTGCGGTAAATTTCACTCGTGACGGTTGGCGGCCATGACAACATCATCTGTTTTGTGACTTCTGTTGTTGTTTTGTTTTATTCAGAGGTTAACTTTGAGTGGATTTGTTATTATTGCATTACAGAGTGGATAGTACATAACACTGAGTGTATTATTTCATTATTTATTTAGTGTTTTAAGTGTTCCTAAGCCATGTCGGATAGTAGTTCTGATGATGAACCTAATCCCAAGCGTAGGCGTGGAGTTCTGCATGAAGAAAAATACAAACGGAACATTATTCGGAATGCTAGGCTTAAAGGACTGCAGTACATGTCGTACAAAGGTAAAGAAATTCCCAGGAAAGCCCCGCCGAATGATGTAAACTGTAAGTGTAATTTGAAATGTTATTTGAAACTTACGGATGAAATAAAACGAAACCTATGGGAAACATTTTACTCTTTTGAAAATAAAAACACCCAAGACACGTACCTCCAAGCTTTAGTGGAGGTTATGCCAGTGAAACGTAGACGCAAAAACCGAAGGCCTAATCTAAATAATGAGCAAGCTCAAGAAAACCCGCCTAATGTAAATGATGAGGAAGCTCAAGAAAACCTGCCTAATGTAAATTATGAGCAAGCTCAAAAAAACCCACCTAATGTAAATGATGAGCAAGCTCAAGAAAACCCTGACGTGCCTACTGATGACTTACCTAACAGAAAATCCCATTCATACAAGTATAACTTGAAAGTAAATGGTGTTCTTACTCAAGTTTGTGTGTTTTCTTGAAAGTGTTTGGAATTTCTGACAATAGAATCAAAAGGATAAATAAATGTTCTGTCCTTCACAAAAGCCCTGTAGATATGAGGGGAAAATCTAGAAGTGGGAACGCTATTCCAGGTAACGTATGTGTGAGAATACAGCAGCACATTGAGAAATTTGATGTCAAGGAAACCCATTATGGGGGAAAACCTAAAAAATATCGACGCTAGGCTTGATGTTGCAAAAATGCATGCAATGTTTATCTTAGACAACCCTGATCTAAAAGATAAAGTAAAGTATAGTTTCTACAACAAATACTTTAAAGAGAACTTTGCCTACAGTTTCGGAAGACCACAAGTTGATGTGTGTTCAACTTGCGAAAGACTGTCGGCCAAACTGAAAGACAAGGGTTTGAGTGACAACGCTAAAAGAAATGTAGCTGCTGAGAAAATGATACATTCAAGGCGAGCAAAAAAGTTTTACAAAGCTATGGATGAGGCGAGCAAAAACAAAGACGACAAAACGGTCGCACTAGCCTTCGACTTTATGCAAAACTTACCCTTGCCACACATACCCGTTCAGGAGGTTTTTTATATGAGGCAGCTCTGGGTAAATGTGTTTTCATTACACGATTTGAAGACTAATTCTTCGAAACTATATTTTTATCATGAGGGCGAAGCAAACAAAGGCCCAGACGAAGTATGCTCAATGCTACTGAACTATTTCAATGACATTCCAGTTAATGTGAAGCATCTAATATTGTTTTGTGATGGGCCTTCAGGGCAAAACAAGAATCATACACTTGTGCGTTTTTTACTAAACCTCTGTGACTCAGGTCGGTTTGAAACAATAACTCACAACTTCCCAGTACATGGCCACTCATTTTCCCCATGTGACAGAGATTTTGGAAGCATAAAGCGTCTCTTGAGAAAGATGGACAGGATTTATACTCCTGATGAGTATGCAGAGCTCATGCTAAAAGCTAGTAAGTCTGGCCGATTTACTGTATACCACCTTACTTCAGACGATGTTCTCAGTTTCAAAAATTGGTGGCCCAAATCATATAAGAAAATGACAAATTCGGATGAAACATCAGGCAGGAATGTATCCAAAAAAGATAAGGAGGCATTCAAAGTGTCCAAGTACAAGCAGTTTCTCTACAACAAGGATACTCCGGGAAAAGTCGTTGTAAGCAAATTCATTGGAGGAATAACAAAATCTACCTTCACTTTGCTAAAAACTGCCATCCCTCCGGAACTACCGACCGAGAGAGCATATCCATTGGGGAAGGTATGTTTACTTTTTTACCAAGATTATATTAAAAGTTTATATTTATTTTACTTTTAAGTAAACATTGATGTAGGCTATATTTTTTTTTTAATTTATCGGGTTTTGCACAGTGAGATTTTTGGTTTTAGGTCCCAATCAACAAAAAAAAGATAGAGGATCTCAAAAAGTTAATGGAATACACTGTTGGGTATGAAGCCTTCTATGATAATATAATCCAATGGCCTACAACTGACAAGGAGTTGCCAGAAGACTTGCCAGAAGCTGAATAAGTCAAGTGAAAAAGGCCAGATCTTTGTATATAGACACACTGTAGCGTGTAGTCTACTTGTAATTTTTGCTTTGGGCCTAATAAAAACACTTTTTTATACTAAAGTGTGTCTGTTACTTACCTTAGATACCAAAACAGGTCAAAATTAATGGTTTTAATTAATTTTAATAATAATTTAAAAAAAAATTTCTTTTGACACACTTATTAATTGCAGAAACAACCTAAGTGAATTTTTTTCAAAAATTTATAACTCAAAATTTTTTTTGAAATTAAAAAAAAAATACAGTAGGTCATCTCAATAGCATGTTTATGATTTAATAAAAAAATATTTGAAGGAGACTAGACCTATACCTAAGCTGCAAAACAGTTTTTTTTAGTTTTCCGAAAGTTAAAAAAAGCGCACTTAGGTGGTTTCTGAAATAAACGGTTCAATTTCCTCACATTCCCCTATTTCCTCACATACATCAATAGCCTTTGAAGATGTGAGGAAATGGACCACAGAAATTAAGAGATAACAAAAATATACTATCTCAGAGAACCATATCTATCCACATGAATATTTAATTTTGGTTTTTGAAGATTACTTGTACATTCCTAAAAAAGGGGAGGATCTCAAGCATTCCTTTTTCGGGAATATAATTTTGGAAATGTTTAAAAATAATGTCCAATAAGGTTGTAACATAGCTGAGAGAAAATAATGTATTTAAACTCGTTAAAAATACAGTATATGGGGTTGCTTGGACTTGGTGGATAAACTTATATATTTAGCCACCAAGTAGAATGTTGGTGGTTGACAGAACAATACTTTAAGTGGTTTCGGCAATGTGACACTTGACAGCAAGGAATATTTCTAAGAAATTAATTTTAATGCACATGTGTATTTGATATGTTCTTTGCTCGATCCTCTTAATGCCGACATGGATCCTCTCACAGGCTACCTTCGATGTAGACACTACAGAAGTCTGGGGTGTCCATGTCGGGTGGTAGTCAGGGTCCGGATATTGTGTAGGGAAATGTTAAATCTGTATTTCTCTTAGTTTATCTGGCTATTGGGCTATTAATAAATAGCTGTTTCTAAGAAACAGTCGATTTTAGTTAGTAACAATGACTACACACATTCTCCTATAGTCTACAATTGGCATCGTACTAATAATGAATAATTTATAAATACAATTTACATAGCTATTGCTGATTATTTTACATGTAAAAGTTGTGAGTTATTGTGTTAGAGTGATAAAAATAATTGATATGTCGTGGTGCAAAACTAAACAAATGAAACATCTGATTTTGTTGAATATTAAAATTGTTATTTACGTAAGTGCATTATTAAAGTCGATCAATATAACTGGAGACGTTGATAAACAATAATAATATAACAAACAGGAGAACAACAATAAGACAAACAAAATTAAATTCATTTTAGATCAGTCATACTAAGGAGTAATTACCCTATTTTTTCTTTTATGAGAAGAGTTGTTGATTGAAGATTCAGTAAACAGTTTAGAAAAGTTATATAAATGGGTGAAAAGACATGTTTATTGCACACTAAATTTCATCTACTCAGGCTTATCCCCATGGCTTAGCCAAGTTCTCCTCCCTAACCTCATAAAAGCACTATGGACAGTAATACGTTCTTCTTTATCCGAAGAACCATGAATAGTAATATATACATTGTTAAACACTGGGTATACTGATTTTTTCCGACTTTTATTAACTAAGGCAACCATAGAGTATGCAAAATTGCACTAACCAAATAAACTATCAATTAATTTTAATACAGCATTGACGGGTTTGCTAATATTGCTTCCCTGAATTTATTCAAAAAGCATTTTTGGCTGGTTCTTGATAGAAGTCATACGGGAATGCATTATCAGCAGTGATCAGAGATAGGCTGAAGAATCTATGTGTACTCTCTCAAGTATTTTTTATCAGTTTCTAACACTTAACATATCATTTGACATTGATTAAATACTAACATATATTAAAAAGCTTTATTTAATAACATATAAATTACTCTAAAACTTAGGGCTAACAATACTTAAAATATCTTTTGACAGTACACAGAGAAGAAAGAAACAGATTTCACAATAAATAGTGAGCTAAATCTTTATCAAGTTCGTGTGACGAGTGGTTCATTTTCCGGTTTATCACGGAAAGGCAGGACCAGCCCTTGTCAGTTCCTTCATTATCCCCCTCATCAATCCCCCAGTATCTAATGTGACTTATGTTGAAGCAACACGTAATCATCATGCAGTCAAGCAATTTATTTCAATTGAATAAAAGAGAAATCGATTTAGTGTTTTTACACCTTTATTTTTGTTATGTTATATCTAATATTTAAGATTTATCAGAATATATAAAAGGCAAAGCCCTCACTGAATGACTAACTCACTCATCAAATTCTCCAATTTCCCACGTAGATAGAGAACTGAAATTTTGTACACTGTGTCTTTATGTATTAAATAGGACAAATAAAGTATTTCGATCTTGATAAAGTACTCCTAAGGGGTAGAAACCACCCCATAAAGATTGTTCCATAAGAATAACATTTGGTTGATTTTAGTAAATTAAAAACAGCTGTTTTGTTTATAAATAAACATGTTTATTTTGTATGTTTGACATTGTACTACTGATCCCACATAAAAAGCAGCTCTGTGATTAATGCATTTTGTAACATTATACCGTACTGTAAGTTTTATCTTCAGCTGTTAAACAAGAACACATAAATTGAATAAGTTTGAGAAAGGCTAAGTAATACCCTAGGGCATTATTTATACTATTAAACAGGTGCAACGCAAGTATTGTGAGTGAGATACTGTAAATACATTTAATATTTTGATTTTATGTGAAACAGTTAATCCATTTTCGAGCGCATCGAACGTCGGTATTGGCACGCGAAGCGTGCAGGGGTGTCCCCTAGTCGTTAAATATTATTCAATTCGTTAATGTTGACGGATTAAAAAACACAATTTTTGTACCTTAATTATCTTTATTTTTCAGGAAATCAGATATTTCCTATTTTCATAATAACTGATTATTGAGTTGAATGCGTACAACATATGAATTAGAAACAACTCACACTGGGTACAGGTCACACAGAAAGGTAAGAAACTGTTTACCCCCAAAAGGTTGACATAGTTTCTTTATAAATAGTAGATCTTCCCCCAAAGTGTTTATGATCCTAGTGTTCCAAATGTTCATTGGACAAACATATATGTTTATCGTATCTTTATTTCGGTGTCACAAACATTATAGAGTGATGTTGGGGACATCTTGGAGAGGAGTTCCATGTTTGGCGAAGGGTAAAATGCTTCCTTCCTTGTACATTACTCTCGTACTTCCGTTAAGCTCCACTTTTCAGAAAATGACGGTCATCGTTTAAGAGGGTGTGCATCCTAGATGTCTCCTCTGAGGGCCGGAGACTTAAACTTGGGTAAGGTTTATTTTATATAAACTAAATTAAAACATTGTTGAATAAAAGGTTTTAGAACAGAAAGTACTTGATAAGATTAAGTATTATTTAACTTAATTGGTTAACTATTAATTTTAATACTTAACTATAATATTTTGCTATAATTAACTATAATATTTTGCTATAATTAACTATAATATTTTTCTATAGTTAACTATAATATTTTTAATAGTTAAATACAATATTTTGCTACATATAGAATTGCATAATAAACTACAGTAAGTCTATGCTATAATATTGTACATCGTGAGTCCATAAAAAACTCAAACATTTATGTAGAATTATTTCAGAAAATGTTCTTGGCTTTAAATGAATGAATGAACAAATATTAAAGAATGAATATAATTTACTTCCATAGTAAATTGCGTAAATAAAATTCAATATGTACATAGGGAGTTTATTGTTGGTTATATTCTTTTTTAATATTTGTACCCTGCATTAACTTAGTTGCTCACTCAATTATCGTACTATGCTAGACATATATATCTAATAAGGTGCACGTTATTCTGTATAAAAGTAAAAGAAAAATAATTAATTAAATGGTAATTTTTTATCTTAAAAAAGTAATATGAATTTTAGGTAAAATGGTTATGTATAAAGATTAATTATACAAAACTAAACATTTTACCGTAAATAGGTTGATATATTTTCTTCTTATATTCCCTTGAAGTGATGCAAATAAATTCGAATAAGGTAGTGTTATTGTTACAAGTAAGTTAGTTAGTACTAAATATTCATAAATGGAAAAATGCACGACTAAATGTTGTAATATATAATATTTTGTGATATAATATCGTTAGTTTTTACTGTGCCTTGCACAACATCCTTTGGTTTTGTTAGTTATTCAATATTAGGGATGCGGGTGATTTTGGCTTAGGACTAAACGTGGAAGAGTAATCGTAGACTAATTGAAAATTGACCGATTGTCCTTTTCGTAGTTTTGTTTTACTTACAAAACATCCCTTTTAGGGTTTCCCAGGCCTAGGTTCGCAAGGTGGGCAGCGTCTCTTCAAGGTCTGCCTACCAATATTTAAAATATCTGTCGCCAGTACACGGAGAAGAAAGAATCATGTTTTGCAATAAATAGTGAGCTAAATGTTTATCAAGTTCATGTGTCGAGTGGTTAATTTTCCGATTTATCTTGCAATGGCAGGACCAGCACCTTGTCAGTTCCTTGAAAACGTTGCTGGGTGTGGGGTGAAGATGGGCTGAGTAGGTAGATATCAGTGGCGGGGTAGATATCATAATTTGTACAAAATATCAGGGAAGAAGAATCAAAAGTTTTACCGTTTAGAGTTATAACCAATGTAATAGGCAAATATAACTTATTATTTCACTATTACATTGATTCTATTACGGGATTGACTTATTTCCTTATTTTGAAACTATCCAAATTAAATGTTTTAGTTTTAATTTAATCGAATAGTTTCTCCTTTTCATTAATTTATCATCTTTTATTATTTTTTTTTATTGTTTGTAATAATATAAACCCTTTGGTTATTTTGCTAACAAAACTTATTGATCATCTTGTAGAAAATGTCATGAGCATTGGCAGAGAAAAATCTTTCACACATTTATATCATCCATTCACTTACAAAATATGTTCTTATCGACGTAGAATTTTTGTTTGCATTGTCATGTATTTTTTTTGTTTTTGACAATTGTCCTTTCTATTTTTATTTAACTAATTGAATAACTATCTACGATTTATCACGTTATGAGGCTTAGGTATATTCACATACATCTATTATATACCTTCAATAATACTGATTCAAAGACATTTATTATTTCTTGCTTAATTACTTGAAAAAAATTAAAGAAAAAGGCAAAGCTTTTGTCATTTTAAGTGCAAAATCATGTGGCATGAATTAAGTGTTTTCTATCGAGATGTAAGATGTGATGGCAAATCTAATTTATATGAAGTTAAGGGACTGTAGGGGTAAATTACTTTGAAAATACCTAAAAAACATGCATTAATCTTGATTTGGTTTTAGTATTTCTATACTGATTAAAATAAATTCACTTTAAATTAGGTGCTAATGTACCTTGTTTTCTGATTCACCAGAAAAAAAACTAGCCTTGGTGCTCTTCGGTCCGGGGGCACGGATCAAATAGTGTGGGTGAATGTACACCCTACCGCCTAATTAAGTATTATTACCATCTAGATTCTATTTCGGCCTAGTTTATTATTTATATTAGTTTATTAATATCCAGTTCTGATTAAGTGAAACAGAATATTTAATTATTAGAGACAACTTTCTCGTTATTTTTGTGGAGATGATGAAAACTCTGATTTTAGTTTTAGATTTTGGATATGTAATTCTTTTCATATTATATTTTGACACTTGCCAATGCATGTTAATGTTTATTTAAGCCAATGAATATTATTTTAATACAACTATTACGGGTTCAATATACAATATATACACAGTGTATACTGATGTGACGATTTAAAGAGAACTACGGAGGGATGGGTTAGTAAAGGTTATCTGTCAAGTTCAAGGGTCATTATTTCATTATCCCTGAAATTATAACAATTTAAATCCTTAATAGTTTTATTCTGTTTCATTTAACAACTGGATTTGAATATTAGGAGCTTTTCCGTTAATTCACTACCGCTTGATAAATATTCTATTGCTCTAAAAACTATTCCCCAATAATTTTTACGTCCACTGTGGTATCTCTTATCCGCTAGCAATCCGATATCACTGGCCTTATCTTATCGCTTCCTAAGAACTTACACACGGAGAGCGCATTCGGCGGTGAGTCAATCATTGAATTTACCAGTTAGTGACCAACTTTAGTAGTCACCTAACCTAACCTGACCATTATTGCTATAAAAAAATAGTGGTAGTGAATTAACAGAAAAGGTCTGAATAGTAAGCTTAATAATAAATTAAGCTGATAGATAATCTAGGTGGTAACGAATTCGCAACACGTTTGAGCATGCGCAAAAATTACGAGCTGTGTCTTTAGAACATGGGAGGATACAATACTTGGGTCTGTTTCAGAAGAGGACCCCCACGCTTGGTTAGGTTAGGTTAGGTTAGGTTAGGTTAGGTTAGGTTAGGTTAGGTTAGGTTAGGTTATAGTAAATTTTTCAAGCGTGGGGGTCCTCTTCTGAAACAGACCCCAATACTTTGGTACTGCTTCTACTGCATACTGTATATCTAGCGACGAACTATTTTACACCCCCTTGTTAGCCATATATTATATCTCATAACTATTTTTGGCATTACAGATTATTCATCTTTAAAAATTTGCTTGGAATGTAAAATGTTATTAATGTAAACAAAAATCAAATATTATTGAGGCTAATGATAGCTCGGTATAAAACTTGGTATAAAAATACTTCTACATATATTTGTAAGGTTTACATTTAAGAATAAAAACTATGCATACTGAGCATAGTTAACATTGGTGTTCCCCAGGGATCAGGTCTATCCACTGACTTGTTTGCTATGTTTTTTATTAATGACATTTTATTACAACTCTTTAATGAGGAGGCATTTTCCTTTGCTGATGACGTCATTTTTGTTTACACCACTGATAGTTGGGATGAAATAAAATACTGTATAATTAATGATTGGCTACATGCATGGTTGTCTTCAAATACAATGATGGTCAATGTCTGTAAGACCAAAATTTTACATTTTGATCTATTCGGATTCACTTTACTTGATCAGTTTGAATACCACGTTTTCACGCACGCACTGGAAGTTTAATTAGCTTACGTTTTGTAAAAAGTTAAAATAAACTTACTAACAATAACTGGGATATAATAGAACATGTACAATATGTAACAACACATGAGCCAAGAAAGGTACAAATATATATGCAAGAAAAATACAAAAAACAAATGCTCTAACTAAGGTAACTTCATAGTGGAACTGTCGGGGTGAGAATGGGTGGACAACTGGGGGGGGGGTGTAGATGGGCTGAGTAGGTAGATATCAGTGACGGGGTAGTCGCGCACCAAGAAGTACAGGTAGACCGACGGTTCTCTACGTGGCAGAACTTATTTTGTCACATCGTTCTTCAGTACTGGTAAGAAATATTGAAACTGTAACAAGGAATTTGTGTATCACAGATGCGTAGTCTAAGTGCAGACACTTAAATGTGACTTCAGTCGTTTTAGTTACTGTACCGTACAACCTAAAAACTTTTTTTGAAAAAAAAAAAAAAACAGTTTCTGGCAACTCATTGAAAAAATCTGGATTTAAAGTGAGGATTTATCACGTAGTAAGATCAAAAAGGAAATTCCTATTTATCAAAATTTTTGATAGAATTTACTTTATTATTTAGTAGCTTATTTCATGTATATGATCTACACCTAAACATACTGATGTAGATAAACTGTTTAATTTCTTCCATTTATTTCATTATTCCTATAAAATGATAAATTTTAAAATGAAAATAATGCTATAACTCATATTTGATTTTAACTTAATTTAAAAAATATAGTTACAATTTAACAGGACTGAACACGAATATGATTTATTATTGGCATTTATTTATATAGGTACATTTTTAAATCGTACTCAGCAACGCTTAGATAATCAATTAGGCCTACAACCTCTAGTTTTATTAAGTATAATGATTGCTGATCAGCCATTGATATACTCACATGTTATTAGCATAAATGTCATACATTGTGGTTCGTCTTACTGATACACTCCACCCAAACACTTTACTGTATCAAGGGTTACACATACTGTTTCATGATTGACTATTACAATAAATTAAATCCAAGAAAAAAAAAACGATAAGTGATGTTAGTTAAGGTAATAAATAAATGGACAGAATCTACATGGTGTCAAGTGATTAAAGTTTTATAGTGTAGTCAAACTTCAGTACTAAATTATCAGATCTAGGGTGAGTTTAAAATATAAAAATGTATTGCTCTTAGTTCTTATTTAGCATTTTTACACATTATAGAGCAAAGTTTATAGTTAATCGTGATTATAAAATAAAAGCGATACTACTTATTCATAATGACTTCAGTGTCGTAGATACTTAAAACTATTTATAAGAACTGTTATCCACCCCCCCCCCAAAAAAAACCCATTTATTCTAAACATATTTGTGTATTTGATTGAAGTATCAAGTCTCATTGCATAAAACAATCCTTTGAAAATCCTCCTAAAAAACTTATTTAGTTGATATTAAAATTGATCATAGCGTTACGTAATATTGCATTAGTCAATAGTAAATGTGCTTTTCAATTGTTGAACTGTAATTAAGCTAGTTTATATTATTAGCAAATTACTTAATAGTTTCATCATTTGGATCTTGATGGAATTTTGAGTATTATTAAAATGAAACTAATGAAAAAAAAATCAATCAACACATATGTTGTATACAAATTTAACTGTCTGATTAAACATATTTTGGCAAGACGCAAAGACCTGTAAAAGTAAAAATAAATAAACTAATAACAATTTTTCAAACCGGAAATACTTAACAATCTAAACCAGTTGAACATCCTATCAATAAGCATAAGATACATTTTGATGAATCAGCTGATGTTTATAAAGAAAATTCTTGGAAGAATAAAACAAAATTGAAAGCGCTTTCATGGTAAGAAGACTGCGTATCGCAAAGTCCAATTATTTCAAAAATATATTTGTATGTCTCATTAGAGAAGAGTTAACTAATTCACTAATTCAAACCCTTGTTTTTTATTTGGAAAACTTTTATGTTTATGTCAAGATTATTTTTTAAACATATGTTTAATATTTTTTTTACAAATAAATTGTAAAATATTGTGATAATGTCATAACAGAGGAAATAAAAGTTTATAAGAGTGTTAAATTTTTGGAATGAATTAATATATATATGAGTATATTTTTTATTATTTAATTTCAACAAGAAATCAAAACATTATTACTTTCAGTATGTTATTTGTATAATAACAATGGGTTTATTTTTTCGGTTTAGGTCTACATATAAAACTATTTTTTATTTTTGTAATTGTTGTGTTAAGCCGAAAACTACCAAAGGTCGTGTATTTTAACACAATTTTATTTCATTTATGATACACCATTTTTACTCTTATACTTAGTTATATTGCACTCATGAATATATAATTATGAGTGATTGTGAGCTTTGAGATAGTAAAACTTAGAATCTATATAAACTTTTAACAACACTTGCTCCTGATAATTTGTTTTTACTACATAAAATAATCAACCATAAAAAATCAAATCCAACCTAATACAGTAGGTTTAGGTATTATTATCATAATTAAGTCTTCCATAAACTTGCAAAAAATGTAACAAAGTTCTTGTTGGACGTTCTTTAATTAGCTATAAGAACTCTATAGGTCTTATCCAGATATAGTGGGTGGGAGAGACTACCTAAATAATTGAACCTCCAACAGTTCAACTAATTGCTTCAAACTTACATTCCAACCACTCAGAGAACACTTCACTCAACCCTCAATCACGGCGCTTGTCAACACTCATATATTATACATACCCATAGAGTGGGTGGGAGGAGCAACCTAGATATTTGAACCTCAAACAGTTCAGCTAATTGTTTGACAGTTACATTCCAACCACTCAGAGAACACTTCACTCAACCATCACTCACGGCATTCGTCAACTCTCACACATTATATATCCACATAGAGTAGGTGGGAGGGACCATCTAGGTAATTTAACCTTCAACAGTTCAACTAATTGCTTCACAGTTACATTCCAACCACTCAGAGAACACTTCATTTACCCCTCATTCACGGCACTTGGCAACTCTCATACATTAATGAAGCAATTACCAACGAACCAATATTGTGACATTCTGCGTAGCGTTATTAGTGAAATTTTTATTATTAAACTACATGATGTTTGAAAAGAAGAGATAAACATTTTCTCATGGCTTGGTCTGGTTCTGAGTTTATGTTGTATTATCCTAAAAATTAAAATATTCTTTTATACAATCTATTTATTGCTTATTTTATTTAAATGAAAACCAATTGGAAAGTCTCATTATGTCAAAGAAAATATTTTCAATTGGTAAAATAGGTCCTTTTTCATTTAAATAATAGTCATTCTACTTAATTTTTATAATAACCCTGTACAGTTTTTTAAAATTTTTTACAGAATTTAGTATTCAAAAAATTTTCAAACAAATTCGTGATTTGTTTTCTTAACAAACGTATAATGTTTGGAACCTTTGTTTATAAGTGATATTTTTACAATTTAAATGTGACATTTGAAATATTCATAGGATTTTAATAAACTAATAAAAATTAAAAGGTCAAATAAATCTAAATTTGTAGAATATTTGTATTTTAATACACTTAAATTTGGTTAACAATTATTAATTTAATAAAGCTAACTATAGTAATAGTTTTGGATCAACACATATCAATAAAACATTAAAAATGTTAGCTTCATACGTATTATCTTATATTCCTAAGTATTAAATAACGAAATATATTCATAAATGAGGCAACACTAATATATGAAAATACAAAAGCAGAATTCATCAAACGATTGACGACTGAACGAACGGAAGCTTTTAAATGAATTAAGTCCATAACTGATAGTTACGTTGGTTAACGATCACATGGAAATTAAATTTGTCACAGTTGATGAACTGGATACGAATTTTGACATTTAATTGTGTGATTCACTCAAGGTTAACCCGTTATTAGTGACGTATCGATTAAATCTGTACGCATTAATACTGATTGACCGTCAGAATGATATATTTGCTAATGAGTTAGCTGTTCATGAGTTCATTACAATAATTGGTTTGGCATTTGAGTCAAACTGAACTGTTTGCTTAAACGATCAAAAAATACATTTTATTGATATTAATAGTTTTAGTATTTTTTAAACAATCATATATAGTTAATAGAAATTAAAAAAAAATGCAAATTGTAGAAATAGATACGTAGATTGTTAACAGTTAATCGCCATTGATCAATTTAGGAGAATCAAATAGGTGTTATAGGTTAATCTTTTGTCTTATAGTTTTACTTTGCCTTAGCACTCGAGTAAAAAAATATAAATAGTTTAATATCTATCAGATTACTATTCATGTCAGGTCAAAATAATAGATATCCAAATCACTTGTTACTTATTCGTTTAACGCATTGTTGAGTATCCTCTTAAATATTACATACAAAAAAATAATAAAGCAGTGTTATGATGATATTTAGTTGTAGTTTTTATGAAATATAATTTTATTTCCCTGGGTGGATGCTTAGGGAGACCAGGCGGCCGAGTGATCTAAGGTGTCAGGCCTTTGAGTCTGAGTCAGAGACAGATAAGGTTCGAATCCTGGTATGAACTGGAAGTTTTTATCGATAATGTTCACGGTGTATTGAACTGGTTCTCCCACTTACTGAAAGGTTTCCCGCACATATCAGTAGTCCGTAAGGAAGAGTAAGTTTGCAGAAAAAAGCAGCGTCTGCATAAAAAAAAAAGAAAAAATGTAGATAAATTAATTGGACCTATTCTCCACTAGTCCATGAACAGTTTGTGGAATGTTTTATCGTATTTATTATTTATTAATAATTTATCTGTAACTTTGTAAAAACATTGGTGTCAATATTTAGTCGTATTACTTCAGGAGAGAATAATACTAATTGGACGAACATTAGTTAGAATTGTACAAAAAACCATTTTCATTCAATTTATTTCAGATTGCAATTGAAAGAGGAAACATTCGAGTCCACTTTGTCTGTTAATTAAGCAGATAAAATTGATGTAAATAAAAGTAAAAATATGTCGTATTAATAATATTTTGAATAAATGGGTCATTTGAATACATTTTACGGTCAAAATACCATACACATATTTAAGAGAACGTAGAAAAGGAAGGATTGGGAGGTCGAGGAAGAAGTGGAAGCCAAGATTAATGACACGAGTAAGTGTTTAGGGGAAAGATGCAGAATGATGATGAGGGGAGGAAAAGGTAGAATAGTGTATTCGAGGTAACAAGAAAAATGGATTAAAGAAGAGTGCAGGAGAAGAGACCACTGTACTTCACACAAAACGACAAGTGTAATCAGCAATAAGATTAATGACAAATATATTCTGAATTATGTTTTAATATTATTTATATCACAAATTTGGTTATATGGCTTGTCGTAATAAGCTAAAGGCACAGTGGTTTATAGTTGCCTTAATTATACCATATGATTGAGCTTATCATGACAGTAAAAACTGTCATTATTATTGCTGTATGATTTATGAATGCACTAAAATACAAAAAGCAAATAGTATTTATTTGGATGCAAATAGCACTGTGCGTGTATGGGTGGGCGGGTGGGTCAATAGCACTGTTCGTGTATGGGTGGGCGGGGGGGGGGGGGCAATACCACTGTGCGTGTATGGGTGGGCGGGTGAGTTAATACCACTGTGCGTGTATGAGTGGGCTGGTGGGTAAATATCACTGTACGTGTATGGGTGGGCGGGTGAGTCAATACCACTGTGCGTGTAAGGGGGGTGATTGATCAATACCACCATGCGTTTATGGGCGGGTAGGATGGTCAATACCACCATGCATGTATGGGTGGGTGGGAGGGTCAATACCGCCATGCATGTATGGGTGGGTGGGAGGGTGAAATATAGAAATATAGATATTATCAAGAATAAGGGGTTTTTGGCAGTAATTTAATACAGAGAATACGTGATATTAACGAAGTGTTGACTATCCTCTTATTGTTCTTCTGAACCTTTTGTATCATTACGACCAAACTAATAAAGCATAATAATTGTAATTATATTCATATCGTTTCTAAAATATTTCTTTTTGTATAAAATAATTTTAGTAAATGTCATTTTATCTCTCATAAATGAATATGGGATTCCTACCGTTATACATATACCATTCTTTGAATACCATTTCTCTGGTTTTAGTAATATTTTGTTGCCACAAGGATGTCATTTAAGAAATGAATTGTTTATAATAATGATATATGTTTTATGCAAGAATCGAAGCTTTACCATTCGCTGATGATTGCAACTTATTTTATTATATTTTCCAGAAGTCAAGATGATTATTTAGATCAAACTTTATCATAATGGTGGAATACTACATCAATGGACAATATAATAGTTTAAAAATCACATAAAACAATTTTGCAAAATCAAATCATGCGTTTTATCATAAGGCAAGGAGTGATTTTCGAAATACAAAATCTCTTATTACATTGCACTCATTCTTCGCAGAATATAAACCATTTGTGAAAAGTGTTCAAAAACGGTTCCTCAGATGTTATTTTAACTGTTTTAACGTTACACGCGTGAGGTTCTCATAGTGAACCATTGGATAAGTTTGCTTTGGCAGTCTAAACCTGGGGATATGGGTTATGGGGCAAATATACTTCTGGGGCTATGCGTGGGTCGATTGGATGACGGTTTGGGGGCTTTCAATTTTCGTGTTCCAAAATTTATAGTAGTGATAAATCTTTGTTGAGACTACGTGCTGTGAATTGTGCCTTAAGTTCTTCGTTGTGGAACATGAGATGTTACGACTTGCTGGTATTGAACAAGTAAGATATACATGTTCATTAAGGTTAACAAATAAAGGCATTGTTTCATTGATAGCCAAACAACTAAAGTAGATATATAATCTAGTTGTTGTTATTTAATTATTCATTTATTGATAGAATCGTGTTATTGTTGAGCAGTTAAATTTTTTGTTTTCTTCATATTTTTCATTTGATAATAACTTTTTTATATTTTATTATTTTCACTGTTTGTGATCTAAGCTATTTATTTATCTTTCTGTAGGGTTATGCTGAAGTGAAAACTGTAAATACAAAATAATTTAATATTTATGAGTGGTCCATTAGTTTAAAGTGTTAATTAAAAAATATTATGAATAGTAGAAGTGTTTTTCTATCACTTATTTTTGTGGATAATTCAATAACGGATTCAGTAAGCACAATACATTCAGAACATGATCATAGTCTTGTATCCTGCTCCATCCAAATGATATAAATTGTTACATGTGTTTGGCCAAATATTATTGGGTTTGTAACTTGTTTTGGATGTCAATTTTTTATTTCAATATATAAATTTATTTAACTGACTATTTTGTGGTAACATTTTTGAACGCTTGTTTGAACACAGTAATTCTGAAGTATATTTAAGATTATGAGATGATAGTAAGAATAAAATATAACGACTTGTGACGTAAATAAACATAAATAACAGCCACCTCAAATAATTATGACAAATCTGGTATTTACAGTATCAAATGTAATGAATGTCCCAAATTTTATATTGGCCAAACTGGGAGATCTTTCAAAAAAAGATTTAAAGAACATGTACAAAAAAATTCCCAACACCAACAATCCACTTACGCTGAACACTTAATATCCGAATTTCATAGTTATACATCTATTGAAAATAATATGGACATTATTCAAATCTTACCAAAAAGCCTTAAACTCGATGTCAAAGAAGAATTAGCCTTCTACAAAGCAAAAAAGACTGATCCAAATAATTTACTTAATGACCAAATATCTTTCCAATCTAACATTATATTTGATACATATATACAAAAACAAAGAAAAGATACATAACTATTAAACACAACAAGAAGATATCTAGACACCATTAAATAAAAAAAAAAAAAAATAAATAAAAATAAAATACTACAATATTTACATTTAATATTACACCATCTGTGATAATAACAACTAGCTAACAAAAACAGTTTATTATTTTATGTATTTTCAGGTTAATAAGTTTTAACTAATTTTTTATTGATGCCTTCAGGATTTGTTGCCATATACACCTGAAGATAATCTAAGGATCGAAACATGTAGTATATGAAATAAAAGTGATTGAACAAGGTAGTATATTTTGTCTCAATTATGTAAATAATTTAATACTTTTAAAAATGATTAATAAAGTACGTTTTAATATTTTAAAAGTTAATTCACTCAATTAAATAATAAAGTACAACATTTTACTAAATAAATTCCATTTGCAAATGTCCATATGTAAATGCCAAGTTAAACTGCAATAAAGCTGGAATAAGAGGCCCTGGTTGGTTAGGTTAGGTTATTTATTAAAAACTTCCTGAAAATCGTAAACAACAAGTACGTATTAAAAGTAATTCAAGTGAGGAAAGCACATTTAACGTTGGTGTTCCCCAGGGAGCAAATCTATCCGCTGACTTTTTGCTATGTTTATTAATTAATTATATTTTATTGGAACTCTTTAATGGGGAGACCTTTTCATTTGCTGATGACTTCGTTCTTGTTTACACCGCTGATAGTTGGGATGTAAGAATATTTTGTATAATTCATGATTTTGACATACTACATGCATGGTGCTCTCTTCAAATGCAATAATGGTCAATGTCTGTAAAACTAAAATATTACATTTTGATCTATTCGGTTTCACTTTACTTGATCAGTTTGAATACCATGTTTGCCAAAATACACTTAATCGGAACAATTCTTAATTCAATTATATGAAATTAAATACTTGGATGAACCTATTGATAGCAAGGTGATTTGTAAAGCCTTAATAAATGCACTGCATACTGAATTAGGAGGGTCGATTAGATCTTTTTATTTTTTAAGAACATTTTGCGACGTCACCTTTTAAAAACAATTGTATTTTGCATCAATAAATTCACGTTTACAGCATGGGATTGAATTTTGAGGTGCGTCATTTTATAGTCTTTGAATAAATCATTAAATTGAATAAATTAATTGTAACTAAACAAATATTTCTTGCCTATAATTTATTTTAAACATAAAAGGCATCATAAAGAACAACTATTCAAGCAACATTTTACCAGTGAAACATTTTTTTATTTTCAAGGTACTTCGGGCATTTTACAGGAGTGGAAATCAGGGGACAGATAATTTATTCTACTAAAAATGAAATTATAGTAATCCCAGCTTAAGCAGACCATAAATTAATAAATCCTGTTTTGCTAAAACATTTTACTTAGGCCCGAAATGTTTTAATCTCTTGCCTCTCGAAATAAAACAATCCTGTACCTTGCCTTTATCTTGTAAGAAACTGAAAAACTGGTTGATTAATTTACCAAGTATTGATTTTTTTAAAAATAAATACTCAAGAAAAGATAATTATTATTTTTGGGTCTCCTAATTCTTATTATAACTAAATAACAAGTTGTTTATATTGCCTACGTGTTTAGTTTTATTTAACACGCCACAGATTCCAGAGTATATATTTATAAGTGTATTATATTTTAAAAGCCGTTTCATGTGTCGATGCATGAAGACGGGACATTTTAACTGTACTTATTGTATAATTTTCATACAATGTCCAACAGCCACCAATCACATGATTATGGTGGTTTCAATTCCCATAATTCACTTGTAAATACATTGTATTATTTGAGAAATAAATATTTATTAGTATTACTTTACTATTAGATCATATAAAAATTGACGGAGTTATTGTTGCAAGAAGAGATAGGTGAAACTAAATCATTAGTGAATAGACGTGAGCTGTAAGTGATTTATTAGACCACCTCAACGTGAAATGTACTTTAGTAGACAGCTGACTTAATCCCCCCACTAACGTTAGTTACACTTCAGCTTTTAAACTTAGGGATTTACAAACACATTTAAGATCATATTAATTAGATTTCAAGCCAATCTACGTACGTAAAGATGATATATGGAGATTTGTCATTTCCATCACCTACTAAGATGGCATAACCACATTAGTATTAACTTATGGAAACATATAAGACACATTCAACTAAAAATAGAATATTATTTATAGATAGTATTAAATTTATATATATATATATATATATATATATATATATATATATATATATATATATATTTTAGCAAGAAATAATTACTCGTATAAGATAGTTAATTAATAGTATTTTTTTGCTATTATTCACCATACAACCATCCATACACGTACAGGGTTATCGACCCAGCCACACACGTACAAAGGTATCCATCCACCCACCCTTCCATACATGTAAAGTGGTAATAAACTACCCACCCATACACGTACAGGGGTATTGACCCACCCATACACGTACAGTATGGCAATAATTATGGTACCATAAAATATGGTAATAAATATTTTAAACAAACAGTAATTTAATGTTTTGTAGTCTATTGTTGAACTACATCATCAATTGAATGCCAGTTAAACTATTAGTTATTATTGTGATTATTTCATCTATCCCACTCGTCTTAGGGTGATACACGTAGTCTACAGAAATTGATTGCCATTTTGAACTTAAATTGTACTATATTTATGTTGTGTGAAGTTAATTTGTTTTGTATTTCTACCAACACGTGATATACTATTTGATAAATTATTTATTATTAGTCGAAAAAATGTTCAAGGGCATAAATTATATGCATAATTTCTAAACCTAAGGTATTACCTGATAATGTGTAAACAGTGAAAAAAAAGAAAAAAATACTGATAGTATTTTGTTTATATTGCTTGAAAATTAATTAAAAATCATAGTTTTATTTTGTGTAAAAAATGTTATTAGATTATTTATTAAGTAACTAGTATCAACTAAAAATATCAATATCCAATGATTTACTTTGAAATATTTTGACAGTTCTTTCTTACAATTGAATATTTATATTTGAATACAGATTAATTATCTATATAAATCCCATTACTACATAAAATATTTTCTAAAAACCTTTGCTTAACAAGTAAATTAGATGGTATATTTTAAGACCTAAATTTCTATATTTCAGTTGTTGTCATTGAAATGAGAATAACACGAAAAAACAAATCTGTTTTATGAAAACGTAAACAATTTATCATAAACATGAGATGTAAATAAATGTACGTGTTTTATGATATTTCGTCATGTAAATGGAGTTCATTTTTATTTTGTTAACCCTGTCGGAAACTTATGACATGTTATTAATGAAGAGATACGGGAGTCCTTTTTCTCTCTGTTAAGTCATGTCATATTACAAAAAATGTAAGGCAAACAAAAGGGAAAGTTTGTTATATATTTATATGGTAGGTTTTGTGTGCAGAGTATCTCAGTAGACCATTAAGGCTGGCGTTTTTTGTAAAGAGCAAACATTTGGGTTTTGTATGAAATCTATTTAGAAGTTGTAAAAAGGCCAACTTTTTTAAGGTTGAGTAATTAAGTAAGGTAACACAGTAGTAATCACTATCTCATAATGTTTAAAATTATGATTCTTAGGTACATATAACATTGTTATTTATAATAATAACTAAATAAAACTTTTATATATTAAAACTATGCACATTTTTGTACAATAATAGGAAGCAGTTTTTGCTTTTAAATAAAAATATTTTTTTAAGTTTTTTAAGTATATGAATATTTGTTAAATTTTATTCTAATTAATAATTCATTATTTTCTTATTTCTAACTATTTCATGAGTCTGCTACCTATTATTGCTTAAAACAATGTAAAGAACACGCGTAAACATTTTCATTAAAATCCATTAAATAAAGTTACTACATGTACCTAAATAATAAAATAAAATAGTTTTTGGTGATCGATGTCGTTAGTACATATAAGAGTAGTTTATATGTATTCTTATGAGTACATGTAAACTAAGGAATACACAAAACACTTTATTAGAAGGGTCCAGCACCATAACGCTATTTTCCAAGACTGTCTTTCTCTTCCAATCTCCTTTTTACATTCTTTTTTGCATTTTTAGCCTATTTTTCTAATTTTTTATATAGTATCAATCATATTATTCAGGTACTTAATTTTTTTTCTTGGAAGAACAAGATGAAGTAGGGTTGAAGGCGTAGTGTAACTAGTCCTAGGTGTAAGTTCATTTTCTGAAGTTATAATCTCATTACTAATATATTTTGCACTATTATCATACCTGTAACGGTTACCTGTGTGCTTTATTTTACCAAACCTTTTAATTTGAGGCATTTTACCTGCAAAAATCACTTAGAACACTATAAACGGTCTAACAAGCCTTTTGTTTACAAAAACAAAACGAATAATTTGAATTGAGCCTAGCAAAAGTAAATAATAAACGACCAGCAAGTCAGAGTATTTACGTACTAAGATACAAATACCAACTAAAACAAAAAATATCACTTTATAAAATAAATTTTGTTTCTGAATATGTAATCTCAAGCCATAATTTGAGTAGAACACGTGAGCAAGAAGTCTGGAAATAAAATTTATTTTAGTGAAGAAATGTATTGTTTCCTATATGTTTGGTAACAGAAGATTTGTGATAAAGTATACAAGTATAGAATAACATGATCATATAACATCTTTTTACAAAAATTTAATTTTTTGCCCCTTGTGTTACCTTTAGTTGTTCCAGATATATGGAGAACTCTATTCATTCCTACATGTGAATAAATTTAATACACATACACACACTTTTTAAATACTTACATTTGTATGTATCTACAAAATAATAGTAAATTATCCAGGAAACATACAAGTTTACCGTAACATGTACACATTGAGGTAAACTTGTTATGTACGTTTATATTTCAAAATTTTCTGTATTGATATTTTAAATTCAATACAGAAAATTAAAATATCCTATTCCAATCACGAGAATAAAATTAATAGACTCACGATTTAGTTAAAGTGATGTTCAACTTTATAAAACTCAGCCTTGAAATAAAGAGTCATTTCACGTAAAATCGACATGTATTGTACTAAATATACGTTTTAGTCTAACATGAATGTAAGAAATGTCAAATATATGTAGCAACGTATTAACAATGAAGTGGAAATACGCGTTCCAATATTGCCGTATGTATCACACATATCAATACCTGGCTTAGGACGTGATGTGATTCCGTTGGTGAAAAATTCAGAATCCTTTCATACAAATAAAAGAATATTTAGATTTAATGCTCAATACATGATTCATGAATTGTAAAAAAGAAACAAATTTTAAATCCTGAATCAACGTTGAAGTGATAATAATGTAATAAATGTATGACTTGTTTAACTTAAAATATTTTAATTAAATAATGTCTATATTTATTACTATCTGATTATCTCAATGTTGCTAATTTATATTGAGTATACATAAAATTATGTTCATTATCGTTAGATACTATCACTGGAAATGGTTAATATGTTTTCCTTAATCCAAATTTATGTGATTTTAAACATTGTACTTTACTAATGTACTTGGAAGCAACATGGCGAAAGTACGGCGTGCTTAAGGATGTCGAACATGCCTGTGAAAACCATTACCGCGTTAAATATTATTGTTGAAGCCTCTATTTAACAAGAAGGTCCTCATGACGTGTTGACGTAAGGTTACCTACAGTCGTGAGTCTTGTAGTTAGTGGGAGGTTTGTCTTTCTTCGTATATTCATATACATATCTGATACTATATGACATACTTGATTCAATATTTTAAAACTCAATTATATTGCCATTTATTATATTAATATTTTGGTATTATAGCAGGATGTTATTATTAAATCGATACTTTAACCGTGCAATGCTATTCTGTTCTTTGCGGTTAACCTAACAAATTATCTGGACCATTTAACATATGTTTATGTCACCAGCTGGTCAGGTTCAGTTAATCTCCATAAGAAAAACATTACAACTTTGACACCATGTAGGGCAAAAACCTATGGGAATTTAAAATATCTACCTCCGTTACGACTTAGAAATCAAATTTATTTTTCTAACAAAAAATGTCATCAAAATCAGTCAAGTGATAAGTTCAGAAAGTGAGTGAATTTAAATGACCTTATTGTTTTGATGTAGGATATTATTTAAAACTGCTTATCTTACTCCAACGTATAGGAATTGCATCTCAACAGTGGTACTTCGCTACTACTAACATTGATATAATTCTTCTGTAGACGTATAATTCGGGGTTATAAGGGTCATCCCCTCTCTTTGTGTAAGAGTGATTGGGTGAGTAATCACCAGCGTACGTGTATGGGTAGGACGCCCATCACCTCCGAACTAAGGATGTCTGAATAGATTGGTATTAGCTTTATCGTAATAGATGCAGAAAAAAAATAAATACGCAGAGTAACTAATACACAAAGTAACTAATACGCAGATTAACTAATACGCAGAGTAACTAATACACTGAGTAACTTATACACAAAGTAACTAATACGCAGATTAACTAATACACAAAATAACTAATACGCAGATTAACTAATACACAAAGTAACTAATACGCAGATTAACTAATACGCAGAGTAACTAATACACAAAGTAACTAATACGCAGATTAACTATGACAAAGAGTAACTAATACACAAAGTAACTAATACGCAGATTAACTAATACACAGAGTAACTAATACGCAGAGTAACAAATACGCAGAGTAACTAATATACAGAGTACCTAATACACAGATTAACTAATACGCAGAGTAACTAATACACAGAGTAACAAATACACAGAGTAACTAATACATAGAGTAACTAATACAGCGTACCTAATACACAGATTAACTAATACACAGAGTAACTAATACACAGAGTAACTAATGCACAGAGTAACTAATATACAGAGTACCTAATACACAGATTACCTAATACACAGAGTAACTAATACACAGAGTAACTAATACATAGAATAACTAATACAGAGTACCTAATACACAGATTAACTAATACACAGAGTAACTAATACACATAGTAACTAATACACAGAGTACCTAATACACAGATTAACTAATACACAGAGTAACTAATACACAAAGTAACTAATACGCAGATTAACTAATACGTAGAGTAACTAATACACAAAGGAACTAGTACATAGAGTAATTATTACGCAGATTAACTAATACACAAAGTAACTAATACGCAGATTAACTAATACGCAGAGTAACTAATACACAGAGTAACTTATACACAAAGTAACTAATACGCAGATTAACTAATACACAAAGTAACTAGTACAAAGAGTAATTAATACGCAGATTAACTAATACACAGAGTAACTAGTACATAGAGTAATTAATACGCAGATTAACTAATACACAGAGTAACTAATACACAGAGTAAATAATACGCAGGGTAACTAATACACAGAGTAACTAATACACAGAGTAAATAATACGCAGGGTAACTAATACACAGAGTAACTAATACACAGAGTAAATAATACGCAGATTAACTAATACACAGAGTAACTAATACACAGAGTAAATAATACGCAGCGTAACTAATACGCAGAGTAACTAATACACAGAGTAAATAATACACAGAGTAAATAATACGCAGATTAACTAATACGCAGGGTAACTAATACACAGAGTAACTAATACACAGAGTAAATAATACGCAGATTAACTAATACGCAGGGTAACTAATACACAGAGTAACTAATACACAGAGTAACTAATACACAGAGTAACTAATACACAGAGTAAATAATACGCAGGGTAACTAATACACAGAGTAACTAATACGCAGATTAACTAATACGCAGGGTAACTAATACACAGAGTAACTAATACACAGAGTAAATAATACGCAGATTAACTAATACGCAGGGTAACTAATACACAGAGTAACTAATACGTGATCCAGACTAATAATAGTATTTTGTATTCCTGATATGATATGCTGGTGCTGCCTGCTGGCTGGTCTTCTAGGCACACGAAATACACCTTGCTATTCGTGGTATATTAATATTAGTGTGAATGCAAACAGAAAACAGTTTTTACAGTAACTTAATATTAGTTAATTTCCAAATACCTTCTTTCTGAATGGTAACACGGCTATAAAGTCATTTAAATATTCTAATATTTAGATTAAACTAAGTGTAATTATTTATTGTTTTATAATTTTTTATGTGGTATTAGTGCAAATTTATTAAGTTTTATATTATTAAGCCTAACTCTAAGTAAAATATTATCAAATGTTATAGTTTTGATTTTCCCGAATTTTATTTTCCATTATTTGATCAAATTGTGCATCTTAATGTATGCTATAACCTATTATTAATATATTTGAGTAATCACTAATATTAAAACATTACTAACAATACAAATACACCACGGCTAGAAATATTACAGTTAATGACCTTAGTGCATCAGCGTGTTTTGGAGAAAAATATTAGTAATATTAAATATTAGATATTTTCAACTAATAATTTTCTGTAACTAATACGAAAGTAACTATTATGGTGAAACATCTAATACGGACCACTCCGAATGTGTGGGTGGGTGGAGGGGGAGAGTTATCACCTACGTACATGTGTGGTTGAGAGGGTCATGGTCTCATTGCGTGTATGGATTGAAGGATTGTCACAACTCATTTGAAGTTGGGAAGGTTATTACGTTTATTACGTTTAGGGAAGGCTGGTGAGTCATTGCCTTAAATATTGGCCAAATATAAACCGTCTTGTCATTGCAGAAACCAGTTCTTGCTTGGATTTTCCACGATAAAACTTCCTCTAAACTTCCTCTAATCTCGATCGGGAACGTAAGCTTGCTGGAATACAGGATTACTAAAGTAGCATGAAAATCTGTAATCAAACGAAACATTACAGAGAAACATGGTTTTATTCTTCAAATAGCTGTTATGTAAATAATGTACAATATATTTCAAGCATTATTTAAGTAATTACTTTAAAAACTAATAAAGACAAGTTTGTAATTTTAAAGAAAATCACAGTGATAATGCAGTCTGAGCAAAACTCAAAACAAAATGGCTGACACTGACAAGTAACAATGCTACAGCGGTAGAAAATAGACTTGATGACGATCCTATACGACGTTAACCGAATTCGAATGAAAACTACGGCTGGCCGGTGACGTCCTCACAGCGCTGATAGTTATATACAATGTTTGGCTCAGAAAAACAAATTTGAAAAATCAAATACCAAGCATTTTACGATTGACATTTTTTAAATTTATTTTCGAAAATTGTTGCCGAATTATCAAACGTGCCTGACAACAGGATGCGGAATCAAAGGAACATTACTGTAACACAATATTTACATTTTTGTTAATGTAAAGGCTCACTTGTTTAGAATCCATGGATTGCATAAATATGCGGATTATTGTGTTCCACCAATGATTAAGTATCCCTAGGCAAAAAAAGTCAAGTAAACCCCTTGGAGGGATACAAAACTGGGCAAACACCGGGAAGATCAATATTAAAATTGTTCTAAGTCATGAAGTCCTGCAAGTGCAAAGCCAATAAAACCAATATCGCTTGGAAAGCAGATTTAATTCACTTATAAGGTCGCTTGCCGATCTATGAAAGCCAGTCTATGAATAATGCTCCAAACTGATTTGTAAGCGTTCAGTGCATTACATTTTATACTGTCTCAGGGATACCCAATCAGAAAGCGATAATAAATCTGTCTGATTTATTTTTTACTTTTTATTTTTTCACTTGTTCATTATCCCAGGGGGGCAACTGTCCCCACTGCCCCCCCCTGGTGGCGCCCATGATTATGATAAGCTTTGTATATCATTTTAAGATAATTTTAAGATAATTCTGTAGTTTTTTTTTTTTTTTTTTTTTTTTTTTTTTTTATTTTTTTGACTTCACTCGCCAGTTGACATGGGCCTACAGGTCTGTGCATCAACTTTATTCAACGAGTGAAGTACCGACCGTTGGCTCAGTGGGGATTCGAACCTTGGACCTTGCCCTCCGCAGTCCGAAGCCTTAGCCACTGAGCCACCACGCCGGCAAGAACGGAGTTGAATAGGTGTGGGAAGACAAGCTTTTTGTACTAAATTAATGACATTTTGACACACAAATTTTGTTTTGTATAATTTATTCAGGTCCATTCTTAATGTAGTTTGAAAGAGCAAAAATGTATTACTTTTTTTGAATGGTTAGGTTATAAAAAGCTCTTAATTCAAACAAGGAGATTCACCAGTTACTTGACACCAATCAAATATAATTTACAGTGGTATTGATCCATTCACCCATACACATACAGTGGTATTGTTCCACTCGCCTGCTAATATACGTGATCAATACACGTACAATGGTACATGGGTGGTGGGTGGGTCAATACCACTGTACGAGAATGTGTGGGTGGATGGGGCAATACCACTGTACGTGTATGTGTGGTGGGTGGATCAATACTACTTTATGTGTTTCACATGAGTGAGATGTGTGAACGTAGTCATGATTACAAACTAAGACCCACTTATTTCTTACCTATTTTTTAATGGCCTAATGACAAATGAACAGCTGTAGTTATCATCCGATCCCTTTCAAAATTAATTTTTCTGTCAGACTTGACTGATTATATGACTTTTTTAAAAGTATTTATTATAGGATTTACTATCAGCTACCCTTACTCGTGTGACAGCCATAACCCAGCACTAGCAGCTGTTATGGTACTAAATAGTATTTAGCCGTACAACGATTTTCTTAGAACTTCTTAACATTACTAAATATTTATACTGTTTATAAAAACTTAACAGTGTAAAATACACCCTTTTACATTTGTAAGGATACAAACTGATAAACAATAATAATGGCACAGCCACTAAATCACTAAATAACCAATAAAATGTTTGATTAATCGAGTTTCAAAACCTTTAGTAGTTGGTAGTTGGCCATTTACAAATCACTTGACAGTACCCAGGTAATATTTTATTGGTAAAAATATTATGATTATTTCAGATTTTTTCTTTGAAAAATTCAACCGTGTCTCTTTTTTGTTCAACCTTTCATTCTGCTTGTAAAAATATCAACTTTTTTACATTTAAAAAAGGTTAAATTTTTCGTGAACTATAGAACATCTAAACGAATAATACTAACTATATTTGTTTTGGTTATTCAGAATTTGTTACAATTCCTAATTAGGAGAGTACATTTAAAGCTATACGTATTGATATTAGCAGATTCTAAAAATAGTTAGCTTTCACAGTAGTATTCAGGGTCAAATTCAGTTATTTGCCCGCAAACGATTTTTTTTATTACTATGACTGTTTTAGAGCTGAATCGAGAAACTTTCTATCCTGACCTAACCTTAAACTAACCTAATCCAAGCTGATCACGTATGCTACCCAACCCCCACCGGCCGGATTGGCACTAAAACACTGCTTCTTACCCCTCATTCTGTATTCTAACAAAATATCATCATTTTAGAACGTCCCAAGGTTATAGGAAAAATTTTATATTTTGTGAGCATACAACCGATTTTGACCGTATTCAGAATTAGTTGCTGAAAGTCACTTAAATCTTAGTGAAATACTTTTCTTTGTGAAATTTTTGTTGAAAGCCACGTCATTTTTGGAAATACAACGTCCAGGAGACCTGTTGCAATTTAATATGCTACACCTACTGCACTATTGATGGGCTATCCGTGATTCATGTAGCCGTGAGTTAAACGTTCGATACATTCATGTCACGGAGTTTCCTGTCTGTTAAAAAACACTTCAATGAACCTCATTGTCGAAGGAGGTAAATGCAGAAAGTAAAAGATTTTAAAAATGTTTAAGTACTTAGTATGTTTTCATTGTTTAACTCATGATTAATAAAAAAAAGTTGAACTAATTACAATATTGATTTTATGGATATTTTTTAGATCTATAAAATCACTGCTAAGTGAAATGTATTCAACTAGTAGAGCTTTGACATGAAGAAAGTAGAATCTCCAGCATGTAATGTAGGCTTGTCGTAGTAGTTTTTGTCGCAGTTAACCTGTCAGGAACAGACTTAGGATGTTGTTTACATCGCACTTTGTAAGTTAATGTTGTCTGGAGTGATTTTTTACTCTGGACTTTACGAATTAGAAGTATGTCGTCTATTATATGTGACTTATATTAACTTTATATGACTCCTACGATTAAGCACATAGATTGCGACCTACTTAAAGCACTAGTGTGAGAGAGATGCTCTGAGTTACGATACAGAAAGATACTGTTAATCTCAGACCTCACAACTGGAGTTAAATCAACTTTATTGCCTTTAGTCAACGTAATACACAAAATATGAGACGTCAAGTCTAATGATAACAAAACAGATCACCTATTTCTACTGCAGCAAATAAAAACTACAAACATTAATAACAAATTAGGGTATCTAATAACAAAATACTTGTTACCCTCTATGTGTAAACTCAATTTCTACTGCATAAGAAATGCACCGAAAACGGGTCACTCTAAAAAATATCTATTTATTTATACAACAATTCACAAAAGTTATAAAAATGATTATTAACAAGCCAATTACTTACCTTAGATTTGAATAAATTGATTTTGAAATAAATTTTAAACTGATTGGGACAATGTACTGTAAATTTTTATGCAGTTTAAATCGAGCGAATTGTCTTTTACTGCCAATATATTCCATGGTATATAAATTTTGACTTTGTTCCTTGTGTTATGCTGATGTATTTCTTCTCTAGTAATAGGAAATAGTTCACAACTTGTTTTTAGTGTAGAGTAAGATATGTAAAATGTACAGATTTAGGACAACAAGAATTTTAATTTTTTTAAATAGTGGCCCACAATGTTCAAAAGGCCACATTGCAAAAAGTAACCAAATTGTTCAAATAACTTTATTTCATATCAGTAATAATCTAGGAGGTGCTAAATGCAATTTAAAGGGATCAAAGTTAGACACCTTTAAATAATTAAAATATATCAATTTCCAAAACAAATACGATACCCTACTGATTTTATTTGCAACATAAAAATAATGTGAAATCCAATTCAGTTTACCATCCATTTTTATCCCAAGCAATTTAACAGATTCAATTTCCTAATTGTTTGATAGATTCAATATGATTTTGTGGAGTCTATTATTACTACACAAAAGTTGGAATGGCGTATTTCACACAAAAAAATCGTTGTCATGGAAACTAGTGTAGGCGGTCTGACTGCGCAGTAGTAAGCTCCTCCCATTACGTCATAGGTAGTGCTGACCATTAGTTGGTCTTATCAATAATAATAAAACAAAGTTAGAATACGTGTATAAGGTTCATATCCAAATGACAGTTAATAATAACAATAAATACAAATTTAAGCAATATATACTATAAATTATAATAGTGAAGCCAACTTGTACAGTAACACACATACTTTCTATATCAAAATACTGTTGTGGAAGCGGATGCTTGAAGCGGAAGTTATTCTCGCCCGTGATGTGCTGCGAGTGTTTAAACGTTTCCACTCTACTGCTCAAATCCCTATGTGCTAAAAAACCACGCTGGTCACAACTTGTCTGGAATAATCGTAGTAGGGAAATCACATCCATAAATCATCACATCAAAAATATATAACTTCCTCAGGCAGTGATAAAAACATTTGGGTAAAAAACAAGCAGTGGAATCGTTATTGAATTTGAAGCCTCTCCAATAAATATGATATACATCTGGTAGCACATTATTATTTTTTATATACTTATTTTGGAATTAAATTCATTTTCTCTAACCTGTAGACTTATGTTACTTGGTTTAGTTCTGTTTACTGTAAATAATTCATTTACACATATTTTACTGTATGTACTTAAACCATATAAAATTACTTAAAAAATTCAGTTTAGGAAAGTTCAATATTTAAATAGTATTTGATCGATAACAGTGTACACGTTACAGTATTTCATATCTGTACATTATAAATCATTACCTACCAGCTACATAGCTGGTAGATCACAACAGTGGTAATTCAGCTACCAAAATATGACGGGAGATCAATATTTAAACTGAGATTCATGTACTTTATTTTATTAGGATATATTTCATAAGTCTAATTTTTAATCTTTTATTAGTTTAGTATCTAGTTTATGAAAACCATACGTATTATTGCCCATAATACTGACGTATAGAAGCTGGCTATATTTTACCTGAAAACTATATTTTACAAGTTGATGAGAACTGGTTCCTCAAATCTTCTATTATCCAGGAAAATAGAAAAAGAACACTCTGATAGTTAAACACTATAATATACATTATAATAGTGTCACAAAGTCTTTGTTGCATTAAACAACACAAGTCTCATGGAAAGCATAAAATATTTAATACATCAATACAAGCAGCTTCGTGGAAGTTCCACTTTTAATAGGCTTTTTTACAATATCACAGAAAAGTAACAATGACAGGCTTAAGCAAACTAATTATTTTCAATAATGAAAAAATCCAATGCCTACAAAAAACTTTCAAACAACAGTTAAACTAAGTAAATAATTAAATGCCAAAGTATATTTGAAAAGTTTATTTTAATTAAAGCTTACGATATACTCTACATTAATAAATGAACAACGAAGTAGATGTCATTCATTCGTTGTCGTCCTGATTTTGTTATTATTCAAATAAAATAAAGTAGTTGTTCGCAAATGATTGTTTTATGTTACCAGAAGGTGTATGTGACCATTATTAACAATTACATTTTAATATTAGAATAACATTTGTAGAGTGTTATATGTGTGTTTGTGTAATGGATGATAAAAAAAAAAAAACAAAATATAATGCAATTAGTTTAATTTACGGTGCCAACTAAAGTCAAAGGAGATTACTCACTTAAAAAATAAAATGGCAGTGAAACATTTTAAAAGTATGCATCTTCCAGTATTTAATTTGTTATATTCCCAGGGGTAATATCATTTTATTAATAACTATTACTGTACGTGTATGTGTGGGTCAACACCACTGCACTAGATATGTATAGTCCATGTGTGCGTGCACGCGCGTGTCTGTACACATTTCTACGAAATATCAGCTAGGGGATTGAGGTAGGGGAGGGGGAAGGCCGCGGCCTTGATTGGAATGCGGAAAGCTCACTAGGTTATCACATCGATGCTTATCAGTCGTTTAAATGGCTTAAAGGGATTTAAATGTCCATGCCCGTTATTTTGAGACAATTCAATTGTTGTATGTCTTTTGTAATAAATAAAAAATAAAAATTACAATGTGCCACACCTGCAAGGCTTGGTAATGATATAATTATGAATGATTGTATTGTTTTGTTGTAACATACATTCGTGCCTTCAACAAATGTATTAATTAGTTCTATTTAATTTGTTTTTAACTACAATTTATAAGCTACAAACTAACTATAACTAAAAAAAAACATTTTCTTTCCCAAATTTATGTGAACGAATGACACCTTGTTGAATGCATATCTTTGGAAATATATTTGGCTTTTCACTTGCTCTGGTAGGAGTATGCTACTGTATCATGAAAACCATCAGCCATTTTAGTTATAAACCGTAACACGTGAAAAGTCACCTGTTCGAATTGTCACACTTGGAATAAAACCATTTTTTTCAAATAGAAGAAAATATAAAGGTGTTTATCGCACATAATCCCATCGATTCTATTTTTGAGTATATAAATATATACAGTACTTATCTGACAAATTAAACTCACATATACGTATTTACAACAATACTTAATTAGTAATTATTATATTTAATTTAAGGATATACAACCAGTCAAGTGAGTAACAAAATAAATGTATGTAATATACTCAAAACCATTGGTACCAACACTAAATGGAACATCGCAGTGAAGTATTTATTTAGTTTATTAAGTATCTTCAATAACAATATTTAAATCTGGACTTTTGCGTATATAAGAATTTTATTCCTGTAATATTGAAAGTAAATAAAGTCATTACTTCTCTAACAAAAGGACGTTATAAAGCTATTGTATTGTAGTGGCTAACACAATTATCCATGTAAAACACAATCTATCATGGTTGTTTGTGTATTGTGTTCAATGTACACCCATTAAGATATTAATTTGGTTTGTGCTTTGTTAGAGATGAAACGTTTAAAGCATATCACAGATTTTGAAATATAGTTTAAAAGGGTAGTATAATAGATAGTTTTTTTCAAAGTACTATTAGTAATTTGTTTGTTATTGTTTTTAGTTGGTCTATAACATCAATAACACACAGAAAGTTGGTATAGAAATTATATATCACGATTTTACAGACAGACTCAATATTTGAACTCAAATGGGTGAGCCGGTAGATGTTATATAGAGTGAGCCGGTAGATGTTGTATAGGGTGAGCCGGTAGATGTTATATAGGGTGAGCCGGTATATGTTATATAGAGTGAGCCGGTAGATGTTATATAGGGTGAGCCGGTAGATGTTATATAGGGTGAGCCGGTAGATGTTATATAGGGTGAGCCGGTAGATGTTATATAGGGTGAGCCGGTAGATATATATATATAGGTTGAGCCGGTAGATGCTATATAGGTTGAGCCGGTAGATGTTATATAAGTTGAGCCGGTAGATGTTATATAGGGTGAGCCGGTAGATGTTATATAGGGTGAGCCGGTAGATGTTATGTAGGGTGAGCCGGTAGATGTTATATAAGTTGAGCCGGTAGATGTTATGTAGGGTGAGCCGGTAGATGTTATATAGGGTGAGCCGGTAGATGTTATATAGGGTGAGCCGGTAGATGTTATATAGGGTGAGCCGGTAGATGTTATATAGGGTGAGCCGGTAGATGTTATATAGGGTGAGCCGGTAGATGTTATATAGGGTGAGCCGGTAGATGTTATATAGGGTGAGCAGGTAGATGTTATATAGGGTGAGCCGGTAGATGTTATATAGGGTGAGCCGGTAGATGTTATTTAGGGTGAGCCGGTAGATGTTATATAGGGTGAGCCCGTAGATGTTATATAGGTTGAGCCGGTAGATGTTATATAGGGTGAGCCGGTAGATGTTATATAGGTTGAGCCGGTAGATGTTATATAGGGTGAGCCGGTAGATGTTATATAGGGTGAGCCGGTAGATGTTATATAGGGTGAGCCGGTAGATGTTATATAGGATGAGCCGGTAGATGTTATATAGGTTGAGCCGGTAGATGTTATATAGGGTGAGCCGGTAGATGTTATATAGGGTGAGCCGGTAGATGTTATATAGGTTGAGCCGGTAGATGTTATATAGGGTGAGCCGGTAGATGTTATATAGGGTGAGCCGGTAGATGTTATATAGGGTGAGCCGGTAGATGTTATGTAGGGTGAGCCGGTAGATGTTATATAGGGTGAGCCGGTAGATGTTATATAGGGTGAGCCGGTAGATGTTATATAGGGTGAGCCGGTAGATGTTATATAGGGTGAGCCGGTAGATGTTATATAGGGTGAGCCGGTAGATGTTATATAGGGTGAGCCGGTAGATGTTATATAGGGTGAGCCGGTAGATGTTATATAGGGTGAGCCGGTAGATGTTATATAGGGTGAGCCGGTAGATGTTATATAGGGTGAGCCGGTAGATGTTATATAGGGTGAGCCGGTAGATGTTATATAGGGTGAGCCGGTAGATGTTATATAGGGTGAGCCGGTAGATGTTATATAGGGTGAGCCGGTAGATGTTATATAGGGTGAGCCGGTAGATGTTATATAGGGTGAGCCGGTAGATGTTATATAGGTTGAGCCAGTAGATGTTATATAGGGTGAGCCGGTAGATGTTATATAGGGTGAGCCGGTAGATGTTATATAGGGTGAGCCGGTAGATGTTATATAGGGTGAGCCGGTAGATGTTATATAGGTTGAGCCGGTAGATGTTATATAGGGTGAGCCGGTAGATGTTATATAGGGTGAGCCGGTAGATGTTATATAGGGTGAGCCGGTAGATGTTATATAGGTTCAGCCGGTAGATGTTATATAGGGTGAGCCGGTAGATGTTATATAGGGTGAGCCGGTAGATGTTATATAGGGTGAGCCGGTAGATGTTATATAGGGTGAGCCGGTAGATGTTATATAGGGTGAGCCGGTAGATGTTATATAGGGTGAGCCGGTAGATGTTATATAGGGTGAGCCGGTAGATGTTATATAGGGTGAGCCGGTAGATGTTATATAGGGTGAGCCGGTAGATGTTATATAGGGTGAGCCGGTAGATGTTATATAGGGTGAGCCGGTAGATGTTATATAGGGTGAGCCGGTAGATGTTATATAGGGTGAGCCGGTAGATGTTATATAGGGTGAGCCGGTAGATGTTATATAGGGTGAGCCGGTAGATGTTATATAGGGTGAGCCGGTAGATGTTATATAGGGTGAGCCGGTAGATGTTATATAGGGTGAGCCGGTATATGTAAGGCCTAAGGACATTAGTCAAGCCTAATAAGATGCCTTAAACATAGCTAGGAAACTTTCATAATAATTATGAAAACAATCTAGGTTCTGAAGCCTTTTTTTCAGTGCTAGCACTTCTGACCACTGGATCACACACTCCAAAGTTTGGAAAAACTAATGTATAGCTTGTGGAACTCTTAGACCATTGTGACCTTGAATTAGAGATAGGGTCGAATACTGACTGGTTCATCAGTAATATTCATCTTATACGATGCTGATTTCACCCTGTGTTATGTTTCATATAAGCATAGTCAATAGTCTATTGGGAAAAGGAAGAGAAATGTTAAAAAATATCTGTCACTCATTAAAAAGAATCTTATTTACTAAGGTATCTTATTAATTTTATGCTACCTTTAATAACGGGACATTTTGATAACAATTTATAACCTTTAACAGCTGAACTGATAAATCACAAGAATCATTTAGTTTGGAAGAAACTTCTTTCATCTCCAATAGTATTTAATCAATATAACCTGAGATTGTCTGTAACCTTACAATAGTTTCAGTTTAAGAAGTTAAGGCACGCACTTTTCTCTCTCTTAACAATTGTACTCTCTTTAAAGTGAGATATACGATGTGGGAGGAAGAAAATAGTAAAAATTAAGAAACAAAATTGATATTTAATTATATTTATTCTGACTATTAAGTTATTTACAAACTCATAACCTTTTTAAATTATATAATTACTGTAAATAATGCTATATATATAGTAATTATACTAAAGTAAATATTATAAATAATTATAAACAGTGGTTATAGATAGTTTCCTGTTCTACTGATTTTCACACAAAGTAGATTATTTTAGGTTTCATAATTTTAATAAAACCTCTACAAAATAGAATTTATTTATGCAAAAAAAGATTCGAATTAAAAAATGAAACCAAGTCCTGAACTATGTACAGGTTCCATTACAGTAACAATGAATTACACTCACTAATGGTTGTTTTACATATTTTTTTCAAAAATTTATGCAATAATTCTTTAAATTTTTTTAACAAAAAACAGATTTTCTAACTAAACATATAATAATAAAATACAAGATCAACAACAAATATTGACCACTAGAATATTCGCTGTAACAAAGTTTCACAGCGTGTACTTGGCAAACTCACGTTGAAATATCTTACTTACGATCTTTTTATGTATTAAATGTCCTGACTCCTTAAATTAAGGACGACGGTATCTGAGGAATTTACAGTGCACGTGTAAGCAATGAAAGTTTAGTCACGTCTCTATTGTAATTAAATGCTTCATAATTTTTCCAAGAACTTTTAAAAAGCCATTTTTTAAGAATACTTTCTTACGTGAAGGTAATTGATAATAATGTCCAGCATTTTTATTTATTAGATTTTTTTTAATTTTTTAAGATAGAGAGGAATAAAGTTTTTCAAGACTTTTCTTTAACATCAGTTGATTTACTATTAATCTTATTATAAATTTACGACTGTTTTAGACTTAGGTCTGATTATTATTAGTAATTTTTCAATAACATTTTCTTGATCATAATAATGAAATATTGTAATTTATATGACACAATATTAATCACTAAGCGTTATGTAACTAATCAGTTGTTTTGAATAATAACGGATTTTATCCGTTAATTCACTACCACTACTTTTTGTGTTTCAGTTAATTCACTACCACTTGGTAAATACTCTTTTGCCCTAAATACTGATCACCAAACATTTTAACTTCCCCTGTGTTATTCCTCACCACATAGGAGTCCAATATCGCTGGCCTTATCTTATCACTTTCAAAAAACATTGTATTTACAGTTTGTGGTCAACTTTAGTAGCCACCTAACGTAACCTAACTTAACCTAATCGCAATTGCGATAAAAAAAGTAGTGGTAGTGAAGTAACGGAAAAAGTAGTGGTAGTGAATTGATGTAAAAGGTCCATAATATCTCTTAGTAAAAATGAAGTTACTATTGCTTAATTCTTCCACGTAAATTAAACATTAATTTATTTTCGATCGGAATAGAGACAAATTTTGTTTGTAAAAAAAGCTAGATTATTTTGCAAATGTTATTAACAGTTGCCGTCAACCGATTCATTAATGATGTAACTGAAGACTAAATGATGCAAATTCTAAGTACAGAATTAACGCAGATTATTGACAATATTTTTACTTCATAATATTATTTCTCCATAAATAGATCTGTGAAGTGTATACTTATTTTTAAAAATTATTTATTATCTATCCCTGATAAAAAAAGAAATGTCGGGATTTTAATATTGAGTCTAGTTTAATAAAATAAAATATTCAAATCTCTCACCTTTCAATGCAATTCAATTGGCGTACCTACAATTGTATCGTATTTTTAAGATGGTATTTCTATTATATTACAAGTAACAGTTCTAAGTAACACTAACAATTTTCGGTTGTTGTAGTTACAGTTATACTGAATAATAGTAGTATAATAATAATAGTTTAGTTGTTGTATGTTACAAAATATATGCAAAATTAAAAATAACAGGAGCTAAAAAACTAATAGATATTTTCATGAAAAGAGTTAATTGTTGTTTTATGACACGTTTACATTGGTTGTCTCTACAACGTTCCAGTTTTATTATTATATGGTTTAACGTCTCCACAGACAAAAACCTTCCCATGCAGGGTTGTTTCTACTAATTCATTCAATTTATTTGGATTACAAAACTTTGACTATTATGAAAATTGTTGTAGTTATAATAGTTACGGCACTTACTCTAAATTGAAGTAATAAGTGCTTTTTACCCATGTTAATGATTCTAGTCAGTAGGTGTACATTACTTTTGGTCAGGCTTAAATTTCCTTATCGCACCATATGGTCTATATGATTTTATTTTGTAAAGGGAAGATTTCTATTTAATTTGTTACAAATTATTATAAAAGATATCAATACAATGCTGTAAAATAATTACTTTAACAAAATTATTAAAAGAACAAGCATTAAATGAAAAGGAGGAGATTTTTAGTAAGCACAACTATTCTTTTACTAAGTAAATTTAAAATTGGAACCGTGGTAACTTGAATTTGTGCTTCAGTACGATTTTCTTCAGACAAGAAGTTTCTATCCCATCTCATTCCAGTATCTATATTAATTACAATGATCGATTATTTATTACAGTATGAAGATTTGCATTCTATATTGTAATAAATTATTACAACGAGTAACACTCCCAGTTTCTATATTGTTTGCCTTTCTTTACATCACAAGGTTTTTATCGAAATAATTTCCTGATGTATAACCCAGGATTCTAGAAGGATCAGAAGAATTATACTAATATAGTATATGGGATTTTAATATAAAATGAAGTCTATCTCATAAGTAAACACAGGTTATGAAATTTCTGCCAAAAAAGAAAAGATTGGGCCTACTGAGAAACTATTTTTGCTAAAGGTTAAAATGTTAAAACATTTACCAAAATAATGCAATTTATAACAGTGGAAAAACGCCACAATTATAATACAGTTCACTTTTTTACTCTCTGATTTTGTGTGTGTGGTAATATAAATTTTTTCTCTTTCTGATATAGGTTGATTGAATATCTATAAATATAGCACATCCATGTTTTAAACAGTTTCCTTTAGAAATCAATAGATAAATGGAAATATAATTCTCTAAGAACATTTTAAGCATCATTAATTACTAGGTCTAATTATTGGAAGCCTTTACATTTTATCTCTAAATTAATATACTTATATTTATGACAAGAGATTTTCAAAGAAGGAAGGTATTTACGCTTAATTAATTTAACCGCCCCAAAAGAAGCCTGTAAGCGTATTCAAACAAATATGTAATTAATATTGGCTTTTAAGAACCTTACTGCAAGGTGGCCTCGTTATTTATGACATCAATTGAAAAAAGTGATAAGTAGTTTAGAATTTTACGTCATTAAATTAATAACTATGGTAATTACAATCTAATCTCAAAATTAATATTCCATCATTTTAAAACATAGATTTTAAAAGGATTAAGTGAGAGTGTATTTACAATTCAGTAATTTATTGACGCACTAAAAGTTTTAAGCTTAGATATAAAAATATAAAAGTAATATTATATTTGTACCTATCGGAAAGCTCATCGCTCAAAGAGATCATAATTTATGATTTAAATTGAAAAGTATATAAAAACAAAGAGTCATATTTTTCAATATTTGTGCATTATATAATGACTGGGGAAGATTTAAACTTAGAACTAATATATTATTTTTCAAATTTCTTCCTATCATTTATGAACTTTGTGGAAAAATACAATATTTCGATGACTGCTATTTTAACAGTTAGCAAATATTATGTTAGAAAACTCATGTTCTAAATAATTATTGGATGTTAATTATTAAATATATTTATTTGTTTAACAATAATTTGTTAAATTGTTTTATTCAATTACTAAGGGGTAAAAATAACCCCACAATGTTTCCTTTTTCTATAAGAGTTCATTAGCATTACTTTAACTTAATTATTTATTTGAAACAACTGATACAAACAACTGATACAAACAACTGATACAAACAACTGATACAAACAAGTGATACAAACAACTATTTACAGTACCAGGTTTAGATCTAATTTGTACATGGTTTTTATGTAAATATACAAGGAAATATAGTTTTCAAGTTATTGTGAATTTTTTTCTCAAATATTTGCACTTCTTAATATATAATTTCAGATTCTGGACGGTTGGAAATTTAATAACGCTTTAAAAGCGAGCGGATACCAGCAGATACAGTCAAAAGAAGGTAGGGTATCTATTTTTCATTAATCTAATCATCATTAGATCTGATGACTTAAGAATATCATTTATTGAATTAGGTTTTAGGGAAAGAAGTGAAAATTATATGAACTTGTATTTATTCTGTGTTGCCATTAAATACTCGTACTTTAATAATTAAGGTTTTAAGATTACGAGGTATGAATCATTTTCAGTTTTCCCGATTACACTCTTACATGTCAACAATGTTAATTATAGACATGACACGTATACATTATTCGAATTTAAGTTTTGTCAGCTTGGTGATATAATTTACATATTAATTGGAAAATCAAGTATGTTAATTATAATTACTATCAGACTTATTAACCTAAAATGCTCTCATATTGAATTGAAAATGCCCCTAAATAAACAATTTTTGAGTCCAACTTAAGTATAAGCTAACCTGAAGAAGAAGTAATTTTCTTTATAAGAAATTATCAAAGAGTCAGATCATTGGTCAAGTTACAAAGACAAAGTAATTCTCTTGCTAAATGAAAACATTTTTTGTTATAAATTTAAGATAGAAACTTTTTTTAAGAAGAGAAAACTCATTAGACTATCACTTGCCTGAACTAGGCTAGCAATATCATTTGCTACAGAATTCTTGTCAACAAAGACAATCTTAATTTGTTTCTTTTAATACAGTCTTAATTGATTTGATACCTTTTTGCACTTATATTACATAATATTAAATTTTAAAACCCAATGCTGGATTGGTGCTAAAAACACTTATTCAACATATATTGTATTTACATAGACCAACATTAGGTATTAATTAAATATACATTTGTAACCCTACTTACTGACATGTAAACTTTATTTTATCTAATTTTATAAAACATAAATTTGTGGTATCTTAAACTTTTCTTTTATTTTTAAATAACTTTGCATACAATACAATGGAGTACAAACAGACCGGCGTGGCCCAAAAGAGATTAATGTCGTGTCTCATCTCCGCTTTGATAATTGAGGATGGACGTAGTTATCGTGGCTCCAGAGACTGCCTGATTACCTGATACTGAGACAAACACACTGAGATTAGGTCCCAGAGTAAATCTGTGTATGGATATTAATAGCTTAATTATATATTTTATATCAATATATATAATCCAAAAACGATCACAAAATCTCCGTAACTACTTAATAGATTGTGATGAAAATTGGAGGCAAGTTATCCTTTGTATCATGCAGGTCAGTTAAGAAACGGTTTCTCAATATTCTATTCCTCGACGTTTCTTTTTGAGCATTAAATTAATAAATTATTTCAAACTGATGACACAAACAACATGAAGATGACACAGAAGCTTAGCTAATTTAGTTTCCAATGTAAAATATATAAGGTAATTTCCACTAACTCTGACATGATTGCACAGCTTTTCACCCCACTAAATTAGACCTATAGGGTGTAGTCAAGACTATAAAACCGTAGCGGGCTGATCTTTTTATATTGGTTTAGAGAGAACCACTGAGGGAAGGGAAAGCAAGTGTAGAGAACCATCCCGTATCGAAGCAAGGGGATTGTTGACTGGTTATTATGTAAAAATACTATAATATAAAATATCGTATATTTTGTTGGTACAGTTGGTTCAGTGATTGTAAACAATTTACTTAAGGACAAAGTGTTGTTGAGATTGTAGGCGATAGGTTCTATACTCGATTAATACTGATACGGCGTTCACTCAATGGTTGCCATCCACGTGTACACATCTAGAGAATTCCATGATGAAAAGTCAGGCTTATCACTGAGCTGACAATCATGTTTTGGATTCCACATTTAACTGAATGTCCTTTTTTACAAACACATTTAGGACTATATTAATTAAATCTACAAACAAACTTTTAATAGTTGAAGGAATCAGCTGAAGAATTAGCATTAATACCAATAATTGCTATAAAAGCAATTTATAGTATCAATATTTATTTAACAGTACTAATAACTAAAGCTAGTTTATTTATTTAACAAGTTTAGTGAAGTAGGTTTAGTTTTTAAAACCATACTCCCAAATTAGTTTAATTTTATTTAAAATTCAATTAATATAAAGTGTCCACTTTCAAATAAAATATCTTGTTTAAAAGTAATATATAAATTTAAACATTTCGTACTTTTTTCTTATTTAATCTATTCGAATAAACAATAATTCAACATTCACACCTAATGAAAGATTTATTTCATTAATTTATTACTCATTCATGTACTGAAACTGAGTGAGTATTACATTAATGTGAATATCTACTGTTGGGGCGCGAAAGGGTGACTTAGTCTTTTCCCACTTCTTTTCCTAAAGAGTGGGGGAGTCTAAAAAACAACCCCTTTCGGTCAGTCGCAGCGTACCGGCCGATGGACTCAGACGTATATTTTACAACACATTCTGTCTGTACACACAGTACAGTTGTTTACGCCGGCATTATCAGTTACATTATTTCACAGTCATATTTGTATCACATAGTTAACAATAAACATTACATTTTCTTCAAGTACATACTTAGTGATTATTCTGCCCGCACCTAATACCTCACCTAACACCTCAACAAAAAAACGCGTTAAGGACACACCGGCGCGTACATAAAATTGGTGAAATAATGTGACTGATAATGCCGGCGTAAAAAACTGTACTGAGTTATGTCTGTTGTATATATTTGCAACAAGCACAAATGACTCCTTTTCAATTTTTATTACAACCTTTAAAACATATTTCCTTAAAACTGTTATATTAGGTATCAATATACGCAATCCTTTAACAATCCTTTGTTTAGTAAATATATTCAAGTGCTAAAATGTAAGCCCCGTATGGAATGTATATTTTAACAAAATTCAGGTGTAGTATAAATAAACAGATTAACATCTAATAATTAAATACAACAATTGAGTTTTTCTTGCAGAACTATAACAAAGTCATATTGCATAAACTAGAAACAAGAAGTGGCAGAAAATGGAACACATTTACGGACTTGTGAAAAGTATTTAATTTAATTTGAAGGAAGTTTATTTTTTTTAATATTGTTAAAAAATCGTGGCATATGATTAACGAGTGAGTTAATTTGTGCTTTCATCCTTTGTAATTACTTTCCCTTGTCATATTTTTTAGTAACAACAGTTGAGTATACAAAGAGAAAGTTTGTTCAGAATTTAACACAGTAGGTTGAGTGTAACATAGTCTAGTCACTCAGAAAAACAGTCCCTAAGGGGAGGAATGTTCAGAGCTAACATTTAGGAGAATGTAACTTATTTGCTTAAATCAATAATTAAAAATAATAACACAAAAAGCTAATTTCAGGATTATGACTCAAGACAGCTTTACTGTCTGTTGAGAAAGTCAATAGACAGTAAAAACATATTTCATAAACTACAGAAACGGTACATGTTTTTGTGTTTACAAGTTAGCATGTAGGGGTGGCTTGTCAGTGTATTTTACTATAAGTCAAATGGTATAGGATAGTTTGATGTAATTTAGATTGTCCTTCAAAACCACTTGGGTTGTACCAAGTCGAAACGTCATCTTTCCATAATCCTTTACGAAATTATGGAAAGGCCAACAATCCTTGTCTACCCTATCAAATACTCCATCAATACTAAAATTTAAAATAAAATTACTGTTCACCATGCCACTAATTATTCTGCATTACCTAAGGTAATAAATGTGTATGGTTTTATTGCTTATCAAATACCTACGTCTTGGTTCGTATCTATTAAGATAACCTGTCCTAATATGCATTATATGTTGCACTACAGTTTCGGATACTTAGAAAATACACAATGTCAAGTTAAACATTTTTGGTTAACTTCACTCACCAGTATGCCTGTTTGTAACTTAAGTCAACGAGTGAAATACCAACCGTTGGCCCAGTGAGGATTCGAACCTTGGAACACACCCTCCGCAGTTGGAAGCCTTAGCCACTGAGCCACCACGCCGGCAACTATTTTAAAATTCCATAACAAAACACTCATAAAAATAATAAAACAATAAACATTTATAAGGTAATGCAGAGTAATTGTCACATACGGAATTTTAGGTTACAAACATTGTTTATATTCCAACAATGGCATGATTCCAATTAAAGCTGACCCAATTAACAGCTGGCAATGGTAGTAGTGGTCCACTAGCCCACTTGTAACAGATAGGCCTAGGTCTACTTGTATTGTATGAATCATCCGGCTCTATTTATCTCGTACATTATTGGGCACAAAAAGAATTTCCCAAGTATAAAATGTCTTTCAATTACGCTTAGTATTCGAATCACCATAGAATATCGGGCGGCCTTAAGTTAAGTTGGCCGCCTTATTGGAAAATGGCAGCAATTTAAAAAGAATTTTACCCATGTTTTTGAAATCCTATTAAAAAACAAGGGAATATTCGCCATTAAATGTTTGATGTCAGTTCTACAGTGTCCAATATTCCAACGGTGGCAAAGTAAAAAAGCCTCCCTTTATATTCACTTATTGTAGTCTTTTGGGTATTACTTTATACATTCAATAATCACGATACAATTTCGTTTACCACCCAATAGTTGTTGTCTTGTAGCCAACATTTTGTTGCTGGAAGCTGTGATGTTTTTGTAAATATGACTTATTTTAAATTTGATGCTTTATTTCCGTCTACAACAGTATTGTTGGGATTGCTATACATAAAATCTGGCCAGGGGCCTGTATAAATCGTTAAATGTCCCATACCTCTAAAATATTGGATTTTTATTTTGGATTATTTTTTATGTAAAATTTATACATAGTCTACTAGACTAATAGTTACGAAAAATACAACATGACCTACGATAAATATTTTAAAGTTTATGGCCGAGTTGAAATGCATTTTCAATAAGTGACGTTGACATAAATAAACTTAAATTATGATATGTACACTTATCTTGGAAGTTGCTATTGCTACAGATGAGCTGTCAAGAACAGACTTAGTATTTTGTCAGCGACTTTACTTGAAGTTTATGTTGCCTGAAGTAATTTCTTATTCGGTCCGCAACAGAATAGAAAAAAACGTGATATGTTTATGGCATTACATTTATATGCTTTTTAGTTCAAGAAATCAGTGATTTTTTGCGGTCTGCCATATATCAAAGTGATATATAAATGATAAGAACTTGAAATCACTATATTGTATATACTTAATTTAATTCAGCTTTGAAATAGTTTATATCAGAATATCATAATCAGTAATAGGGTTACATATTTAAGGAAAAAACTGAATAAAAAGTAAAATTTCACCTATTTAATATAAGTTGTTAACAAAGCTCAAAAGTGTTACTCATGGGAATAAGAAAATAGCTATACAAATTTTGTAACAAAAATGACTGTAATATGGGTTTTTAAAGTATTATGATTTAAGTAAGTTTATGTAATTTTATCATGATTTATGTAATTTGACGTTTTTAAGTTCTTTCAACATTTATCAATAATGCTTGGTAATTATATTTTTAAACATTTTATCTACAAAAACTTAAAATGAAAATTGAGGATTATTATCTGTTATTTCATGATTGTTTCAAATTTGTCTGATTTAAGGTAAATAAGCCAATTTATATTGTAAGGCACTCTGAGGTTTGCGGGCTAAACTGGAAAATCGACATAGGCAACGTCGCATCCATACCACCATAGTACTCCTCTAAATTTTACATCCGGTGACTTATAATTGGGAAGAAAATAAGAAGGTACATACTTATTTTTTAGTAGGAATTAAAATCTTTTTAGTGTTTAACTGAGTAGTACTTATTTTACTGATTATATATGTAAAAAAACTAAGTCAATCGGATATTTTAACTTATAATTACTATGAGACCCTAGTTGTGAATGTTGCGATTCATCTGGATCGGAAATAAATTAGCCGTGGGACAGGAAGGAGCCAAGCGCTCAAGATATGCAATGTTGCCATACTGCTCCCCTCAGAGGTAAAGTTAGAACGGCTGCACTATACTCCATCTAATATATCCTACAAAAGTACTTTTCCTAACACTAGATAAAGATAATAGACTAATACAAATTTATTCTGTCTATCGAAATTTCTTGTTGAAATACAGCTTAAATACTTTTAATTAATACAAAAAAAGTCGTGCATCACGTCTCTATAGTTGTAGATAGTGATTAGTGTACATTAAATTACAGTTTCATAAACAAGCTGGAAGATACTTTAAATATACTATTTTGAGAAATATTAGTGAACAATATTTATGTTGATATTTATATTTATATAACAATTTTTGTTCAACCACATAATGTGCTAATAGTAGTGTTGCGACTGAATAGACAGCAGATATACTCTGCCCAAAGACAGGAGACTCGCACGGTCACAAACTGACAGACTTAGGAGAGTAGCTTTAACTGACTCGTCCTCAGTGACAGTACGTACATAAAAACAAAATTTAAAAAATATAAAATTTAATAACAAATACTTTTTTTTAATTTGCTTATTGCATTGGATTCGACTTAAAGTGTCAATTTAAAATAAGTCCAAATACTCTGAAAATTGTAATTATGAAAATTGTTACTAAACTTATCATATGTTCATATAAAATTGTTACTAAACTTATCATATGCTCATACAATATTGTTACTACACTTATCTTATGGTCATATAACATTGTTACTAAACTTATCATATGTTCATATAACATTGTTGCTACACTTATCTTATGGTCATATAACATTGTTACTACACATATTATATGGTCATATAAAATTGTTACTAAACTTATCATATGTTCATATAAAATCCTTAATGTTAAAATTATCACAAACATGCCGTGTTTGACTTGTTATAATGAAATTATAATTAGAACTCAAAGAAAGAATTAAATTAAAGGATTACATTTTCAATCAAAGTCAATTAATTTAAGTGACCTGTTTGAACCAGGAAAGCGACATAGCCACTGTAATGGGTCTGCCATTGTGCGTGCGTGAGCAAAAGGTCGCTTAATCTTTCAGCCACGTTCAGTGCCTGGACAGATTAACATATATTATTTTAAAACGCACCAATCACAGTAAGAATCTATACTATAACGAAGTATATAAAGTGTATTTTTATCAGCTACATACTTGATGTATCTTGTAGATACTCACTAAAATACTTTTACACAGATATCTGATATCGTCACGCCCACAAGATGGTTTTCAGCCAAATTTTTTATTACATTTAACTTATAGTATAACATGATCAAGGTTAAATATTTTTCTACTATACCAACACATTACTGAGATAAATGGCCCCTTGAAACATTTTAGTAAGAATATACTTTAAACGATCAAAGTAGTATACAGACTAGGGAGAATTATATTAGGATATTCAGTTGAAAATTCTTGGTACATATCATTTATTCACCAAGCACACAGGTTTTGGACGTATGTTTATTTAATCACTTAGTAACGTAGGCTACTGCACTACCAAACAGTCAGACAACCTTTTTGGTGAAGAATAACGTGTACATTTTTTACAGCTGATCAAGTGAGCTTAATAGATGTAGAAGAAATATCGTCTTATATCAATGTTTGTGCTACGTTTCCAGATTTAACTGTCAGCTTCTGTTAATACAATAATAATACATTAAATACAATTTAACATACCTTTTACAAGTACCTTAGGTATCGTCAATGGAGTATAGGAAATGTAAATGTAACTAATTAACTCTAATTATACTTTATTAAGTGGTTTGAGACAAAATCCATATTTATTTTGGTACCAGTATTTATTATTCGAACCTCTTTCATCAAATCACAATCATTTTAATTACCAACACTGAAAACATCACGCGGACGTATTTGAGAATAAATAGGTTTAGTCTCTCCAAATAATATTTAAATACTAGTGAACACCCCTGCACGATTCGTGTGCCAACCCCGTCACGAGCGTAGCTCGAGACACCTTCGCCTCCGGCCTCGGCCCTGAGTTCTGGCTACAAAATATTGGTTGGTAAACTGTATCACGTAAAATCGTAATATTAAATTTATTTACAGTCGCTCACTCACAATACTCGTGTTGCTAGCTATTGTTTATTTTAAACGCCCAAAGATATTATTATTGTACTGAAACTATTTCAAACGCTTTCATTTAATTTGATTTTGTTTAAAATCTGAGAACTAAACAAATAAATAATATAAGTGCATTATATTACTTTTTAACCTTCATTTAAGGTTGAGGCCAGTAATATACTTTTATAATCGGATGAGAATAAAATCATGCTTACAACCTTCCCTGGTCTAGCATTGGGAAAAATCTATCCTCCTCAATATTACAAACACAATTGTTTACATTCCAACAGCTGTTAAAATTGTATGGTTATCATTATTTACATTTGAGCAGCTGTTACTTTTTGATTCGTTAAAATCTCTGCCCATGTTATTCTTATGGCCGAAAAACGTAACTTGAGTGTTTCCCGTACCTTTCGGGATGAAAATATTGAAGGATTGAGACCTTATTGCACAACTACGAACAGAGGCAAATTTGTTGACACCTTAACCGTTTAAACAGGTCTAGAAATAAGAGAGGCGTTGTGTTGACAAAAAATGGTCTCACGTATTATATATAAGGATATTTTTACATAGTAAATACATACATAATATAATGTATATACAGTTGAACATTTTTGTATATAATCAAACGTAATGATTGTTGTAATGTTAAAAACGTGTTTTACTCAACAAAATACTTCAGATCCGTATAGTACCCACGGTATGTAGCTATTGTATTGTAGTGGCTAACGCAGTTATCCATGTGAAATGCAATCTGTCGTGGTTGTATGTGTATTGTGTACTAGATACACCCAGTATGCTTTAGGGCCGCTTAGTTTGTATGCCTAGCAAACATGGTTTAGGCTTATTTATAGATAGTAAAAATAACAAACATTTATAGCTTAGCAGAGATTAAGAAATACATTTTCAAAACTGTAATGGTTGCTTCTTTGTAAAGTACGTCTTTATCAAGGTAATATTAGTAATTTGATTGTTTACTACTTTATTATATATTAATTTTAGTAGAATTTAACGAAGTTATTAGTTTTAAAATAGCTTAACAGTATCTATGTTCAGGACAAAATTGCAATTGTGAACTAAAATCATAATCTAATTTTATATCAATTTGATATTTATTATATAATCTGAGATTTTCTGTAAACTAAACTGAAGTTTATGTTGCAAAATCTAAAATAGGTACTGCTTAACTCTCGGCTAAAATTACATAAATCTTTGTACTTGTATATATTTAACGTATTTGGGAAAATAAAAAAAAAAACCGATAATACTACCACATCTATATAGTTCTTCTTTTACCATGCTATAACCTTATTAGTATTTATTTTGGTGATTGTTTCCAGCAGTTTCAGAACTAAAACTGAACTATAGTTATTTTATGTTGGATTCATAATTGACAAATTGGAGGATTTAGTTTTTTTACTTTAACACATCTGTTTATGCTGTCTAAATATGCTGTAGAGAAATCACACAATAAGGTAAATCTACTATGGAATTTAACCTATCGGTCTACCTATGGATTTAACACTTGATGCAATTAAAAATCAAATTTAATTAGAGCAAAACGCAAAGGTTAATTTTTTATTTGAAAACATTTACACTAACAAAGTTAGGCCTATCGTGTTATAAATTTTTAAAATATCTTATAAACAAGCTAACTGAAAATAACAATTTGTTTGAAAGTTTCAATAAGCAAATGTAAGAAATTCTAAAAATAATAAAAAAATAATTAAATTATTTATTATGAAATTAAACAACAACGTTACTTGAAAATATTACTAAATACAAATATTAAATTTTCCCTAAGGCTTAAATGCACATTGGAAGGAAATTTAGAATATGCTTTCAAAACATCTTTGTTGTATAGGTATGGCATGCCCTTATATCATATATAAGATATGTGTTTCAATTGGGACACAATCGTCATAACTTTTTATTAAAATTTCATAATTGTTACTAAACATATTGAACAATACTCTATTATCTAGACAGTTTCAAGTAACATAACTAAAACACACAAAAAACACAATTGTACCATAATTGTGCCGTAAATAAACTACAATCGCTAAAATTTGATGTTTAATTCCCACTATTCGATGACGAACTAAATGAGCTGATATTAATAACATTAAAAATTAATTACCAACTGATCTATTTATTTTACCGACAACTCATTCACACACTATCAACGATTGCACAGCCTGAATAACTGACGTATGACTGTCATATCAAGTCGCAAGTGTCAACATCGGACAAATAATCTCGTTTTTTCTTCTAAATGAAATAAATACTGCATTAAATACATAATTAACTTAATCAAATATGATATATATTTTTGTTATGTCACGTTTTAAAATTTACCATGTAAACACCATTTTGTGATGGAATGAATGGTTCTAAATAGCCATCACATAGTAGTTTCGTGATAGTAGGCCAATTATAAGAAAAATTGAAACCATAAAATATAATACTAGAATAATTCTTTAACATACAAAAGTCTAATAGAAGTTTTTAACAGTTGGTAACGCATTAGCAAAGTTTCACCGCCCGTACTTAGCAAACTCTCATATAATTATCTTACATACAAACTACTTATGTATTAAATATCGTGACTCCTTATCTAAGGAACGAGGATGATAGTTTCTCAGGAATTTTACAGTGCACGTCCAAACAATGAAAGTTTAGTCACGTCTCTATTGTAATTAAACGCTTCATTATGTCACCAAGTCTATTCCTAAAGTCATAATTAGTTCTACATACATATAATTTTATTTGAAATTGAGTGTTTATAGTTTCCATTATTTTTAAATTTTAAATATTTATCAAAATGTGCTTAATATTAAAGAGGGGAGCAATGTTGTCGGTTATATTGTCAGCACTGGTGGTGCAGTGCTGTAACCCAGCTACTTGGAGACAAAGTGTTGAGGAGATTGTATATAATACTATATCTATGTTCAGCCCTCTTAATACCGACACAACGACCACTCAATGGTTGCCGTCAACGTGGACACCACTAGGGAAGTCTGGGGTGTCCATGTTGGATGGTAGTCAATGTTTATATGTTTTGTTGAGAATAGAACTGATTGTCAGGCCTGTCAGTTTGCTGAAAGTCATACCAACACTACGTGGTTCGGATTCCACAAAAAATCTGTAAGTCCCTTATTTGCCCTGGCTATTAGGATATTAATAGAGGGCTCTTTCTGAGTAACAGTTGACCTTAGTAACAATGACAACACCCAGTCATCTACACTCATCATACTCAATCACCCCTCATATTCGCCCATATCTTGAAGATCGGCGTCTTATGAATGAATAATGATTGTTATTGAGGTTCATCAAACAATTTTTTCAATAAACCTTGTTTATTCATCAACAAAGACAGTTTAATGGAATAGTATCATTAAGTGTATACTAAATGTTTTATATGTTGGAGTAAGTAGAAATGACCTTAAAATTTTAACAATGGAAACTAAATTAGCAAAGCTTTTATGTCTTGTATATGTTTTTTGTATCAGCTGTTTGAAATAAATGATTAATTAATTTAATGCCAATGTTATTATTATGGGAAAAATAAAACGTTTTGGGGAATCTTTTTTTACCCTTTAGGAATAGAACTTTGAAAGATCCTTTCTTAGCCGGTTTCTATGATGTAAAAGCTATCTTCCCTTCAAATTTCAACAAATTCTGGTCAGTGGTTCCGAAGATTTTGTGATTAGTAAGTACATCGATGTATGATTTAGAATAATAAAATTAATAGAATATAAAACAAAAATTTGTTATATAGTAATTGTATTTTTACATTTTTACAAACTATTTTAGAAACGAAATTAATACAAATTCATTTATAAGGCAAATTAAATCACGCAACATATAACATTAGAATATGTTTTTAATTAATTAATATAATAGAGTTGCATGATATGACACAACTTTAAAAAAAGTAAATCAACAAAAATCTTTTTAAATTTTTAAATGAAGCTTTAAAATAAAACTACTTTTTTGGAAAATCCTCTTAAAAAGCAAAAGTAACAAACTGCAATAAATGACGTTTTAGAACTTATCATTACAATTCTAATGAAAAATGAACATTTGTAAGTTGTAAAATACAAACTACCTTTAGATGGTGAACTGAACTGAAAAGCTAATGAGTATTTCCAAGAAAACATGAAACCATAACCATAATTCATTTGCGACACATTTCAATGGTCTGTATCTTTGAAAATTATCCAGTTATATTCTTATATGGTTTAACGTCTTCACATACAAAAACTTTACAATGTACTATAGCTTCCATTGACTCATATAATTAGTTTGTTCCATCAAAGTATAATTATTATGAAAGGCTTTATTCATCATCTTATAATAGTTATGCAATCGTAATTAAACATAGAAATACCACATGTCTAATTGCATATAACTTCTCAGTACCAACATGTTTGATTTTGTATTGTTGATTTGATTATGTATTTTGTAAATACAAGAAGATCCATTAGGAATTATGTTTCAAATAGTCACACAGTATTTTAGGAACGTACATTTTCTTTTACGTTTTGAGAAATATTAAAAAATGTAACCATGTAATGCTGTAAAACACATCTTCAAACAAAAAAGATGTCCGACGAAAAATGAATTAACATTTAGAAGTTTCAAAATCGTAAGAGAGGTAGGATTAGTAAGTGCATCAAAATGATTGGGTCATAGTTTTATATAAATTTTTCTGCTGTAATGAAATTAAAACTGTGCCTAATTATTGATTTAATATCTTATATAGCTTTTCATGCAATTTTAAATTTAGTTTAGATAAAAATTGCTTTTCAAAATCTGTATTTAATATTAATCTACTGCTAACTAAATACAGTCTATATCGAATTGCAACTGTTTAACTATTTATGAAGACTCGATTATAATTATTAGAGGTCCAATGTATTCCACAAATATAAACATGGTATCGAACTTAAACTAAAAGGTTCATTACCTACACCGAATAAAATTTTTGTAAAAGTGCTATAATGTCCAAAACTATTTTACAATATTTAATTGATTAAATATGCAGCATAAAAACTAACCAACAACAATATTACATATTTTAGTGCTCACTAAGAATCCACCGTGAATCTTTTATGAATAAATTGAATACCTCTAGGGCTATTCTGGCATGGAATAGTTGAACTTTATCAAATACACTTTATTTAATATTCCAATCTTAAATATTTTATTTTTGAAATGTAGTTTATTTTAATGCTGGTCAGATGGCTTAGCATTGTACCATCATATATATAATGATTATACATATTCAATCAACAACAATATTACATATTTTAGTTCTCACAAAGAATTTACCATGAAATCTTTTATGAATAAATTGAATATCTCTAGGACAATTCTGGCATGGAATAGTTGAACTTTATCAGATACACTTTATTTGTTATTCTAATTTATTTAATATTCAAGTCTTAAATATTTTATTTTTGAAATGTTGTTTATTTTAATGCTGGTCAAATGTCTTAGCATTGCACCATTACATAAATAATATTCATACATATTTCAAACAAAACGCCCTTAATGTGATTGTATGAGCTAAATTAAATGTCGAACAAAGGCATAGCTGACACCGCAACTGAGTGTGTATTCCACTGAGAGTTTCACAAAACCAGACAACCGAATGAGGCTGACAGCTCTCTCAACCACTCACTCGTGCGACTCACCTTTTACAAGGTACACTAGAACCTCCATTTCCCGTTTTTTTCTCTGCTCGGTGATGCTTGGAGATACACCCCAAGGAGTGGTGTTTGGTCCACATGATTCGTCTCGACAGGATTGTGGGCAAATGTTGTATTCAATGTTTACGTTTTAATTCGATAGAGGAACGTATTCTGTAATATAATTTTAATTACCTTAGATTAAAATTTGATTCTAATAAAATGTTTATTATTCATTATTAAGACGTCGATCGGAGAGATAGGGTGAATGTGAGGGGCGAATGAGTGTGATAAGTGAAAATGAACAAGTGTAGTAGTTATTACTATGATTGAGTATTCCTTAGAAAAAGACATTTATTAATGGCAAAATTAGCCAGGGATACTAAGGGACCTACAGCTTTACGTGGAATCCAAATCACGTAGTATTGATCTGATTTTTGCTAACTGACTAGTCGGAAAATCAGTTTTATTCTCTACACAACATTCTGACACCGATTGCCAACAGTACGAACACCCCAAACTTCTCCAGTATGATTGCAGTAGACTTGTCCACATCGATGGCAACCATTGAGCGGATATTGGGTTAATATTAAGAGAATACTGGGTTGATATTTAGAGAATCGATTATAGAACCTACTTCCTACAATTTTATCTAAACTCTTTGTTTCCAAGTGGCTGGGTTTCAGACTTCTCCAGTAGTGTCCACGTCGATGGCAACCATTGAGCGGTTAATGGGTTGATATTAAGAGGATCGATCACTGAACCTACTTTCAACAATATTCTAAACTATTTGTTTCCAAGTGGCTGGGTTTCAGACTTCTCTACTAGCGTCCCTGTAGAGAGCAATCATTGAGTGGATGCCGTGATGATACTAAGAGGATCGAACATTGAACCTACATCCTACAATCATCTAGTTTCCAAGTGGCTAGGTTTGAGACTCCTTCAGTATTGTCCACGTCGATGGTAATCATTGAGTGGATGCCGTGTTTATATTAAAAGATTCGATCATCTTACAATAGTTTTAACACTTAGTCTCCAAGTAGCTGGATTGCAGCACTAAACCACCAGTGCCGACATGAGTAGTTGATACACGTAATGTGAAAAATATATTTATACAGAAAACTCCATTATTTTATCAATTAAAAGTTTAAATGACGAAGGTGCTAACAAGGAAATTACGCAGTTTTAAGACATCTTTGACCGTTGAAGCATGGTTTTCCTTGAGACGCTCCGAGAGATCACAGAAGACGTCAGTTTATATGAGGTTTAGTTTCACCTTGTAACGTTAATTATCAAGATTCATTTGACGTGAAACTCACTATATAATAAATTTTGTTGTAGATAAGGGATGTGACGTATTAATTTATTTATGCTATTCAACAGCCACAAATCTAATCAAAATTTGGCATTAAGTACTAAAAACATTAACATGCAGCATTTAAAAGAAGATTATTACCATTAAATTTTAATTAAAGTAAAAGGTAAAAGTAAAAAGTATCATTCATGGTGACAATAATAGCAATGACAATATTAATTGCATTTTACACGGGGATATTTTCTTCTACAACTGTGCAGTTTATATTCGCATTATTCTACAGAATCAACCACCTGTGTTTGACCAAATCACTGACAATCTATGTATTCCACATTAAATGACGTGTAATTTTTAATGCAATACAAATAGCCTATGTTGGGACTTACAACTGCCGGAAAAGATTATTGTAAGTATTCTATTTAAAAATACGCACAGATATATTTCTAAGAAGATAATATTGCCCTAATCTATTTTTTCTTCTTCCCCCAGGAACTAAGCTAATATCAGAATATACAACTTTAAAATAAACTTACCTGACTCCGAAAGACCTAACAGTGTAGAAGCTTCGTCATTTATTATCTCGATTGAAAACATTTATTTATTATCTCTTCCACAGTACAGAATATGGAAAGAGTTTTGATATAAATATTTCCAATAAGAGATTTTAACAAGATGATGGCAAATTCACGAACCCAAAATCCAAATAAAACCCCTTAAGCTCACTTTCAAATATAAAATCTGAATATTACCGTTCCGCCTTTGAAAGAGCTTATCACTCAGAAGATTCATTATTTATGATTGAAAGTCTTCCATTCCGCAATGCACTGGAAAAAAATTAAAAAAAAAAAACTGTTAAAATAATAAAATTATGATATCATTTATTAATTTTAATTTTATAGGAATAAAAAAAAAATTAACCATCAATATAGCTGTCATGAAATAGTATAATACAAAATAATTTCAGTAATTGTATTTATATAACTCGTTGTCAATTATATTCAAAGATGAACATTTTAAATTGATGCCATTTTGAAACGTAAAATTAAATGTAATTACTTTTTTACGTTACAAAATGATATCCAAAAGAGCCAACTTTAAGTTTATTCACTCTATGAGCTATTATTTTTGAATTGCAAAATACATACAGGCAGGTGGATGTAAAACTAAGTGAGAAAGGAATAACTTTCTCAACCAGCATTTTTCAAAGTTTACCTTATCTCTCCTGAATCACGTATACTTTCATAGCACAGTAATAGAGTGGAGTAAATGGAGCAGTTAGACATTTTAAATCCATTAACAATTTTATTTCTCAACAAACACAGCTCATGTATAAAGTGTATTGTCTAAATGTGTGAAATGGTGATACAACACCGTTAGCGCCTTCACTCATTTTAACGCAATTCCCTCAGAACAGGCCTGTAGCTAAATCACTGTTCACGCCGTAGCAAATACACTGAGGTTTATAAAACTTCGGAATTAATTTAATTTAATTTAATCGGACTTAATTTAATTAATTATTTAAATTCAAATATGAGTTCAATATACAGAAAAAAATAATTTTTTCCATCTAGGACCAAGTGCATTTTACCGAATGCTTATAAATGATTAAGAGCTAAGGATTAAAAAATATGTTAACATAATATATGATTAAATATAATATATAAAGTCTATTTTAGTTATTGCCTGACTTCATTTAGGTGTTGAGGGGAGGAGATCGTGGATAAAAAAAATGCGACTGTCTTTAACTTCCTTTCAATATATTCTACTCAGGAATTGTGTCATGTTTGCTATATCATTCTGACATATCCCTGGTTACAAAGAGAACTATCCAATCCACGTAGCAATTTTACTTTTTATCAGTTACAAAACATGTGATTAAAAATGATTAATTAATTTATATATTAAAAATTGAAAAATCGATTTAAAAAGTGAAAGTGTTTACAATATTTACGGTCAAACCACACAATGACACCACATTGAAGTAAACATTTATTTTAGATATCATTAAATTGTAAAATAAAGTTTGTCATTTAAATTAAAAAAAGAATTTGTATTTTCTTTTAGCAGCCGTTGTTTGTGTATGTTCAACATAGGCGTAGCCAGTGATGTAAGTATTTCAGAAGAAGGATACACTTTCACTCTATAAAGGTGAACATGCTCAGACCAGATTACGTTATCAATTATTACGTGTCACTCAGCTCCACATAAAGTTACGGAACTGTACTTTCCAGCTGGGTTATACTGATGACGATGACTGCCCAGATAGTTTACTCGTTATCTGCATACAAAAATAATATGCTTTGTAAATTACCAATTATTCTAATTAGCACTACCAACTAACTAGTATGTTAGTTGTTCAACCAACATATCATTTGTTGTTAAACAGGTGAACAGTGTGTGTGTGTGTGTGTGTGTGTGTGTGTGTGTGTGTGTGTGTGTGTGTGTGTGTGTGTGTGTGTGTGTGTGTGTGTGTGTGTGTGTGTGTGTGTGTGTGTGTGTGTGTGTGTGTGTGTGTGTGTGTGTGTGTGTGTGTGTGTGTGTGTGTGTGTGTGTGTGTGTGTGTGTGTGTGTGTGTGTGTGTGTGTGTGTGTGTGTGTGTGTGTGTGTGTGTGTGTGTGTGTGTGTGTGTGTGTGTGTGTGTGTGTGTGTGTGTGTGTGTGTGTGTGTGTGCGTGTGTGTGTGTGTGTGTGTGTGTGTGTGTGTGTGTGTGTGTGTGTGTGTGTGTGTGTGTGTGTGTGTGTGTGTGTGTGTGTGTGTGTGTGTGTGTGTGTGTGTGTGTGTGTGTGTGTGTGTGTGTGTGTGTGTGTGTGTGTGTGTGTGTGTGTGTGTGTGTGTGTGTGTGTGTGTGTGTGTGTGTGTGAAAAGTACACTTTTGGCAGTGACATTCAGTTCGTCAAACTCCCATGTTCCATGACATACTGTTCTCCAGTGGCAGTGAAATACGACAAAGCACCAGAGTAATGGCTGTTCTAGTTCAGTTGTTAGTTAGGGACAGTCAACACCTTTAGTGTTAAAATGATGTGCTCTATTCATATTCATGCATCTAGGGGATCCCAAATGTTTGGCATGTTTCTCAGTCATTATTAAAGTGATGAAAACAGTCCATATATTTCCCTTAATGAATCAATTTTGTTTTAAATGTTTTACATTGAATTAAGAAAGTTGGCTTTTTTACTTTCTCCCATATGCGTTTAAGCATAGAGAAAGTATGATGATCGCACAAAAAAGTTTTTACAAGTTGGTCGAAAAATACATTTTAGAGTCCCCTGACCCAAAAAGGTAGTGTTTCAAAAAATAATTTTTGTAACTGTCCCTATAAGTGTCTTTCTGTGTGTATGTGCAGTTCACGGGAAACCAAATGGATGGCAATTTTTATGAAATTTGGTATTTAGGTGTAGTTAGCCAATATCTCCGGATCATCGATTTAATTTTTTTTTAAATGTTAGTTTTATAAACAAAACACATGCAAAAATGGCCCTAACAACTTTGATTAAATTTTCAGGAAAAATGTGAATTACAATTTAAAATATTTAAGTAAAAACCACACGTCTCTTCTAACTTGACTAGTTATTTTAGTTTTGGCAAAAAAATATATTTAGGAATCAAACTGGTAATTTTCAAAGTTATAATTTTTTAAGTGTTTATATGGGGGAAAGTTTAGTCAATTCTTGCAACCATTTATTTGTGTGTAACATTATAATAACTGAATAGAAGTAAAAGGACATAGGTTTGTTATGTATATTATAGACCTTATTATGTTCCCACCAATCAAAATAATCGTTACACTAATTGCTATTTCATTATATATTAATAAACCTCTATCATCCTGCAAAACATTCAGTCAGTGTTCTTTGTGATTGTTGAGACGGGCAAAAGTGGGCTGGAGATAGTATCGTCTTATCTCCATATCGTATCATGAAACCTGACCAATCACAGCTCAATAACTGTTTACTGTGACTGTTGAGATGGGCAAGAGAGGGCTGGGGATAGTATCGTCTTATCTCCACATCGTATCATGAAACCTGACCAATCAGAGCTCAATAACTGTTTACTGTGACTGTTGAGACGGGCAAGAGTGGGCTGGGGATAGTATCGTCTTTTCTCCACATCGTATCATGAAACCTGACCAAACACAGCTCAATAACTGTTTACTGTAACTGTTGAGACGGGCAAGAGTGGGCTGGGGATAGTATCAAATATCTCCACATCGTATCATGAAACCTGATCAATCACAGCTCAATAAATGTTTAATGTGATTGTTGAGATGACCAAGAGTGGGCTGGGGATAGTATCGTCTTATATTCACATCGTATCATGAAACCTGACCAATCAGAGCTCAATAACTGTTTACTGTGACTGTTGAGATGGGCAAGAGAGGGCTGGGGATAGTACCGTCTTATCTTCACATCGTATCATGAAACCTGACCAATCACAGCTCAATAACTGTTTACTGTGACTGTTGAGACTGGCAAGAGTGGGCTGGGGATAGTATCGTCTTATCTTCACATCGTATCATGAAACCTGACCAATCAGAGCTCAATAACTGTTTACTGTGACTGTTGAGACGGGCAAGAGTGGGATGGGGATAGTATCGTCTTTTCTCCACATCGTATTATGAAACCTGACCAAACACAACTCAATAACTGTTTACTGTAACTGTTGAGATGAGCAAGAGTAGACTGGGGATAGTATCGTCTTATCTCCACATCGTATCATGAAACCTTGTTTACTGTGACTGTTGAGATGGGCAAGAGAGGGCTGGGGATAGTATCGTCTTATCTCCATATCGTATGGTGAAAGCTGACCAATCACAGCTCAATAACTGTTTACTGTGACTGTTGAGACGGGCAAGAGTGGGCTGGGATAGTGTCGTCTTTTCTCCATATCGTATCATGAAACCTGACCAATCACAGCTCAATAACTGTTTACTGTGACTGTTGAGATGGGCAAGAGTGGACTGGGGATAGTATCGTCTTATCTGCACATCGTATCATGAAACCTGATCAATCACAGCTCAATAACTGTTTACTGTGATTGTTGAGACTGGCAAGATTGGGCTGGGGACAGTATCGTCTTATATTCATATCGTATGATGAAAGCTGACCAATCACAGCTCAATAACTGTTTACTGTGACTGTTGAGACGGGCAAGAGTGGGCTGGGATAGTGTCGTCTATTCTCCACATCGTATCATGAAACCTGACCAATCACAGCTCAATAACTGTTTACTGTGACTGTTGAGACGGGTAAGAGTGTGCTGGGGATAGTATCGACTTATCTCCACATCGTATCATGAAACCTGATCAATCACAGCTCAATAAATGTTTACTGTGATTCTTGAGACTGGCAAGAGTGGGCTGCGGACAGTATCATCTTATCTCCACAACGTATCATGAAACCTGACCAATTAGAGCTCAATAACTATTTGCTGTGATTGTTGACACGGGCAAGAGTATGCTGGGGATAGTATCGTCTTATCTCCACATCGTATTATGAAACCTGACCAATCACAGCTCAATAACTGTTTACTGTGATTGTCGAGACGAGTAAGAGAGAGTTGGGGATAATATTGTCTTATCTCCACATCGTATCATGAAACCAGATCAATCAGAGCTCAATAACTGTTTACTGTGATTGTTGAGATGAGCAAGAGTGTGCTGGGGATAGTATCGTTTTATCTCCACATATTATCATGAAACCAGATTAATCAGAGCTCAATAACTGTTTACTGTGATTGTTGAGATGAGCAAGAGTGTGCTGGGGATAGTATCGTCTTATCTCCACATCGTATCATGAAACCAGATCAATCAGAGCTCAATAACTGTTTACTGTGATTGTCGAGACGAGTAAGAGAGGGCTGGGGATAATATTGTCTTATCTCCACATCGTATCATGAAACCAGATCAATCAGAGCTCAATAACCTTTTACTGTGACTGTTGAGATGAGCAAGAGAGGGCTGGGGACAGTATCGTCTTATCTCCACATTGTATCATGAAACCTGACCAATCAGAGCTCAATTACTGTTTACTGTAATTGTTGAGATGAGCAAGAGTGTGCTGGGGTTGTATCGTCTTATCTCCACATCGTATCATGACACCTGACCAATCACAGCTCAATAACTGTTTACTGTGACTGTTGAGACGGGCAAGAGTGGGCTGGGGATAGTATCGTCCTATCTGCACATCGTATCATGAAACCTGACTAATCAGTGCTAAATAACTGTATTCTGTGATTGAATTTCTGTTAATTGAGAGAAGATATAAGTAATAGGCACAGGTAACAAATGCATAGAAAATAATTAACGTTGTTTTGTAGTCCATATTACATTACAGGGCTTGTTAATGAGCTATGTAACCATTTAGTGAACCATAGTAATATTGATATTCCTGGTATATTCAGCAACCTTTCACAGCAGTTTATGAACAATTGATAACCTCAATTTTTTATATGTTTTCTTAGGAAATACGAAAATATCAATCACCTTTAAAATTGACAGGAAAATGTTGCGTACGGCACAGTACTCTGAGATAAAGTTTGTTGATAGCTAAGGTTGCTCTGGGGTTGTGCGACTGGTTGCGCGAAATATGGAAACCGTGAAGGGAGGGTTATGAATTACAGCACGATTCACAAGCTAAGAGAGCTTAGCTAAAATTTTTTCAAAGACGTAACAATAATATCTTAAATTGTTGTTCCCAAATAATGGCTGAGGTCGAATATAAGTGTTTCACTTGCTATGTCCCACCTGCGTTAAAACGTATTATACAGATATTTAATTTTTAACATTCCATTTGTACGTGTAAGGGTGGGTGGGTAAGTCAATAACTCTGTATTTATAAATTTACCTATTTATTAAGGGTGGTTAGGTCTATATCACAGTACGTGTATGAGTGGGTAGGTTAATACCACTGCACGTGTATGGGTGAGTGGGTGGGTAAATAACACTGTAAGTGTCTGGTGGGTGGGTCAATACCACTCTACGTGTATGGGTGGCGGTTGAGCGTTACATTCATGTTTCTATATCAATTCAAAAATGTACAGAGTTATGTAAATTATGTTTTATCCTACTGCGTTAAGATAATGTACTTCCACAGATATTTAAACACACAATATTAATTCTTTTAGAATATTTGATATTTTGTAATTGATGAACCAATCTCAAATTAAGAGAAACTTGTTTGTTAATATGAAACCACACTCGCTGCAAAGTGCTAGTGATCATCAATTCAAAGTGTTCACCAGAAACTTACAGTATATACTCATAGCTCAATCGCTATTGGCTTTGTTCACAGACTTTACAAACTGAAATATCTTTACGTTATTAACAAACCTATAATGCATGAATAGTTTACTTAGAACTACCCTAAATTAAATATTATTTTCGCCTAAATAAGCATAGGCTAACCTGGAGGAAACGCTAATTGTTTTTTATTTTAATACAAAAGAGTCAGATCATGGGATCGTTTCTCCTATTTCAAAGAGGAAGTAATTACCTGTAGAAATTGAAATCCTTTTTGCCATAAGATAGAGCCCTTTTGTAAGAGGAGAAAAACTCGTTTCAGAGTCACTTTGATAAGCTAGGGTAGCAATTATCATTTACTAATATATATTTGTCATAACCAACTTTCCTGATTTGAACATCTAATTGTTAAGTTTCATTGGCTTAAAAACATTTTATTTTATAATTGCCATACACTAAAATAGACAATTACGCAGCTACACTGGTGCAACGTAATTACAATATATGTAAACATTTTTTATAGATGTAGGCAATAAACAAAAATCCAATAAAGGAATAACACGAAATACTACAAGATAACTAAAAACCATAACAATTATTAACCTTAAAAGAAAATAAATTTTTTAGCAATTATACTCTATCTGGAATGAAATTAGTGTAAACATTAAAAAGTTTCAGATAAAGATATCTCAGAATTTTCTTTGTACTCTTTCTATGACATTCAAATGAATTCTATGATAACAATACTCTCTAGCCTTGACCTAATCAAGACATTTTAGTGAACTGAATGGTTTTTTATGTTTTAAAATATTAATTCTTTGCTTGATTGTGAATTCCTCTGTTCAGTTCACGGCTACAATACAGTTATTTATGTGTTCATTAAATTATAAATTACCGTATATTAAACCACAAAACCTTTTAAAGACTCTACTCTATAAATCAATTTATAATTCAAATAATAATAGTTATTGAAACACTTTTAAGACATATTAAATATCTTAATACAGAATAACATTTAAAAATATTGAATAACGTTATTTGAAATTTAGTGAAAAAGTTTCAAATCATCAGCAAATAATAAAGGTTGAGCAGATAACACCCAGATGCATAGATAATTGATCATGATTGTAAAAGGAGTAGGTCCTAAAATTGATCCTTGTGGTATCATTGACTGTACAGTACATTTTGATGACTCGTATTTCTTATAAATACGTGCATTTATGATTCGGAAATTAAATTTCTAATCTCAATTCTAAATTGATTGTGTCAAATAATCAAAATACACATCGTAATTTCTATCTATGGTATTATGTGTTACTTAAGTACATTTTGGTAATAATTGGCACTTAAATTACTTTTGATATAGTAAAAAGAAAAAAAATAATAATAACTTTGGATATAATTTAAATGTAGTACAAACAGACCGACCTGGTCCAAATAAGGTTGATGTCGTGTCTCATTTCCGCTTTGATAATTGAGGATGGACGTAGTTATCGTGCCTCCTGGGACTGCCTGATTACCTGATACTGAGACAAACACACTGAGATTAGGTCCAAGAGTAAATCTGTGTTTTACAATTATGGTTAGCAATATTTCGTAGCTTAGTACATAAACTATTTTTACAAAATACCTTTTTAAAAAGGCCCGTAAGATTACTAAAATATTTCCTACATTCAGTCTACGAATTAGATCCCAATATACCCCCCTTGTTTCTATGTAAAAACACTTTTTACACAACTAATGTTTTTCACCTTGTTAATCATTCAAGTTTTTTTATTAAGGTTAACTTATGTTTTTTTTTTGACAACTATATAAAAATTGTTTTACATTTACCTATATCGTATTAACTTTAAATTGATTAGCAGCTTGTAAATCAGCTGAGTATCGATTCAGTAAATGTTATTCATTATATTGATAATTAAATTAAACATAAACACTTATTAATCGCATTTCTCAAAGCAAACAATATTTTTGTGTTTCCTGTTGATTAGCTCATTATAATAATACACTTTTCAGGTAGATAACAGCAAATTGAAACAATCATATATTTTTATTGAAACATATTATCAACTGACCATCTGCTGCTTTATGTCATTTTTATAAAATGTTAACAAAAAATCGAAAGTATAATTTTAATACCCTTAATCTATCTTTTTGCTATAATTCGTTTTAAAAAATTAAACATTATGGTAGTAACTTTGTATAATGATATTGGATATTTACCTGGACAATACATAACCTGTTATACTTAGATATGAAATAATTATAAGTAAGTTTGCTAATCTTTATTAATAACAACACCAAAGTTCTAAATGTGTTTAATTATTTAAGACTTTCAATAATTTTCAATAGTTTTATATTTTAGACTAAGCATCTTATTTCAGATTCAATATTATCTCTGATTGATCAGTAACTGCTTAAAGAAACACAATTAATACAGAAACCAGAATTAAAGATAATAGGCCTATCAATAATATTTTGCGAAAACGCAAAGTAGTTATTTATGTCTAAACGAAACCTGTTCAATTTCACTATACATATATCTAACTAAATCGTGATTTTTACTATTTAAATTTATCAAATTCATTAACCATCCTTATTCTGAAGCAGTTTATAATAAAGAAAAACTAACTATTCTTACAGCATTTAGTCAATATTGAAATAATTGCTTACAGTTATGGATAAAAAGAACTTTCCTGTCTTGAATAATGATACCGAAATACAACATTTTATAATATGAAAAATTTTAATATAATATAAAAAAATTATAAATATTTTATATTTTTTAATATTTAAAAATAAATAATATAACGTAATATAACAAATATTTAATATTTATTATATTATGATATAAAATATATCATGTCGAAATATTGTTCTGGAACACATTTAATGTCATGATTAAAGAAAAAAATAGTTTTGCCTCATATGGCACGTCTATTTCTCAGATCGTATTGACACGAATTCAAATAAATACTAATTCTAAGTAAAATTGTACCATCATTATTGTCATTTTAAGATCTGTTGAAGGTTATAATTTTTCATTATATTGTTGATAGTAAACAAACTGTGAGATGATTGAGGCTAAAGGAGACATTTTGGCAGAGTATAAAAGTGTAGAGAGAACTGTGAAGGTGACAAAGAATAAATGGGGAACGTAACTGGTAGAGGGTGGTACAATCTAAGATGAGTAGGGAGACAGACATTTTGATCCAGAAATATGAGCCGAGGGACCATTCTCTATATTGTATGGCGAAAAGTGTGCCGACAACAACAAAGAAGATGATATCAGGTGAACGAGTGAATAAGCCTCAGACTTAAGCCAGGTGGGAGGAGAGACAGCGGGCTACGGCCAAGCACTACTATATAATTGTACAGAAACGTCCATTTTACGTGTACACGAACAGTGGTGTATCTTTAAAAAATACATAACTTTAGCTTTAACGTGACAAAAATGTAATACCCTATGTATTTAAAAATAAATTTACTTTGTATCATAATCCAACATAGAATTATCTTTCAAAAATAAATTTTCAGAAAAAACTTTTATTTAAAATAAAACTATATTCTAACTGTCTAGTTTACAACAAGTTAATTTATCTAACCTGTAAGTTTCCTGTCAAATGATCTCTTTAATATATCATAAGGTAACTTCACAGGAAAGGCAATTAATCAAGAAAATCGCTGGTTTTAGTATAGTTAATGACTGTGTTAATGAAGAAAGAAGACAGTAAATAACATCTGTTCTTAGTCTCCTCAGTAAACGAGTTTAATATATCCTTAGAACATTTCACATTTGGTTTTTATGGTCAGTGTGAAAAGTATGTGCTATCAGCGATAGGCGTAGTTTTTATTGAAACACATAGATGATAAATAATTAATCAATAAATAATCAATAAAAAAATTCAGTAGATGACATACTGTAATAATTTATTGTGTAATTCAAATAAATTATAGTATGCGTTGTGAGCAAAAAAACATATTTAATTGTAATCATTAGTACTAGGTAACAGTTGAAATATTTAACTATATTCTATTATATACAACATAAATAAAAAATTGGGTGTACATAGGTACATACAGAAGTTATACATATATAGGTACATACAGAAGTTATACATATTTAGCTACATAGGTACATACAGAAGTTATACATATTTAGCTACATAGGTACATACAGAAGTTATACATATTTAGCTTAACGTCCAATTTACAATTTAGTAATACATTATGTAACATTTAATAAATATTTTATTGTGTTCTATAATAGAGCTTTTTATGAATACAGCAAGTAAAACAATGAGTTTTAGTTTATGATAAAACCAATGTTTATTTTTATTTATTCATAAGACGCCGATCATCAAGATTTGGGCGAATATGGATTTCGAATGATTGTGATGAGTGTAGATGAGCGAATGTAGTCATTGTTACAAACTAAGGCCAACTATTCCTTAGAAAGTGTCATTAATTAATAGCCCAATAACAAATACAGATATTCCTATTAGATGGTTTATCTATTGTAGGTTTATATAATCAATGATACTACTCACGTATGTTTAACTCTATACGCAAATAGTAGTTTTAGGATTGCCGTATTAATACGGAAAAATGTTATTAGTTCAGAACAAGGATTTTCATGTAATGTAGGTTTTATAACTCCAAAAATATATGTTACATGTAAGACAATATATATTTTATGAAGTCCCCATACATATATGATAATCAGCATATACAGGGTGTTTTTGTACTGTCTGAAAAAATTGAGGTGTTTTTCCTGGATCATGGGATACTACTAATATCATAGTTAAAGTGTCCAAAACTTCTTGGCTATCCTTGTAGCCGCCATTTTGTTTCTCTCAGTAATAAATTTATATCTCAAGAACGGGATGTTGTATTGAACTGAAATGTTGCATAGATCTTTATCTTACAGTTCCGTACTTGTAGAACAAATATTATTTTTCAACATTGTATATTTTCAAAATTGCGGCCGTTCAAAACTTTTAATTCAAATAATTCAACAACCGGTATTTAAAAAAACCTAAGAATAAAAAAAATAAGACAATTTAATTACAAATTCAGTGGTACAAATAAAATGGAATCAGAATCAACTGAGATTTTAAATTATTTGTAAATCAATGTAATGTCAACAATACCAAATACCTTCTTATAACAATGGCCAGCGCATAATACGCTTAGGTATGTTTCAACAATCAGCTGACTTTATTAAATTGTAATTTAAATACAACAGCTAATAACAGTAATTGATAGTAATTTATTTACAGATTTACAAAATTCATTTTAATTACCGGTCCATTATAACAGAATATTTTTAATGTACAATTTGATGGCCTAGTAAAGCTATAAAATCAAATCGAAAAATAAAAAAATAAAACAATAAAAATTAACTGTCACTCAAATTATTGCAGTCATAAATAAAATAAAATAATAAATTCTAACAGAATATTACTAACATAAAATATTCAATAAATCAACATTACTCACAAATGTGGTTCAAGGTTATTTATAAAAGGTGTTAAAAATGTTGTACAGCCACTTCATTGCAGAGTGTGAACCACCGACTCAAGGATTGTCGAACACGTAAAAAAACATTGTCCTCCTCTTGAATTCTAGCACTGGCTTCTATGAATCGAGCTAGTAAACCTATTTCATCTTCAACTGGTGTGCTGTACACAAGTACTTCATCCGCTCCCAGACGAAGTCGGGGGATCGTGGAGGCCAAGGCAATCCATTGCTCCTGCTGCAATCCATTTCTGCCCATAAGTGGTATTTAAATGGTTAACAACAATGTTTCCAAAATGGACTGGACACCTATCATGTTGAAACCACATGTCCATTCTGTCTGCCAAAGGTACTTCTTGAAGCAACTCAGGCAGAACGTCCCTAACGAACACTAGATACGTTGTTGAGTTTAGTCTGTTGGGTAAAATACGGCCCAACTATATTGTTATTTAGTACACCTACCCAAACATTGACTGAAAATCTATTTTGACTTTTTCTCGAAACAATAGCATGGGCGTTTTCATACGACCACACATGACTGTTCCTAGAATTGAAAACACCCTCTTTGTTGAATGTCGCTTCATCTGTAAACAGCACTGTCTCAAGAATATTTGGGGTTTCGATAGTTTTGTCGTTGAAGACTTTCCAAACAGAACAATGGCTAGAGATGGTTTTAATTCCTACCGCTCTTGTGCTAGTCCTTGGACTGTAGTCAAATCTGTTTAGAATGTCCTCCTCATAGTTCACTGTCCGCACATCTCTTCCACATCCCGTATCATGTATGTCTACCTTAAACGCACTTGCTTCGTGCAGCAAACGTCGTGGACATCGTCTGTTAGGGTAGTGTTGCTGGTATAATCTTCTAGCTTGCAGACTGTTACCCAACGCAGCTCCATACATAAAATATATGTCACAATATTCAGACACGTTGTACATACTCAACTTTATTCCTGTAATTAATATCACTAAACTGTTGCATTTATAAATTGCTAAAAAGCTTACATAAGACGAATCACTATTACTTTGAAATTAGTAATTAATAGTAACATCTGATTGCAATTGTAGGTGAAAATTAAAAGAAGAACAGCTGATTATTTAAACCCTTGGGTCAAACCCAAATAAAAAGTATTCCGGGAATTAAATCTGGATATTTAGGTACCTCTTAGAGTTCTTTGTTACTTTCACTACTTATAACCTTATTGTTCCAAATGAACTCGTTTCTTATAACAAAAAGTAAGTAGTTAAATCTTATTATTTTATAAATATATACATTTATGTTCTTTTAAATGAAGTAATATATTCTGACCCATTCTGTTCACTCTACGTTTGAATAAAAACATAAAATGATAAATTATTATGAATTACTGTTACTAGCTGATTTATTTTAAATTACAATTTAATAAATTTAATATCTGCTGATTGTTGAAACATACCTAAGCGTATTATGCGCTGGCCATTGTTATATGGAGGTATATGGTATTGTTGACATTACATTGATTTACAAATAATTTAAAATCTCAGTTGATTCTGATTTGATTTTTATTTTTTTACCGCTAAATATGTTACTAAATTTTAAAATTTTTATTATTCTTATTTCTTTTAAGGGGAGCACGCCGCGGCGAGGCCTCCAATGCTATTTAAATGGGAAAACATGTTACTATTTAGGTACAAGTTTCTCATAACCTATAAAAACTAGGGTGATGAATTTTTTTTTGCTTATTGCGTTCATGTTGGTTAATGAAGTACTCCATTGTGAAGTATTTAGCTACAACAATTATTTAGGAAAAAATTTTCTTTTTTATACTATAAAATTATTTTTAATTTTAAAGTTCAAAATTTTTTAGACTACTTAAAACTTAATATAATTTCATAAAAATAGAGTAAATTACTCACCAAGTAGTTTAAATAATGTGTATATATTTTGAAGTCTGTAGGCCTAATAGTTCGGGAGAAAATGGTACCTAAACACTTAAAAAAGTAACTTTCGGGAAAATCCATTTAAAGTCTAAACTAGCAAACACACGCTAAAAACCTCCTGGAACATAATCCTGACAATCAGTTTCTTCTTTTCTTCTCTTGAGCAACCTTCTCCTAACCCTTTTTTCTTATTTTCCTCTTGAACCTCATTATTTGCTTTTTTTATTCTAATTTCATTAATTTCCTTCAGTCCTTCAATCATAAACTTCCCAGGTGTTATTCCCAATCTTTCAAACACATTAGCTTTACCAATGACACCCTCATTGAAGCTTATAACGGAGTCATTTACTCCAATCTGAAGAGTTTTAAGCCCTACAAATGTAGTTTTTGGAACCCTACTCCAAATTACACTATTAAAGCTCTCATTCGGATTTTGAGTCTTTCTGTGCAAACAACGTTTTAACAATTTTGGATGCGACAAATCTTTGTAAACTAGCTTTATTACATTCATTACTTCTTCAGGTAGAGAGTTTTTATGTTTATATTCTATATTTTGTTCTTGTGCCTTTTTATACTTACACCAAGACTCATTTCCAAAAGGACAAAGCTCGTATTGTGATTTTTCACCACTTGAAAGTTTGTGGTAAAATGTTGCTGAATACATCAACGCCATTCTTGTTTTTATTTTTTTTAACCATAAAAAGCAAGGAAAGTACCAAGTGTTATATATTTTCTTAAACAGGATGAAATGGAAATTTTTTAAGATAATAATAAAAAAATTGAATTTTTTTAACCCCCGCCACGGCGTGCTCCCCTTAATTAAATACCGGCTGTTGAGTTATTTGAATTACACAGTTTTGAACGGCCACCATTTTGAAAATTTATAATGTAGAAAAATAATACTTTTTCTACAAGTAAACAACTATAAGGAAATCTATGCAATATTTCAGCTCAGTACAACATCCCGTTCTTGAGATATAAATTTATTACTGAGAAAACAAAATGGCGAGTACAAGGATAACCAAGAGGTTTCGGACACTTAAACTACGATATTAGTAGTCTCCCATGATCCAAGAACAATACCTAAATTTTTTCAGAGAGTTCAAAAACACCCTGTATTTTACGAAATACCTAAACATATATGTTAAATGTAAAACAACATACATTTTGCAAAGTCCCCAAATATGTATGTCACTTGTGAGATAACATATATTTTATGAAGTTCCCAAATAATTTATGTCATTTTTAATAATATTATTAGAAGCCAATTAAAGATAAGAAATACCCAAAAATCTTTTACTTCCTCTAAATACGGCTGTTTAAAATACATTATGTCTAAATTTATTACAGTAGTTTTAATACTGTTGGGTAAGGTTACATATATTATTCATGTCTGAATAGTTCAAGTCAATAAATATGAATCTTTTGAATTTGGGTTTAGATTTAATATACCTATTATTTAAAATAATATAAAGTATGGTTTATACCTGGTAGTCAAGTAAAACGGTTAATGTGGATAAACGGCTGATGTAATACCTTTTACCACCAATGATCCCGGAAACATCAGATCCCGGAAAGAAGGGATCATGTCGTGAATAGTGTAAGCTCAGGATTCAATTTCATATTTATTAGAATTTTTCATGGGAGTTAATATTATTTTGTTTACGATGTAATTTAAACAGTCCGATGTGTGTATAGCTACTTATTTATCTTTTTAAAACCTAAAAAAATGTATACATATAGTGGGTTCATATTCCAGATTGTTCTTTTCTTAACCATACAAAGCAACGGATTGTGTTTTATTCATATTTATTATACGCTATAACTTGCTTGCAGACAAATTCTAATTAATATTTTAAATGAAATAGAATTTACAACTAACATTTCCACATTTCTTTTAAAGCACATTGAGCTGTAAAATAAAATAACCAAATAAATGTTTGAAATATTGTATACTATTACTATCAAGGTACAAAACAAAATCTGGATCTTTTCCGTTAATTCACTACCACTAACCTTTTTGGTGTCCGTTAATTCACTACCACCAATCTATTGCTCGAAAAACCAATCATTTTTCGGCCACTATTCTTACGGGGGTAGGAATCCGATATCACTGGCCTTATCTTATCACTTTCCAACAACTTACACACGTAGAGCGTATTCGGCGGTAATTCAGTCATTGAATTTACTAGTTTGTCAACAACTTTGGTAGGAACCTAACCTGAGCTAACCTAAGCTAACTGTAATTGCGATAAAAAAATTAGTGGTAGTGAAATAACGGAAAAAGTAGTGGTAGTGAAATAATGAAAAAAAGTAGTGGCAGTGAATTAACGGAAAAGATCCCAAAATCTTATTTGCTGCGAATTGAATATTACATTGAGTTTGTTTAAAGTACTATATTAACTACATACACTGTAAAAGATGATCTATTTCTCTGTTTTATATAAAAATAATGCGTAACGTATTTTTTATTTTTTTCGCAAGACCTCGACTAAAAACACACGTAAAAAAGACAAGATAAATTACATGAAATACTAATACAATTGTAATGATAGTAATTGAATTACTAGCATTTATTTAACAAAATAATTAACAGAATATAAACATTGCGTGTGAATGATATTCTTAATTTATTTTTGAATTATAGATACTAACTTAAAAAATAAAATAAGAACCACAGTAAAAATATTTAGTTTTGGCTGTGAACATTTATTTAAAACCAAATGTTCTAAAGGAAACAATTTGGTCTATAGTTTATTTTACAAGAACTATATTTGTAATGATCAATTTTTATTATATATTTAAGTGTCCCTATAATGAATTAGAAACTTTATTTATTTCCATATTTTTTCAATATTGTTCACAACTAACACCCACGCCCTTTTAATCTAAACGCGCTAAATTGCCTGGAAAAAGGATTTTCCATGTTACTTTAGTAAAGAAGAAATTCCTTGCATTAAACCACCCATTACCGCTGACAACCAGAACCTGGATAATTTCCATTTCACGAGATGTAAACAATCTCAATGTTTAGCAATTTTTTATCTCGACTTTGGTTAGCAATATCTATTAGAAGTAAAAATATGTTTATTATGGGTAAAAATTGGTCATGCAATTAAGCACATGGAAACAAGTTTATAACTTTCACCATAGCTACTTTTGGTATTTCATAATATCTGTAGTCCTTTAGTAGTATTTACCTCTACTATTGGTAGTAACAATACAGAAGTAGTTCTTATGACAGTGTTAATAAATTCATTAAACAAGTTGATAAATAGTTTCTATAGTGATCAACATTTTAATTAACTAAAAATATTCAACCGAAATTGCTTACATACTATAAACATATGTCTGACCCTTTTTGACCGTATATATGTTATTTTAGAAATATGTCTGATAATGTTATTCTTAACAAATCATTGCAGTTACAGCAGAAAAAATATTAATCAAAATGAATTTTTAATAAAAAGCTTTCAATATAAAATGAAAAAAAAGGGAAAACTAAAAACCCAGTCATAAATAGTTATTGAAAACTGCTAGCACAATAAATTTGTTACATTGAGAAATTCCAGCTAGTGTTAAGCAATTTTTTTTATACATTTACATGACAATAGTGATATAGTTTTCTGATTGAAAATCTCTTCCTTTTTTTGGCTTTGAGTGTTTATTTTTGTTTTGATGTATACACCTGTCAATCTAAATTACAGTCTGGTTCCTCATTTATAACTGACCTTAACAGTTTAAATAGTTTGGCCCTCTCGTGGTTGCTTGCTTCCGTCAGGAGGCGGTCGACAACTTTGTGGTTCTAACATTGAATAAGACTTGATTGAAAATGCGTCCTTAGAATGTGTATTGCAAATCTGGTCACATTTACTTCATAAAAGTGTTCCCACTTATAGCCCCATTCAATATACGTTTGTTATTAATACTGCATACAAAATGCCGTATCATATTCTAAGAACGTTCATTGATACGCAACCTTAATCGTTGCGTACTGTTTTCGTTACGTAACACAATTGATACGCAATGGCAACATTTGATTCAAAATTGGTCTCTAATAAGGATTACTAATTGAATATTATTATATATTTTTTAAAGTCAAAAACGTTTAGAATATAAATATAACATAACTCCATGTATTTAGTAAAATAGCATGATATCTATTATGATACCAAAATAAATAATACTGCATAAATAAAAAGAGAAATTGTTATTTGGTTCAAATGTGTTATTTTAAAAATTTTCTTTATAAATAATTTTTTTTAATCTAAAAATATATAACTTATAGAAATAGAATTCGGTTTATCCCCAGACGACTCAAGTTTCTCAAAAATATTAATTTCTACAAGAGAATTTTCAATAATTAACATAATTAATAATAGTAAAAAAGTATTAAATATAAGACCATAAGCATGTTTTTTTTTTTTTAATTTCTATTGTAATTATTTGTTTTGACTGTGGATTTTTATATTTAAATCATTTTCTTGTCTTTTTTGATGTTTAAATTACTCTGTTAAAGCTTTAGTAATGTTCATGTTTTATTTTATACTCCTTTAACTTATTTATTTATTAAGTGTAATTTAAATGTTATCTCTAAACATCTTGTTTTTGTGTGTTAGTGCAAAGTCCGGAACCCTCAAAATGTTAGTATCATGTGTTATACGTGGAATTAAGTTAACTGATAATAGAATACAAGAGAGAATTTTATAAGGATAAAAGGATAAAAATAAAATAATTTATTTATATTACGGTAGCACTTTAAGGTAGCACTATTGGTTATTTATATAAAATTATAAATTTCATTCACTAATTAAAAAATTTTGGGATATTAATTGTATAATAGTATATGCTTGGTAGTTTTCATTTGATTAAACATTGTCTCGCTTTGTTTTATAATCCATTATATTCTTTATATATGAGAACTAAAGTACGTTATCTCGTTACAGTACTAAATACAGTAGTTTATGAATAGTTTTTCAAACAGAAATATTTGTAATGTTGTAGAAATAAGTTGTTTTTGTGTGACTACGTTTTATTAAAATTAATTATTTCAATTTGAACACACACTCCAGTTCCTTAGCTAGGCAATGGTTGTGTGGAGGAGAGTAACGGTAAGTTCTCTTCTTGCCGTCTACCCGATTTAAGTTGGCTTAAGAACTGGATGCACAACATTAATGATTAAATTGGAAAGTTGAAAAATGTTTTCATGAAGGTAACTTCCTTCTCCGCTCTCGACAATCTTAGGAGGATCATGCTTTTGTACTACCTACCAATTATTCCTTTATAATGACCTCCTTCATCTTTATCTTGAGCAGAGCATTGCCTCTGTCTTCCTATTACATTTTTTCTTTTAATTTAGTAATGTTGTCAGTTCTTTTGGATCCAAGATGATAGGAACGATCTCTACTGCCCCTTCTAGTTTACGGTTCATGGGTTCAGACGAGGAATATCTCTCAGGAGAATTGGATTGCTATACTTCTTATTTTATAAACGTAAAAAAATGTAATATATATATTATATACATATATACATTACATTTTATAAACAATACTGATCTCTAAGAATGGCTGCAGGTATAGTATTTGTGTCCCGAACTAAACAATATTGATATCCAAGAATGACTGCAGGTATAGTATTTGTGTCCCGAACTAAACAATATTGATCTCCAAGAATGGCTGCAGGTATAGTGTTTGTGTGACGAACTAAACAATATTGATATCCAAGAATGGCTGCAGGTATAGTATTTGTGTCCCGAACTAAACAATATTGATCTCCAAGAATGGCTGCAGGTATACTGTTTGTGTCACGAACTAAACAATATTGATCTCTGAGAATGGCTGTAGGTATAGTGTTTGTGTCTCTAACTAAACAACATTGATCTCCAAGAATGGCTGCAGGTATAGTGTTTGTGTCCCGAACTAAACAATATTGATCTCCTAGAATGGCTGCAGGTATAATGTTTCTGTCACGAAGTAAATAATATTGATATCCGAGACTGGCTGCTGGGATAGTGTTCGTGTCTCTAACTAAACAACATTGATCTCCAAGAATGGCTGCAGGTATACTGTTTGTGTCACGAACTAAACAATATTGATATCCAAGAATGGCTGCAGGTATAGTGTTTGTGTCACGAACTAAAAAACATTGATATCCAAGAATGGTTGCAGATATAGTGTTTGTGTCACGAACTAAACAACATTGATCTCCAAGAATGGCTGCAGGTATAGTGTTTGGGTCTCTAACTAAACAACATTGATCTCTAAGAATGGCTGCAGGTATACTGTTTGCGTCACGAACTAAACAATATTGATATCCAAGAATGGCTGCAGGTATAGTATTTATGTCTCTAACTAAACAACATTGATATCCAAGTATGGCTGCAGGTATAGTGTTTGTGTCTCTAACTAAAAAACATTGATCTCCAAGAATGGCTGCAGGTATAGTGTTTGTGTCACGAACTAAACAACATTGATATCCAAGAATGGCTGCAGGTATAGTGTTTGTGTCTCTAACTAAACAACATTGATCTCCAAGAATGGCTGCAGGTATACTGTTTGTGTCACGAACTAAACAATATTGATATCCAAGAATTGCTGCAGGTATAGTGTTTGTGTCACGAACTGAACAACATTGATATCCAAGAATGGCTGCAGGTATAGTGTTTGTGTCACGAAATAAACAACATTGATATCCAAGAATGGATGCAGGTATAATGTTTGTGTCTCTAACTAAACAACATTGATCTTCAAGAATGGCTGCAGGTATACTGTTTGTGTCACGAACTAGACAATATTGATCTCTGAGAATGGCTGCAGGTATAGTGTTTGTGTCTCTATCTAAACAACATTGATCTCCAAGAATGGCTGCAAGTATAGTGTTTGTATCACGAAGTAAACAATATTGATCTCCAAGAATGGCTGTAGGTATAGTATTTGTGTCCCGAACTAAACAATATTGATCTCCAAGAATGGCTGCAGGTATACTGTTTGTGTCACGAACTAGACAATATTGATCTCTGAGAATGGCTGCAGGTATAGTGTTTGTGTCTCTAACTAAACAACATTGATCTCCAAGAATGGCTGCAAGTATAGTGTTTGTATCACGAAGTAAACAATATTGATCTCCAAGAATGGCTGTAGGTATAGTGTTTGTGTCATGAAATAAACAATATTGATCTCCAAGAATGGCTGCAGGTATAGTGTTTGTATCAGGAACCAAACAATACTAATCTCATATTTAATATATACAAAACAATAGATTTTAAAACAATGGAAATGTTCGTTTGTGTGTTAAAGAAATTATATAAAACAACCGTGATTAGGAGTTTACCGTTGAAGTGCAATATTAGTTAAAAGCTTAGGTAAATGGGTAAGGAAAGTGTTTTATCGGTCCAGAAAACTCTGTCATCAATGTTGTTTTTAGTCAGTTTAGTTAGCTTCCTATAATTGGACTGCTTACGGTTCATACAAACATTATGAAGTCAGCCTGGCTGACTTATTCAGGCACTGTCTACTCGTTTTATATATTTTTGTGAGATATAATATGATGTAATGATAATATTCTTAAAAAATATATATTTTCCATACAGTTATCATAAAAACGGTTATGTAGCTTATACGATTTTATACGATTTATCTTTTGGATTCACTGTTAATAAGTTCAGTTCTAATATTTGATTCCAATCATTTAATAAATATAACGCCATTCTCATACTTTAAACAATTTCCGTATATTATACAATGGAGCTGAACCTTATTATTAATATAAATTATTATTAGTTATTTTTATAATATAAATAAAAAAACATATACAGTTTAAAATACTACAATCATAATAATAAAACTTCCAATATAACCTCTAGAAACAGTAAAACGGAAACATTATTAAAATATTAAATGATTTAACTTCTATAGAAAAGTCTACTAACTGCTTGATATACTATCGTGTTGATATAATTCAGTGTAATATTAAAATACATAAACTATTTGATAAAGAATATCTTACGACCCATCAGGAATGTTATTATCACGGTCTTTATCATACGTTACAGGTGAGAGATGTTTCAGGACATTAAGATCGTTTATACCTCTTCTTTTGAAAGCCGATATTTTATCACTCTTTCCAGAGTAATCATTTTCTAAAAGATGATAGTAAAAAAATTACAATATAAGAGTTAATGGTGTTGATAAACTATATCAAAATTGTTACTCACTATATTATCATCAGGATAAATTGGTGAAAAACCATTTCATAAACGTTATGAAATATATAAATATATCTAAATAATTTTTAGTACAATATTAAATATAATAGTACATATTTGACTAACTATTTAGAATATATTCATTACACTTAATAACTTTGATTTTGTAAAATGAAAGATTCACAATAAAAAGGTTTTGAAGACTAGAAAATCACTTTAAAATACTTCTACTCACTATACATTTTGTATTTTTTAAAACACCTCACTTGCCAGTTCACATTAGCCTACAGGCTTGTGCGTCAACTTTATTCAACGAGTGAAGTGCCGACCATTGGCTCAGTGTGGATTCGGATCTTGGACAACGCCCTCTACAGTCCGAAGCCTTATCCACTGAGCAACCACCACGGAGTGGATAAGGCAGTCTGTGGTCTAAAAACAATTGTCCTATTTAAATTAGTTTAGACAAAAATCTTGACAACTAAAAAAGAGAATACAAGTATATCAAAACAGCATAAAGAATCAATTTGAAAATTATTCTAAACTTTCAGATCATGTTTTGGAAGAAGAATATAAGGTGCAATGGTCAGCAGCAAATATAGTATACAAAGCAAGCAAATGGAAAGAAAGCACGACAAAAAAAAAGGAGCATGCATGGCTGTAGAAAGCTGTATTTCGCAATCCAGAGGCACCTTACGCCCAATATACCTGCCTATTATAATATTACAAGTAGTAAATAAAATACAAAATTAATAAAAGACTAAAAAAATTTTATCAAAATTTATATAGTATATATTCAACTATTTTTTTTCACTATTTTAAAATAATTAATATGTTAAATATTTTAAGAAATATATAACTAACTAATTAATTTATGTTTTTATTAAAAACTGTTTATGTTGTTAAGTATTTAAAAATGGTTTCAGATTGTAAAGTCGAAACACGACATTTTTTAAAAACAATGTGTAGCTAATTAACATAGATAAGTAAAGTGGCTTTTTTCTATAAATAGGAGGAAACTGTCTTGTGAATTTTTCCTAGGTTTAGAGGTTATGTAAATTCATTCACATTATCTGTTATATTTAATTTTACGAATTTTAAAATCCAAGAAAACAATGTTTCAAGTAATTGATAAAACATTTTTTTCATGTAAACATAACATTGATAAACTTATAGGTAACATTCTTATCAACTACGTTTTAAAATATAAATGCACAAAATGAACGGATGTTGGAGTAATAACGGTGGAAATTTGATGTAAAGTGAAACCTTGTAAAAATTCCGCTACTTATTTCGTTTCAACTAAACTAACAATAATCAGAACTGATGCAACATTTTTAAAGTCGAAAGTCATAACTCACAACAAACAAAGAAACAACCTTCAAACTAATTTCTAACCTTTAACGACTACAAGTCCACATACTTTCTGCGCCGACAAAATACTGTGGATATCCAGTTGGCACACACAAATATAAAGGTCATATTTTATATTTCTAATATGCTTAGTTATGTTTACTCTATTGAATGTAACAATAGTAGGGCAAGGGTATTTTCTGACATCAGTTTATGTTATAAACATTGAACCAGGTGGTAAAACCCGTTGAGACCCAGATGTTTGCAATCAGCTGATGGCTCTGAAAAGATAAAATCAACCATATTTCTTTACTCCCTATCATTACGTTGCACATGTGTTTTATCAAATAATAAGACTGGAGATTTTTATAGGATTAGAAACGAGGATATCAGGGTACCGTTGTTTAATATTATTGGTATATAATTATAATTTTGTGATTAATTGATTTTTCTTATAAAAATTAGTGTATACCAGTCTCAAGAATATAAATAAAGACAGAGAAACAGGAATGTATAATTTTATTTTAATTTTAATGGGGAAAAAGAAAATAATCATTATTTTCTTCATGGTGTAAAATGAAACTAATACTATATTTTATACGTGAGTTAAGTGTAAGAAAAAATATATTTTTGTATAGTTTGTATATGATGATCGACATTGGACATTTCAAACATGTCCTGGATTGGTGCATAATCTGATCGCGTTGGTACTGGTAAAATTAGTAATTAAAAAGTTCTTTAGTAAAAGTAATTGCAAGACAATTGAAATAAATATTGGACAATTTTTAAAACAGTTATATAACTCTTTGTACTTATCATATTAACTGATATTTTATTTCAATATCCAGTAATACGGTTATATTTTAATGCTTCTTTTTGCTGTTATCATTTTTAATAGGATTTATATTTATTTTCATGGTTATATACTTCAGATATTGTATAGCATACTCACAACATATTATTTAAAAGTGATAATTATACTACAAGTTGATATGAAAATATTTAGGATTACATTTTAATGATTAAATACATAAAATTAGCCCGAAATAGTGTGGTAAAATATTTTGAAAGGGCTGAAAACAATCGATTCCTATATTTTCTTGTGCATACATAATTATTAAGTATGGCAATCCGTACTTTGTAAGGTCTATTTTGATTTAAGAAACACCTCATATTTTGTAATTCTTAGAAGCATTTCCATCAACTGTGGCCAGAATGTGTAATAAAGTCTGCTGTCTTAATTCATGTTCTTTTATATATCAATAATGAAAAAACAAAATCAATATTGCTATTAAAATACTTCCCTAATTTTACATAATTAAAGTAGCTAGTATTAATTATAATTATTTTAAAAATAAAATGAGATATAATTTGTTTGTTGTTGTGACATTTTTTATGAAAAATTTCTACATATCCCAGGGAGGAACTTTTTGAATAATCTTGTTTCTTTCAACCATTTAATTTCAGGTGTGTCATCTCACTCCATCTCGCATATGACAATTATATTTCAGTTCAATTTGGAGGGGGGGGGGGTTTCTAAAGAATCTTATAATTTCTCCTTCATTATGATTTTATTTCATTTAGCTATTTAAAAAGTACAAACTATAAAAACATGTAGAGTAACGTGTAACATTCATGTATACAACGTGATCACACTAATGTCTACGAGAAAATTTAGCAAATATTTTAAATTAGAGGTAAATAAGTTTAAAACATTTGTATGACTTTTGAAATAATAATTTTACTAAATAAAAATGATGTAAGTGGCTAGCATAACCCCAAAACACCCGCAAACATTAAAAATATAAAAGAATGATTATCCTCTTTGCCAGGGAGGGGAAACTTTGGTCAGCTGCTGAATGGTTAAATTAACCTAAAGCCGAGGCGTATGGATGGATTGGGGAAGCATTCTATCAATCCAGGAAAGTCTCTCAAGGGTGCGAGTCTAGAGCAGTTGTGCCAACTCACTTCAACCAAATTGCCAATGCTTCACTGAACGTATTGTTAAATATATATATATATATATATATATATATATATATATATATATATATATATATATATAATACTTGTTTGTTTTTGTAAATGATCCTACTGCCATTTTTCACTCGTATCATTTACGATAGTAACTATACATATTAAGTTTTATAAAAACAATAAATGCATTACACTCAGAACGTTTGTTTTCAATTTGCGTAAGAGCTTTTTACAAATAATTGAGAGGAAAGGAAATGATCAACCTATCGGTCTGGTACAAAAAGACACAATCCAATCAGATTCACCTTGCAGGAACTGTTGGACGTGAATATATAAGTTGCGGACAGCAGTTGTCCCACGTCCCTTCTTGGACACGATTGGTCAGAACTATTCAAATATAAGTTGTACCCCGCCCTCAGCAATCCCGGGGAGTATATGTGCGTGTGCGTGCGAGCATGCGTGCGTGTGTGTAATAGGTTTTAAAATGAATTATTTCCATCATTTCTAAAAAAATGCAATAATATTGCGATAGAGCATTATTTAAATTCACGTGCGACAACTGTGATAAATGAAAAGCGTAAAAGTGACTTGTTTGTTGTAATTCTTTGTAGTTGTCTGTGGACTTGTTAAATATTTATAACAAACTTAAGAACATTAAGTAAATAATAATTGTATTCCTAATCGTGGAAATTAAGTATTTAAGTGATTTTGAAACAACAGGATTAAATGGGATTCAAAATGAGTTAAATATGAATACATTTTTAAATATTAACTATGGGTTTGTAATCCGAATACTTGATTCAGATAATAGATTCATATTTAAAAAGATATCTTGTTTATGTGATTTTTATTGCAATTGTTTGGCTTCCACAGAATAACGCGATCATTGCACAGCTAAGATCATGCTACATATTTAGGTGTAATATAAATTAAAAGAAATGTGCAATTATTTTACTTAAAAAAAATATTTGTTATACTTTTAAAAAAATCATTAAAATAATACTCCAATTGAGATAATATTTAGTACCAGTATTAGATTACTGTGATCAATCGATTGTTCATAACTTACTTACAACCCTCATACATTTTATACTTTATTAATTAAAGTATGTACCGAATTTGAACAAAAAGCAAAACATATTGTTGATTTGGTTTTACCTAAAGTAGGTTAGTGAACTTGTTTTGTTTTTTTATCGTAATAGGTACAATATTTGAATATTTTTTGTGAAATGGGAAGGAGTTAATTACGTGTATTAATTGCTATAATATCTGTATTAGATTAGTTTGTATACTGTATATCTAAACATAGTCTATAACTGATATACAAGATGGAATAAAAATGGAAACGCGCTCACAACTTTTGTATGACTTAACTTGTAAACGTGAAATCTTTTACATGGTCATGGTTACAAAGAACATACTTTTTGACACCATTAGCGACATTTCATCTCTTCAGGGAGACGGCCCACGAGGAGTTGAACGAAAATCTTGGACGAAAGTTTGATATCAAATAAAAGGTCTATTCAAGAGAAAATATATGCTGCAGACCGGACTTCGAAAGGTTTATCCTTTCCAGAGTAGCGGTCATTTGAATGTCAAAGTAACTAATTTGAACAGTTTTATTTATCCTATATTTAACGGCTTTAAGTAAATTATTCTGATAAAAAAATAAACTTTTTGAAACACAATTATTAAAAAAATGATCAAATGATGTATGGAAAAAAATAACGTTGTGAAAAGCGTTTCCATACTTTTTCCAACCTGAATTTGGAAATTCTATATGTAATCGAAATTATGTAGTAAGTTAGAGAGTAAAAATCAAGTAAATAAGAGATTTTATTATAAGTAAACTGTAATTATGACGATAAAACAGTCAGTTTTGGTTGGAAAAATACCAATCTCAGAGTTTAAGAATTTAATTGTCGTCCCAGCCAAGCCGTGGGCTTATTTAAACTTACTTTAGTGTATTATAGTTGAAGAAAATTGTTTCTCCTCTATTTGACTTTTAAATTTATATAACCTCAATTCATGTTGAATCTAATTTCATAAAATAAAAGGCATGCACTGCTTAAGGGTGTTTTCCAACAATCATTACTTTATTTACAGTAAATCTGGTGTTTTATGTTTGCTGGAACCTGACTTTAAGATTTTATCTCAATTTAAGGAATGGCAGTGAAATAATATTTATTCAAATTAAAACTATAAAAGTTCAGTATTATTGATCAAGAACTTAAAACAAAGCAACAATACACATATATTACAAAATCCTTGCTTACTACAAACATACATCTACCTAAGATATAAATGCTTTATTTATTGTTATATCATTGAATGTCTCAGTATTATTTATTGTAAAAGGATATACTGGATCGCTTATAATATATTATGTAATGGAAACCAAGACAAAGATGGCAATAATATCTGTTGCGACCCAGATGTTTGTAATCAGCTGATGGGGTTGAACAGATAAAAGAAACGACATCTCTTTATTCGCCATTATTACGTTTCACGTGTTCTTTAGAAAGTATATAGCGAATGGTTTTTTTATCAGCTACCATTTATTAAACTGTACAATATAACATTTGTAATATGTATTATATTTGGGAAAAAGTGAACAAGTTATGTGATATTAATAAAAATATCACGTGATCTTCTGTAAGAAAGCTAAATCCAATCAAAAAGACATCTAGGACCTGCCTCTATTATAATAGTTATGCTAGCTAATCCCTTTGTAAAAGAGGGCAAGGGAAACTCTGTAACTCTGGATAGACTCCCCGCAATCACATTATTGATAGTGTCAATACCCATTTACATTTCCAGCTCCCTTCAAGCCATTTAGGACCTGAGTCACTAAATCCATTTATGCTAGCTAATATATCCTTAAAATAGCGCAGTTATCACTCTGTAACTATGTGATCCATTGTTTGGATAAAATCCTTGTGATTACATTATTGATAGTGTCAATCCCCATTTACATTTCCAGTTAACATCAAGCCATTTAGAACCTGAGTTACTGATTCCATTATGCTAGCTAATATATCCTTAAAAGAGCGCAATGAGCAATCTGTAACTATGTGAACCATTGTTTGGATAACACCCCCGCGATCACATTATTGATAGTGTCAATCCCCATTTACATTTCCAAGTGCGATTCCAACTTAAGGATGGAATATTTATAAATACCATTAACGTTTTGTATAGTAAACACTGACATCATAACTTATACTTTTGTAATTAAAAAAAGAGTATGTGTTAACTTAATTACTATTGACAAACGTATGAAATACCTCTGTGTGCAATAAATTGACGTATTGCATATTAATAAATTTTTACAATATGTATGCTACAACTTAAATAATTCATAAACATGCATACACAATTTATATTTTGTGTAAATTAACATGTCTTTTTTTTTAAATATAATTATGAAATTTAAGCAAAATAAAAATATTCACTGTATTAATTAATTTAATACTTAAAGTGTGGACGAAATATAATATGCAGCTATGTAACCGTTAAGTGGTAATATAAATTGAAAAAATTTATATATGTATATATTTTTTTTCGATCGCTCTTTTTAAATGCCTTTGACTAGTATAAATTTGGTTTATTGTTGACAAGCTGTATTTAGTAACAATAAGTGATATAACTTGAGATGTTTACGCGTCAAATTGTTTAATATAATACCATTTGTGTTTCTCAGCAACCAACTTAAGCTTAAGAAGACGTTTAATTTAGATTAGGGCCTTGACAGATGATTGCTCGCCATGCTGTCATGAATGTGTACACCCTTGAATACAAATGATTATCTAAATAAAATTAAATATATTAAAAAATAATATTTTAACAGTAATACAAGATATTTTTAATTAATGAATTGAAATATATGTACCTAAGAATATCTTAACCAAAAGAACAAATACAACATTACGTTATCAAATGATTGAACATTGAAGTTTTTTTTTATTTACTTATTTATTTTTATCATCTCTGTAGTAGGAGGTATTCATCATGGCTAAAATGGAATTGATAGCTTATATAAGTCATTATATCAGAGTGTTTTAAATTAAAAATAACAAGTTTTGTATAATAATTAAGTTTTAACAATAGTTTTTGTTAACTTGTGTATTTTCCTAAGAAAACATTAATTCAATAATTTTGCGTTCCTGGATAATACTTTTTTTATTAGCATAATACGTGTTGGTACATATACAGTACAAATAAAACGTCACAAAATACAAAATTTATTACAATATAAGCACAAAATGCTCAAATATATTAAAATACAAGTAAAAAATGCACAAATATTATGGTGATCGATTTAGGTGTGAATCTTTTTGTGAATCCCGAAAGCGTGGTTCACCGAAATCGATCACTATAATATTCGTGCCTTTTGTACTTGTATTGTGATACATTTGTGCATTTTGTGCTTATATTGTAATACATTTGTGTTGTGTGACGTTTACTTGTACTGTTCCTGGATAACTCCACTTTCCTTAGATTATCTTGTCAAAACATGAAAAAATTAATAAGTTATAATTTGACGTTATAAGACCCATGAAACAAGGGAATTGACTGTTATAATTAAGTTTGCATGTGTAATAATTTAGTATGGGATCCAACCATTGCCAACAAACAAATAAAATTGGTTTCAGCGTTTTTTAAGTTAAACTAGTTTATTGATATACATTACTATTATTATCCTATTATAATTTTCACACTTTTGTAAAAACCCTTGTTTAAGAATAATTTTGCCTTTCCTCAAAAAATAAATAAAGTCCAATACTTACAGTTTGACAAATTAGATCTGTTATATGTTCATGTCTTGTTTATCTCCTAAGACTCTCGAAATTATCCTTTCCTCTCATTAAATTATTAATTGTTCTGGAATAATTAATAATTTATATAGAGCGAGGTATGCTACTATATCTTAGTTACCATAAATGTTATGTCCTTCAAAGAATAAACTAAATTCTACAATCGACAAATTAAACAGTGAACAATCTCATAAGGAAAATGAAAACTATAAACTCAGGATTGAGAACAGTTATAGTTATGGTTATGAACATATATCACCAGTAGAAATAAAACAAAGCTACAGTTTAAACCAATAAAACCTATTCTAACCAATGCCGATTGAAATTCACAAAGTAATTTAAAATATGAATTCTGACTTCAAATTCAACCAGTCATACATCAAAGCTATAGATGACCTTGAGTCACATGTATGACGTAGGTGGGGAAGTGTACAAGATGGATTTACAAGGTGTCGCCCATGCGTCCATTACTTCCATTGAGTAACCCACCCCTGAGGACCTGCCAGTGTGAATGAAACACTTGATAGATCGGAAGTCCTCAATTACAATAGTTAACTGATATCAAATAAAAAGGCCAAAGTAGCAGGTAAGCATTCACCTCCTTTTGTGTAGTTCCTCTAATACTGTATTTCAAGTGTCAGACACTTCACGGTGCTTGAGTGAAGAGTCAGACACTTCATGGTGCTTGAGGGAGGTGTCAGACACTTCACGGTGCTTGAGTGAAGTGTCAGACACTTCACGGCGCTTGAGTGAAGAGTCAGGCACTTCATGGTGCTTGAGGGAAGTGTAAGGCACTTCATGGTGCTTGAGGGAAGTGTCAGACACTTCATGGTGCTTGAGGGAAGTGTCAGGCACTTCATGGTGCTTGAATGAAGAGTCATACACTTCATGGTGCTTGAGTGAAGTTACAAAAAAATGTTTTGTTACGAGCACACTACGTCTGAAAGTTTGTAAAAATAAATAAAATAGAAAAAAGTATAAGACCTTATAAATAAACAGAAAATCATGGATCATAAAATATTTATTCGTGCACAAAGTCACATATTCAAATGGCATGTTATTCAATGGGTGTAAATGCAAGGTGTGAAGGTTACGGCTGGCTAGTATCGTCATGCCATTGGTTGATGAATTCACAACCTCCATGTAGTTCCAGCACTTGCTGTAAGAGCACTCTGTAGGAAGTCGGGAGATACAGGTGGATGGATACAGGAGATAGACTTTGTTTGGGAGCTGTAATAACAACATAGTAAATGTCAGTTATAAAAACATAAAATTAGATTATTTTATTGCAAAATCAATAAATATTTATTGCTGATTAGAAGTAATCGGAACTATCCGTAAAGTTGAGCTGACCAACTCAACGTGTCTTATATGACGAAAGAATAATTCATTTCTTGCAATGTAAAAACTATAAATTTGGCATACTTACAATGGCTTACTAAAGGTACTTCTCATATTTTTCAGACACATTTATTACGAACAATTTATTTCTAGTCATATATTGTGTATTGGAAAAAGATGCAATAGCAGGTTAAAAAGATAATAATAAAGCAACAATTTAGACACACATAACGTAGATATAGTACTCCGTTGAACAAAATTAATATACATAGTGTACAGTAGCCTTACTCAACAAATAACTGAAAACCCTAATTGATTTTTAAGCTCAACCTCAAACCTATCAACATAAAAATATTAGCATCATATTGGGAAATACGTATTGTACCATACAACTGAAACAGCACACTTTCAGGATTCAAAAGAGAAAAACATTTAGATAAAATATATATGAATATAAAAATGTTAATAATTCAGTCAAAAATGTTCGTAGGGTAGGGTGGGTAGGTTCCTCAGTCACAGGAGTAAGTGAGGTAGGTCTGTAAGTTGAGGAAGCCTACAGACTCACCCACTGGAAGTGCAAACAGGGGATCGAAGCCTACTTACCACATACGTGACTTATGGAAGTCAATAAACGATATAACGATGACCATTTCTGTTGGGTTTGGGATTAATGGACACGTACACTACCGTTGATCATGAATTCATCTCAACTAACTCAAGAATAATTTCACATCACGAATGCAGGTACAATTGTTATTTCTCACATTTACTCATGTTTGTAAAAACAAAAAATCACTACAGGTGTTTTATTTTTAGATAATATAAACGTTTTGCACACAAGCTTCGGCAAACAAAAAAATAAGTTAATTTTGATTTTGATGTGGTTAGAAATCCCCCGTTTTTGAGAATTTATAGTTTTCGTATAATTAAAATAATCTATGTATTTCGTATAATTAGGCCGGTCAGTTCATTGGCATAATTTTTCATTATATAAATACAGTATTTTTTATTCCAGTTATTTTACTAGTCAGTTCTCCAAACATTAAACACACCAAACGACGATAAATAATATATATATTAGTAGAATTATTTTTTCAATAAAATATATTGACTAAAGGTAAATTTCAATAAAACCAAAAATTACAGGTTTCCTAAATATTGGTCAGAAACATTAATATTAGCCCAAAAAAGTGCAAGGGACACGTGTTTTAGTTCACTTCTCTATCAAGGGTTGGCACAGCTAGAACACCCTGCTTTGGCAAATCATGACGGCTGTGGAATTATCTTCCCACCAGTGTAAGTAACATTCCATGACGTCACCGGACTTACACTCACACAATGGCGTGCTCTGTGACTGCAGCAGTGAGTTTGAGAAACAGAATGAATGTTTTAGTTAGAGAGATTGGTACTTTTCACATTTAGATAGGGGTTTTTATGTTTAAAATATTGTTGTTAAATAAAATGATTAGATATATTATAGGTTCGGTTTAAGAAAGAGCTATGGTAGGTCCTATTTTTTCCAATAACTATATTTTTTACTTTTAATCGATGAATTATAATACGGACCCCTAGCATTCACTACTAATCATAGCTAATAAATGTTTAAAAATCGTTTTTCTGATGTCTTCTTCGTTGATTTCTTAATGGAATTGAGAGCATATGTATCACTTTGAACTTATGTTTTAAAATTATTTTCGAAACATCAGGACCTATTACCGTTGAATCTAACAAGAAATATATATATATATTTTAGGATGTAATAAAATTAAAAAATTGAGTACCCTTATATTTTTTATTAAAACTCATTACACAACATGTTTCGACTTTTTTGTCATTTTCTAGTGTAAATTAAAAACATTTACTATTTTTTAATTTACACTAGAAAATGACAAAAAAGTCGAAACATGTTGTGTAATGAGTTTTAATAAAAAATATAAGGGTACTCAGTTTTTTAATTTTATTACATCCTAAAATACGTAAGTAGCCCTAATTTTTTACTTTATATATATATATATATATATTCTAGGATGTACATTTACTTCTTTAAATAACAAAAACATCACTTCTCAACCATATACAAGTTTCAATGCAACTTTTATGTCACCAATCAAACAAGAACAAAGAAAACAATAGCTAAAAACATACTTTTAATATATTATATAATTTAAACAGTTTTAATGTGTTAAAATTAAATGTTCACTCTGCTTATGAGCTATTTTATCATGCGATTTTATTTTACATAATAGTGTAGTTATTTATTTACTACTTATAAACACGAGTTATTGTCATATTAGTGGTGAAAAGCACTTTAAAACAACGCGAAAGCACAAGAATGTGTTCAATTAGTGTAACTTATTACAACCAAATGGTATTACAAACTTTTAAATGTATTGGCTTGTTTGAATACATTTATTTTTAACTATATTTATCACTAAATAATCAATCTATTCACTCATTTCTTTAATTAAACGCGATTTTAGGAAGAAAACTGTTCAAGGGTATTATATATAATATTTCATATACAGTAATATAATCTGGAGGTTAGGTTAGATTGAAGTTCATGAATAATATAGGATCTGGGTGGATACATATGGCCATAGTTCCAGGTAGGTCACCGGGATCCCTCAGTAAATGAATATTTAATAACGCACAGACAGGGCTTGGATTTAAGGGAACGGTGCAATATTTCTGGTGAGTGAGACCGTAGAATGAGGTTTGTATTATTATAGGGCAAATTAATGCTGTAACAGTAGTTTTGAACAACCTTTTTATAACTTATAATAAAAACATTTAGCCAGTTATAAAATCTAAGTTTTTATTGGAGTTTGATTAAACAGAATGTTAGTAATTGACGTAATAATATTTTGATTTAAAAATGAGTTTGTTTGATCAAAATTTCTTGTAAACAAACAGTGATGGAACAGTTAATATAGAGACTCTGTCTAAACACATATTTGTATGACCAATACTATCATATGTAAACTAGTATCGTCTTTTGTGGAACGTTATGTATTTTAACAAAATTGTTTGAGTTTTTATTTTACGTATTATTGTAATTATTTATTTACTACTTGTAAACAAAACTGATTATGACATTAGTGATAACAACCAAATGGTAATAAAAACCTTTAAATATATCGGCATCTTTGAATACGTTTCTTTTGAAATATATTTATCACTATCTATTCAATGAAATTATCCGGATTAATGATCCAGATCAATGGACCTTTTCCATTAATTCCCTACCGCTACTTTTACCGTTGCTTTACTATCACTACTTTTTATTGGAATTACGGTTAGGTTTGGCTAGGTTAGGTGGCTACTAAAGTTGATCACAAACTGGTAAATCAAATGATTGACTTACTGCCGTAAACGTTCTCCGTGTGTAAGTTCTTGGAAAGCGATATGGCCAGCGATATCGGATTCCTAGTGGATAAGGAATACCACAGTAGACGTAAAAATTATTGGGAACAGTTTTTAGAGAAATATTATATTTTCAAGAGGTTTAAATATATCAAGAGGTTTAAATATTATATTTAAACCTCTTGATATATTAAACATTATATTTAAAGTGTTAAATATTATAGTTATTTAACTATGATTGGTCGGTAGCGTAGTTGGTTCAATCCCAGCTTCATATGCTAAAGATTCTAAATTCGATTCCGCTCAGATTCAATACATTTGAGAAGGATCAGCTGATAATCACCGGCTGTTCATTTGTCATAATAAATTAATGACACTTTCTAAGGAATAGTCGGCCTTAGATTGTAACAATGACTACATTCGCTCATCTACACTCATCACACTCATTCGAAATCCATATTCGCCCATATCTTGACGATCGGCGTCTTATGAATAAATAAAATAAAATAAATGGAAAGAAAAAAAGTAGAGGCATTGAACTAACGGAAAAGATCCGATTGAACTAATATTATTAAAATTATCCAGATTAAAGGTATTATATATTTTTAATTAACTTCAACATAGACTACTGTGTTTAAGAAATTTGAATATAAATTTTAGTAACCAAAAATTAACTATATATAATTGAAATCCTTATCACACAAATGTTCGAAACTAAATAAAAAAAAATTGTTAGACCATGAACACATAAGAGAAAATACCGTCTATTTCACAGTACTCAGATACTGTTCTCTTATTAAATTATTAATTATTCTAGAATATTTATATAGAATGATAGAATGAGGTATGCTACTATATCTTAGTTATCATAAATGTTATGTTCTGTACTTTTCTGATAAGTTATGACGGTCCCCATTCCCCAGAAATATTGCACCGTTCCCTTAAATCCAAGTCCCTGTCTGTGCGTTATTAAATATTCATTTATTGATAAGTATGTATGTCCTATCTATACTGTTCTGCAGTTCTATATACTTTATTCAGGGAACTTATGTTCCCTAAATATTTCCATTAATACTGATCCTCGAGGGCGAATGGAAGAGTGTACAATATTTAGGTTACTAATTAACAATAATGTTTCGTGCGTTACAGCAGTAAAAGAAAAAGATCAAAACCTATAACAGTATTTTCATCTTTTCAGAAACTTTAAGGAGAAAATTGATTCGTTAGAATCAATATAATAGGAAATATTTCTAAGATATAAAATGAATAGCTTTTAAGCTCTTTGATAATAACTATTCCACATAATTTTACAAACATGTCAAGTCAGCTTCAATCCATATCGCCTGAGACAATTTCTGGTCAGAGAATGCACAAAAACTGATCTTGTTGAGAGACTATAATTGGGCCAGGTAGTAAGCAGCCTGCGTGTTATATTTATCGCTTGTAGGGGTTCCAGCAGCAGAGGGGAATTGTTCCACCACTAAGCTGCTTTTATTCAAGGTTGTCACAATCTTCCTCAATTTAATTAATTTGAAAAAACTCAATAAATAAAAATTGAACATGTTTATTTTATTACTATTTATGAATTACAATATTATTCATTGTCTTATTACCATACTTGATTGTTATTGCAATACTAATAATGATTTAATTTAATCATTCTAAAAGTAATTTTTTGGTGTTCATAAAACCAACCAATATTCACTTCTGCTAATGGGCAGGGCTTGCTATTGCGCTGTTAGCATCAGGCCTTCTGACTCCTGTTTTCTATGACAGTGTTTAAATGCAATTACACAGTGGGGGAAGAGTAGTTCTCTCTCTCACTTCCACCACTCAGTGCATCTTACTGGCACAAACACATGGATTTCTCTCTCATCTTACGATATAAATTTTTTGTTTAATTATCACCTGTTTTGAGGTCCACTAGTGAAGAGCTAGCGTGGTTTTATTAAATGTACTACAGTTTAAGCTATCAGTAGTCTAAGACCTCACTAGTAATCAAATTACTAACCCAAATGTACCTATTACATGCATGAGATACATATTTGTAAGCAAAGTTGAAAGTTACAAAAAACAATAAGAAAGAAAAAAATAGTTCTTTTTTAAAAGAAAAATTCTTTTTAATTCAATGAAACTGTTATAATTTATTCCTTTAAAATTATAGTAAACATCATCCAAGAACACGGGATCATGATATTTAATGGTTAGTTAATAAAGAATATATATTTAAAAGTGCATATATCCCCATATCCCTTATTATTATTAAATAATAAAACATCTACAATGAGTGCTGCAGTATTCAAATATTCTCAAAACAGAATTATTGATGACGGAAAGAATAACTGACGTCGATTCAATTTATCGGGGCTGCTGATCATTTATGCCACACGTTTCCATTAGAATGTTCGTATCAGATCATGAAATACCACTAAACTGGTATTTACGACTTGGTGGAATTGTTTCTGAGTTTATTTCTGTGTTCCATTTCTCTTGTTTACTGTTTTGAGCAGCGTCATATCCTTTCGAATTATGTGTCATTGTGACAAATCAATGAATTATTATGTAACTCTAACGCAACAGTATTATTTTACTCATTTAAAATCCTTTACTAAAAGCCTGTAAATGTCAAACATCTATTTTAATGAACGTAAACCTAAAAACTGTCTCCTTTTCAGCAATCCGAAAATACACAACACTCTCTTAAGGATAAGGCGTAAATATTATTGTGCACTTCAATGTAAAATTTTAATTGTCTATGAAAGTCCTGTGGTGAAGATAGGACTATTTAATCCTCTCCATCATTTAACTACAATAGATTTCATCGTGTATATCACTAGGAATTTTAACGACAATCACGCTTATCTAGCGTTTTTTGGCAATTGGTTTGAACTCGCATTGAGTATGCCAAGTCGTTGCACTGTGAATGACGTTATAATTTTACAAAGTACACATTTGTTTGCTCATACTTTGGAGTATTCGATCCAGTAAAAAGGCGTGTTATCTTTTGAAACAAACTTAACACCATTGACTTTTCAGTAATTATTTATTATTGTAGTGTTTTAGGAGGTTAAAGTAACACACAATTCTTTATTGTATGATTAAACTCAGAATCATCTGTTAGTCCCATTGGGGTACTTGTTTAGCCCTCGGGAATGTTTTAGACACTTGTGAGTTAAAATGTCCGGTGGTATTAACTAGTGGAGGGTGGGTGGTGTGAACCGGTACAAAACTTAACGTACCCCACAACAAGTTAGGCACGTAGGCAATATCCTACACCCTCACGTTCCCCGCAGATTCAATTTGAAGTTAAACTCTAATTTTTGTCATGTAACAAAGACTATCATATGTGTTTTCTCGATTATTGAGCCTATTGATATTTATTTACGCATTATAGAGGGATGTCAACTCTGGGCAGGAATTTATCTATCGTTGCTTTAATTATGTATATAAAGCAATCCAAATTAAAAAATATCGTTTGGTCCTACTTTATGCTCAGTATATACTAGCAAATTACTGCCTAATAATTATCATTCGATTGTAGGATTACAAGACAGCGCATCGCAGACACATCCTTAATTGGTGAATGGAAGAAGCAAAATTAGTGTGCTGATATTTATTGTATTTTCTGATGTTTCGAGAGATAAATGATTACAAACAACCTTGATATTTATTTTTACTACTAATTCTTGAAGATCAATATCAGGCTTTCAAGTATCATAAGGGTTGATATTTACGTTCACTTTATGTCATCCACCTGGGTCATTATCTGTAAACTATCAAAATTAATGTTCTTCAAAATCACCTGAACTTAATAGTGTGCCAGAGGAGTTGACGGAAGTAGTTTGTCTTATATGGTTAAGAAACAGTTTTAAAGACAAGTTGCACGACAAAAGAGGTTCTTTAAGACCTTTTTATAGACAAGAGAAAAAAGTACCGATAGTTACATTTGTAAAGTAGACTATCGTGGATTGAAAGTATGTAATGTATTTGTATATTATATTGACTGGGCAAAAAGTATGTGGATTGAGTTCATAGGTGAGTCTTTCTAGTACTAACAAGGCACGTGAAAGTTGTGTAAAGCTATGCTTATTATTATCATGTAAGTTGGATTCCATCAGTAATATCAAGATGGTTAAGCGATAAGTGGCCAGTAAATAAAGAAGTTTTGTTTTTGTAGATAACGTTTATTGTGAAACTCAAATCACGTTATGTCTGAATTATAGTTCTGGCACTTATTAGTTCATTTTTATAACTCGCAAGATATGTACGATCAAACCTCGATGCGCTATATTTCTTAAACATATTCCATTTTGATACATCAATGCGTATGTATATTAAAACCCTACTGTAAGAATTAATCTGGTGAAATCTCTTAACATCTTGTGACATTGTCAACGTTTTGACATACATTCATTATTTATATTACTTCCTACATTGCATAGCATTCATTTCATTTCATTTAGTTAGAGCCATTGGATTTTAAAATAAATACCATAAAAAAATGTTTACTATTTGTTGTGTACTTGCAATTTAATTAGTATTGGAAAAAGATTAAAACAAACCAAACCCCGTAAATTGTGTTCGATACCAACGTAACTGTTATTCCACTGTGATGGGTAACTCAATTATCAACCTAGGTTACAGTCTGTTTGTGCGCAGTCATATAATTCTACACTGGTTTGGTTTAATAAAGTTTCCTTCTCATATGAGACTGCACCAATTAAATACTACCATCCTTATTTCTGAAAGACTGTTTTAAAAATACTTATATTATTTTTTATTCTTACAAATAATAAAAGTATAAAATTAAATTTCTATACTTTTATTATTTATAATAACTTTTTTATCAAAACATAATTTGAACCAATATCTTCCCCTAACCTAACGTAACCCTACCTAACCTAACCTAAAATAACCTAACCTAACGTAACAGCCTAACCTAACGTAACCCTACCTAACCTAACCTAAAATAACCTAACCTAACGTAACCCTACCTAACCTAACCTAACGTAAGGTAACCTAACCTAACGTAACCCTATCTAACCTAACCCATCTCAAAATATTTTTACACGTACTTGTGTCTTATTTTCAAATATTTTATTCTGTCACTGCCTAAATCCTAGTTTCGTAACTATTCAACTTCTGCTTTTCCGGTTGAATGAATGCCAGGAATCGCTCCTGAAAATAACGCAATGGACAATCACTAACAATGTGATCCATAGTTTGCATTTTGACTCCACAATTACACGGCTGCTCATTTGCCATTTCCCACTTATCCTAATCCTCAACAGAGAGAAAGCGACTCAACATAGGCTATTCCTTACAATGAAGGTTCATTCCACCGATGAGGGTCATGGGATCTGATACCAGACACTTGTTTCGACGGTCAAATATATCCCAGTTTGTTTTTTGTAAACATTTGTTTGAGATTAATAGGGTCGACGAGATGGTTTTTTAGATTTAGCAATCACGTTGTGAGATATTTTGCAAAATGGGAAGATTCGGAAGGGACAGGACGTTTTTTTAACTCTCTGAGAAGTGACTCTTTACGTCCACTGGAGGGCATGATACAGGGGACACAATGAAGGATTGCTGATAGCCCTCGTCCCCTTTTTAGATGCATATCAACCTTTCGAATCTGTGTACTGTTAAGCCACATGAAAGCACACTATTCAGCAGTGGAATACCAAGGTTACAGCTGTAATATACAGGACTTATGCGTTGGGTCCCTCGCGATGATCTGGTGACTTTTAAAACAGGGATATCGTTATCCCAAGTTCTTTGGAGGCTTACTGTTGTTCAACCTAACACCATATCGTAAAAGATGTTCTACTTTTGTTTAGCCAGTCTATTACTAAGGAGAAAGAAGGTTACTTCTGTCCTTGTTGGATTGGGCTTTAGCTTCCAGGATCTAAAATAATTATTGATGCTGACCAGATGACGTTTAAATGATATTTCAGATGTTATATGTTCTGTTGAGTTAGTGAGAGCAATATCATCTGCATATATGCATTTTCTGGGCTGTGGCGTGCAGTGTATACAGCAAATAAAAGAGGAACAAGGACAGAGCCTTGGGGTGGTTAAATCGTTCAGGTACCTAAAATAACTTTCTATGCAACATAGCCGATCTTTAATTAATATGTTTGTTGAGGATGGAATTCAGAGATAGCCGAGGACACGGGCTTAAGTTAACAGGCCCTCTCTCAAAACTATGTCACAGCGTGCTGAAAGATCAAAATGCTGCTTATATTTCATTTTTATTTTCAAACCTATTCTCAATTAAATATGTTAAATAAATAAAATATGGTCGTGACGATATCGACTAAGTCTAAGCCGAGTTGTTTAAGAAGGATGCTGTTATTGAGAATATGTGATGATGTTATAAGTCAGCCTCTCCAGCAACTTTAAGCAGATTCTAAGGCTATAAATAGGGTGGTAACTTTTGGTGTGTTCTGGTTCTTTTCTTAGCTTCGAAACATCCAAAATTACCTGACCTAAGATTAGCTAATTATCTTAAAATGTATCTGTAAATTGTTCAATGTTAACCGAGTGACCATTTTACGCAGAATGTTTGGCATTTCACCCCAACAAACATTGTAAAAGACTTACACTTTTTTCTTCTATAGTGATTGAAATTTGGTAAAAGTACATAGCATATTTCATACAATTTTACTCATTACGGGATTATTTTTTGAAACCTTTGAAGTTGGTATGATAATAGAATAATATTGCAGCTGGTAGAATTTTCTGGGTTGTTTATTCATCAGATTATATGAAAGAAATTCTTATATGAGAAATGTTTTGACATATATCATACACCGAATGTTATATATCAAATGAATGATGAACATTTAATAAACAATGAGTATGAATATCTAATATGTCGATATCAGTCACAATATCCTGTGGCCTGCTAGCAATAACATGTCATCCATCAAGCGTTTCAGAATGCAAACTTGTATCAATGTTCGATTGGGTCAATACATTGACGTCAACCACAGTCACCTGTGGAGGCTGAGTAGCCTGTTGGCAATACCCTGTCATCTATTTGTTTTTCAGAATGCAAACTTGCAATAACGTACATTTTTTCAATGCATCGACGTCACCTACAGTCCGCTGTGGAGGTTGAGTGCCTTGCTGGCAATACCGTGCCATCCATCAAGCGTTTCATAATGAAGACTTAACGTCCGATCGGGCAAAATACATCGACGTTAACCCGATGGAGATTGAATGGCTTGCTGGTAATAACATGCCATCCATCAAGCGTTTCAGAATAGCACCGTACATGTAGGGTGGGCGGGTGGGTCAATACCACCATACGAGTATGGGTGGGGTGGGTGGGTCAATACCACCATACGTGTAGGGGTGGGTGGGTGGTATTTATAAATAATAATAATAATAATAATAAATGTTTATTTCCAAAACAAATCTACAAACATTACATGCATACATGCATAATAACCCATAAATATGTTTCGAAAATATAGACCTCCAAGGCTAAGCCTGTTTGGAGGTACAGAAACATTCCTATTAATACACATTTGTGGCTATGAACAATGAATAAAATTGCAAAAAAATAAACAAAACATAGTTCCAAACTTTACTCCTAGCTGACATAGTTTTTATATAAATTTAAATTTAATCTATTGTTAAGACAATTACCAACAGAAAGTAGCTTGAGCCTATAAATATTAAATTTTAAAGGTCGATATCATGTATTGGTTGAAAGTTACAGAAATAGGATCTGCTCTATTTCATCAATAGAAAATAACCACTTTCTTAAAGATTTTGCAAAACTGTTAATAATTTTACAATTCCGAATCTCATTGGGCAGTTTATTGTACACTTTAGGAGCTTGGTAGTCAAACGTTTTTGTAAAATATGTGTTGGTTGGCTTAGGGACGTACAGATCTTTTGAATTGCGTAATTTATATTTGTGGATGCTCAATTGTGTACTGTTCCGACTTCGAATGTAAAATATTGTCAAAACTTTATAGGAGTACATGTATCTTAGTGGTAATATTTTCAATACACAGAACAGAGGAAAAGATGCTTCAGTTTTATTTTTCCTTAATATTAATCAAACAAACTGTTTCTGACTTGTCATTAAACTTTTTAGGTTTGAAATATACGTTCCCCCCCAGCATGCAATACCATTGTCCAGTCTACTGTGTACCAAAGAAAAATATAACGTTCGCAATACATCATTATTACAAAGGCTACGTAAAAAGTAGAATAAGCGTAAAATATTATTAAGTTTCTTCTTTAAATTCATTTCATGAATTTTCCATGTAAGCCCTTTTTCTAGAACAACACCCAAGTACTTTATGCTTTCCACGCTTTTCACTTCAGCACAGTCCACATTACACACCCTATATTTGCAAATAAAATCAAGACATTTAGATATTATTTGATTTGTAAAAGAAGCTTCTCCTCTTAAACAGAAATTTAAATAACTAGTCTTAGTCGAGCTTAATACCATGTTGTTTTTGAAAAACCACCACTGAATAGCCTCTAAGTCAGAGTTTATTTGATGCTCAATGTCCTCCCATGTATTATTTACATAACACAAAGCAGTGTCGTCTGCAAATGTAGTGACTTACCCGTGAAAATTTCCACAACAGAGATCGTTAATGTATATTAAGAAAAGGATAGCACCTAATACTGATCCCTGAGGTACACCATACTTAATTTCACACATTTCACTCAATATACCATTTACTTTAACGCACTGTTTTCTACCCGTCAAAAAGCTTTTAAACCAATTATAAGTGACACCCCTTATAACCCACAGTTAAATAACTTATCAAGTAAAATTCTATGATCCACCTTATCGAAGGCTTTAGTAATATATAGAAAAAGACCACTTGCCTTTTTGTCACTATTTAACCCTCCTCAAACTATATTCATAAAATTTAAAAGTGCTGTTTCCATGTTCATTCCTTGACGAAATCCAAACTGATTATCACTAAAAAATTTTACCTTTTCCAAAAATGATACAAGTTTTTGTTTCATAATCTTTTCTATTATTTTTGAAAACGTTGAGAGTAATGATATTGGTCTGTAGTTACTACAATTTAGTTTTGATTCTTTCTTGTATATCGGTATTACTACGGCTTCTTTCATTTTTTCAGGGAAAACCCCAGTTTCAAAACTAAGATTTGCTAACAATATGCAATAGAACTTGAACGAACTTTTTACAGAATTTTTTTACAATTTGTATTCGATTCATTGTACCACTGTCCGATTAGGTCAGTGAATCGACGTCAACGACAGTTACCTGCAGACTTGTACCAACGTCCGATTAGTTCAATGAATCGACGTCAATGACCTGTCGAGGTTTAGTAGCCTGTTGGCAATACCGTGTCATCCATTAAGTGTTTTAGAATCCAAACTTATAACAACGTCCGATTAGGTCAATGAATCGACGTCAACGACAGTTACCTGTGAAGTTAGTGGACTGTCACATTGAGAGCAAGTTTAACTATGGAACACAATTTTGAGTGTTTGACAGTTCATAGAAAGCATTCTTGACATTTGTTATGATGAGTCTTCCATATGCAACTTGTTTACCATTTAATTACGAGATTGCATTATATCATTGGAAATTGCCAGTAATATCTCTTAAAGGATTAAATTTACATACCACTCATTATTTTAAACTGAAAGTATGGAATTAAACATTCGTTAATAATTTTAACATTAGTTGAGAGGAATAAACCAAAATAATTAAATATTTTAGTAATCAGTAGAAGGACAGAGCACGAGCTGCCATTACTAAGATCAGATCTCACTGACCAAACGGTTTTGAAGGGAGAAACCTATTCTAAGCATAACATTTAAATCTGAACAAAATAACAGTTTTATTTTAAATGTCTATTAAGCAAGACCAACAAAATTATGTTAGCTTTTATTTTAAAAAATCTGCAGTTATAAGACTGTTATAAGATGTTATAAGACTTGGATAGTTTGATAACTATCCAAGTCTTATAACATCGAAATATATGACAACGCTATTAACATAAACTTTTGCAATAGCGTTAGTTAACGTGTTTACTTAGCGTTGTTGGTGTTGGCAATGCATTATCACTAATCTTACAGGAAACAATCTTCAAAATCTGAAAACAACACATTATAAGGCAAATTTTTAAATAATGCTGGAAAATAATTTCAGACAATTATGTTGATTGCATACACAAAGATTTAAGTAAACAATAATACTGAATTAGATAACCGGTGTTTACTATTAAAAAAGATTTGAGATATTATAAAAAAATAAGTATATAATAATATTCCTTTGCAATTTATCGAATTGACATGGAAAGTGCTTAAAAACATTTTATCACGCACATAAAACGTAAGTAGAGCTATCTCAGTTGTTATGAAGTTTTAAATACTACAGTACTTACTTCAGAAAAAAATCCTATCAGTTCATCTCAAAATGTGTTACAGCTAAAAAAATACATCAGTGGAAAAAGGGTAAAAGAGCCAAGAGAAAAACCCGGCTAAACCAATTAACTACCGTAGTTAGTGTAAAGTTCTTTAATTATAACTTTAGTGCAGTGTAGGATAATGTTACAAGATATTTCCATTTGAAAGATTCAAATATCAGTTTTCCTCATTCACATAGTTCCATCCAGTAAAAATTATAACCCATAATGACGGCCTTATTTAATTGACACTGTTTTGGCTCTGTTCCATAGGCATTACACTAGCGTTGACGATCATAATACAGCCCCTACCACTCGACAGTAAAATTAAACAATATTTCTATGTGTTTTATACTATCAGCTTTGAACGTTTCAAAACAAACGTTTTTAAAACTACATTAAAAATACTCACTCATTAAATTAAATTGAGATGTCTGGTTGTCTATTGGATCTCGTCCCATTAGTGTGTCACGACTCTTTTCGTGATTAATTATGTTCCTTGAATTTCTCAAAGGACTACCTTAAAGTCAGTGTTTTGTATTATGCCAAAACGTCATTTGAAAATGATACTTTCAGTTTTCTAATTATCATATTACGTGTTGATAGATATACAAATAATGATTGTAAAGAAGACAAATAAATATATTACTACATAAGTACAAGGAACTAATATTATGGCCAACGATTTTAATAATCCAAAATTTCTATCTCAAAAAAGGAAATCCATAAAAAATGGATTTACAATAAATCTATCCTCACACTATTTGTATTTTTGAAATTTTACTTTGTAAGAAACTTGTACTGTGTGACATCCACCTTTTTTGTATTTTTATTTAAATTTGCATTAATGTAATTCAATAATTGGCACTCTTTAATTTAGGTTGTGGATAATTTATTTACAAATACCAATATTTATGTTAAAACTTAAGAACTTTATATGGTATAAAACTAGAAAAAGTAATTATGAACACTAAAATCAAACGGGAATATTGAAAAAAATAACAAATCCAAATTTCGTTAGTACAGCAACAAAATCCATATTTGCAGAACTCATGAAATCCCATCTTAAGTTTATTATTGAGGGGGTCATTTTGTAAATAGGTGGATGAGAAATTTCCTTCTACTGGAGCTGGACAATATCTTCCAAAAATATAGTTTGTTAATATAAATATACTACTACCATTTTATATATTGTTGTACAATCGTTTCTGTCGTCAACAATAGTTTTTTTTTTTAACTTTTCTACAAACGTCTAATATTATGTAGTGTCTAGGACTATATTACCATGTTTTACAAAATTATAACCAATAGTAAAACACAATTTTAAAATAAACACTTGTTACGCTGTCAAAGAAAAAAATAGCATGTTCTTGAAGATAGCTTCAACTCCTTCAAACTAGTTCATGTCTATTATCTATACTAAAATACAAATAAATAAAATAAAAGAATCGATTTTAGTCGATGACAATTGTATTGTAAAATTAACGCATGTATTTGGATAAACAGCGGCTTACTGAACTCAAAAATGATTTGAAATATAGGTATTTATAATCATTTCGTTGCCTACATGTTATTGTTATGTGAATATTGTCATCTATACTTTCCAGGTTAGATATAAAGGTATTTAGTCCATTTCACCATTTCGCTTACACAAGCCACAAGTTAACATTGAACATGGTTAACTCTTTGTAGAAAATATTCTGATTGCAACACTAATATAAGGACTTATTTACGGTGGGTCGACCCACCCACCATCAAAACATATCAGAATTGCACGATGATATCAAGTGTAATAAACTTTGTGCAAGTATAGACTTTAGTAGTAGTTGTAAGTACACAGGGTGGGTGGGAGGGTCATTGGCATTATGGTGTTGGTAATACTAGAAGCCACTAAAATATATATTTAAGAGACATTACGTGTAACAAGTATATTTTCTTATGACAGTTTAAAAAAATTTCTTAAAATTTTTAAAAATTAATATTTTAATTTTTAACTAAACAGATGATCTCATTGGTTACAAAATGTTCCTAGCGTTTAATACGCATTGTTGTAATACATATTTAAATGTTCACATTTAAGTAACAGTTTTCTGTTAAATTTTGTAATATAACACTGTTTTATGTGTGGGTTTGTTGTAATATTTGTTTAACACCAAACTCATCAGAAGATGTATTTCAGATCTTTAAAGTACAAACACGTATCTGAGATCGACTGAGAGACGTCCAATGATTACAAATAACGGTAACATTGTGGAGCTCTGGAAGTAGTATAAGGTGAACAATGTAACCGTGATGGTAGGCTATTTGAACATTCACTCCTGGCAGATGTTAAATGTTGCTATCATTGTACAAACAAACTACTACAGTAAGTTATGGCACATTGTTACAAACTACTACAGTGTGTTATGGCACATTGTTACAAAACACATTGCTTTAAAGTATTTGCATTTTAACTTCTTGAAACTATGATTTCTGCCCCCGGAATGAATTCAAAATTTTAAGGTATCATTTTAGATAGCTTTTTAAAATGATAATTAATATATTTTTACTTACTAACTCAATATTTTTTGTTATAGAAACATCAGATCCAAAGCCCCTAGTTAGCTATTAAATGGACTTTGGAATAGCAAAAAGAAAGAAAGAAAATAATCTTCATTCAAACAAGCCGCATAATAGCGTCATTATAATAGTACATTTGGTCAAAAACATATTATTGGCTATTTAAAAATACTTAGAATAAAAATAACCTTAAATAATACTGGCATATAGTTTCATTATTAGCATGTGGTGGTAGGAAATAGGGGACATTTATTTTGAGAATTTCCCACCGCTGTAGTGGCAGCCCTGCACCAACAACCCATTAATCTATTTTTCAACTCTCTGCACACTACTCTCGGCCTTTAGAGAATCCGGTAGCGAATTGTAAAGCTTGGAACACACAACTGTCACACAATACAAGTTTCTTACAAAGTAAAATTTAAAAAATACAAATATGAGGATCGATTATTTAAACTACTACTTTTATGAATCCCCTTTTTTGAGATAGAAATGTTGGCTTATTAAAAAAAAAAACACCACTGTCTTTCATAGAAACATGTTTTATGTGAAGGGACATTGATGTTAAGGTTAGGGCGAAGAATGTGTTTGTGGTCGTTCTGGAGTGTCTGAAGGATATGCATGTTATAGAAATAATATTAGAAAACAAAAAGTACTGATATTTTTATGCAAAGAGAAGGAACAGTCAGAATTATATTTTCTTTGAAGTACGGTTTGCAAGATGTTCTTCGAGTAAGATGGAAAATGGATCTTATAGCTATTTTTTGAATTTTAAACACGAGATCTGTTCTTTGATTCTCGTAGCCCCAATTTCAATACCATAACTAAGATGAGGATAAATTAAACCATAGTATACAGCTAATAGGGCAGACGTGTCCAGAGTTGAAGAGAGACCTTTTAACACAAATATTAGAACTTAATTTTTTACAGACAGAATCTATGTGGTCTTTAAATCTCAAGTGATTATCTAAATAAATTCCAAGTACTTTCGTTACCAGAGTAGTTAATAGATATAGTATATTGTTCTCTGTACTCATTGTTAGTATGGGTAAACTTGCTGTTTATTTAACGATCTTAAAACTATATTTAGACACATAGACATGTGTCTGTATAACGCAATTAAAACATATTGTCTTAGTAGTAATTAACGACAATTAATCGGATAAATCAAAAATCCAATGAAATATAAATCATCATTTGTATGAAAAAGATAAAACGGGAGACGTTTTCTATTTATGACTGTTTTATACTGTTTCCTTGTCATGATTCGATTTATTACGGGACATAACTTCACGAAACTTCTTCTCAGACTCACAAGGTTCTTAGATGATAATAATTGGGTGAGTAATTTTGTCCGTATTTTCATTATCAGTGAGTAATTTTTACTATGGAAGAGTTTTCCGTAGTTTCCTACATGGAAAACAATTAAATATAATAAAGAAAGGTTCCGTCTAACATAATTTGGAAAATTTTAGGAGCAGCACAGTAAAAACATAATGCACCAATTTCGGAAAAATGAACACACTTTTTAAAACTCACATAAGTAAAATTATCATAAACTAAAAATAACACACAAAAATCCACAATATTAGAAAGAAAAGACTTAAAAAAAAAAAATACATTGTACATCCAGGCACGCATGTAGGATGGGGGTATTTATTTGTTGTATTTTCCCATTTTATACCATAATTGTGCAATGATGCCAATAATATTCCTTTTAAATAGCTTCGTGAAGATAACTTATAAATACCTAAACTAGTTACTGTATAAAAAAACTACTTAACATTTGGAATTATGTTACACAGTTACAATAATTTCTCCTGCTTTACAAACAATAAAAAATAAACACAATGTAATATTTTAAAAAATTAGGGATACATTTTAGGGGTTAGGGAATAATTTTCACTAAATATGAGCAATAAATAAAAAAATGAAATTGATAAAAGCCACTTTAAGAAGAGAGCTAGTCACAAATAAACTACGCAAGTGGCCCTTTGTTGTTCACTAAACAAGTGTAAAAAGATCATATATGATTTCACGACTACGTTTTTCAGAAAAGTCATCTTTCAAGGTAGTGTTTGGAGGATTGAAAAATAAGTTTGCTCTCTTATTCTCTTTAAGTGGTTGTATGACATAAATAAATTCCCAGCTGTTCCGTATAGACCGTTACATTCACTCGTTAATATTCCGTCAGAGGAAAGAACGTTCTGGGCCGCGTCAAATAAGCTCGAAGATAAAAACGTGACTTCCAACCTGATACGTCATACATTTTGGAACACCCTCCAAGTGCTGACGTCAAAGTAGGTGTTATTGAAAAAAAAAAAGCAAAATTAAATACATTTTTAGTCATAAATCTAAGTAAATTTTGATACCAACAATTTTAACTTTAATAACACACTTTTAAGTTAAATAAACTTAATAATAGTTTTACATTTAACAGTTTTTTATTATAATTCAGTTAAACGTTCAGTGGAATTTTCTTATGGGTATTAATGAACAAAGCGTTGGAGAGAAAACCTAATCACTTTCAATTCAGTGTTATACTTTACTTTTACAAAACTACTTTACTGTTATTGTTTTTGAAACTAGAATATTTAGATGCTTGAGAAATATTTCGCAATGAATATATCTAAGACACAATATGTTATATATGCTCAATAAATTTGGAATTTTAAAATAAAAATTGAATTTTATCCACTATCCAAGGTGGTGATCGTAGAGATATGGGCGACTGTTAGGGGTGAGTGAGTGGGATGATAGGAGATGAACAAGTTTAATTATTGTTATTAACTAAAGTTAATTATTGTTCCTTAAAAAGAACCATTTTTTAATAGGCAAATATCTAGGAAGACTAAGGAATCAAGCTTTATTTGGAATCCGAACCACTTAGTATTGGTCTCACTTCTCTTCCTTATACAACATCCTAACCTTGATTTCCATCCACTATGGACACCAATAATCGGCCACTATTTATCAAATACAATCGGCGTGATGGCAGCCATTGAGTGATACTATGTTGGTATCAAAAATCTCCACAACACTTTGTCCCAAAGTAGCTGGGTTACAGCACTCCGTCATTAGTGCATACCCAATGCAGGCAATTTATTTATATTTCAGACATTATTTATATTATAAACGTAAATAAAGATTTTAGTATTGCTACAGAAATTAATTTTCATTGTCTTATTTTCAGATGCTGGTGTATTGAGAGCTGCATAATGCTACAAGCATGAACCGATATACTTCACCTGCAGAATTCGTCAACGAAAGGTTCGTTGTCTTTTATAATATGTCAGTGGAGCCGAACAGAAATTTTTATGATTAGTACTAACATTGGAGTGTACTAAAATCTTTATATATAATACGTGAAGCTTTTTTTTGTCAGCGCATCTCCTCCCATATTTATTTATTAATTAAAATTATTGAGGTATCAGAAAATTTGCCCTTATTCGGATTTGTGGAATACGTTAAATAATAATATTGAGTGTTACTATTTAGAGTGAAAATCAAGTTAATTGAGAGAATAACTGTAAATAACTTTAGTTAATATGATAGTAATAAAAGTTTACGAGTTTATTAAATAATAAAATTTATAAAATGATTTAACTAGTACAATTTAATCATTTATATTTTTTGTCAAAAGCCAATGCATTAATGTTTATAGAATACTAATGACTTTATTATAAAATTATGAAATAAAGGGTGAACTTGGTCTAAAATTCATTCCTTATGACCTTCAAAAAGTAAATCTCTCTCTCTCTCTCTCTCTCTCTCTCTCTCTCTCTCTCTCTCTCTCTCTCTCTCTCTCTCTCTCTCTCTCTCTCTCTCTCTCTCTCTCTCTCTCTCTCTCTCTCTCTCTCTCTCTCTCTCTCTCTCTCCCCTCTCTCTCTCTCTCTCCCCCTCTCCCTCTCTCTCTCCCCCTCACCCTCACTCCCCTCTATCTCCCTCTCTCCTATATACTATATATATATATCATTTTATAAATTTAATAATTTAATAAACTAGTGAACTTTTATTACTATCATATTAACTAAAGTTATTTACAGTTATTCTCTCAATTAACTTGATATTCACTCTAAATATTAACACTCAGTACTATAACTTAACATATACCACCTATTTGATTATTAATTTTGAAAGTATTTAAAACATTTTTGGAGATATCATTCTGGCCAATGGAAGGTATTTTTATTGCTAAATTATAACTAATACAACTCGTGTTGTTCAAAGCAAATAAATTAGTTTTCACAATGATAGAAATTTATTGTAATCGTTAATCATAAATCAATGAAACTAAACTTTACTTAATTGTTGTCCCTTACAAGCAACATTTTTGGAGTTTTGAAGCTCACATTTGTTACGTAGTTTAAACAATGTATCTTCTTGTAGTAAAACATAAAAGTGTTTTATGTTTACTAAAACTAATAATTGTAATAATGAATTCAAGAAAAACTGTGAAAACTCCTCACGAAGAAAGTGGCAATTAATTGTTTCTCAATTGTGCACCTAGACATGTGCAAAGTGAACGGGAACCGACAAGTTTACGAAAGAATAAACGTGAGAAAAATGATCCTCTGTTCACATTTGTGATGTTTGTTGAAGCGTTCATAAATCGACGTCAAGAGAGACAATACAGCTTGACGCCTATCTGCATGTTCCCCTCCCTCCCTACCTGTTTCAATTCACATGTCAATATATTACAATTTAAGGATCGTGTTTGGCGAGCTCTATTAAGGTAAATAATTTATCATACTGCCTATTGGTTAACTGGCTCAGTAATTAATCAATTTATTAAATATTTTCCTATTGTCTAATCATTTATATCAACATATTTCATTTTTTCATTTTCTGCTTTAAACTGCTTAACTCAGGGAAATACTGCTTATGTTAGGTAATTAAAATTAATATGTTACAAACAAATTATTATTGTTTGATTTATATTGACAGTATACTATGATGTCAATATAAGGAATAAAATATTCTTATAGTTTGATACTATGATTCTGTCAGACAGTGAGCGATCTCTGCTATATTTAGTAAATGTAGTGGTTTCAGCTGTGGAGGCAATCTTTCCGCCTCTCAGCTACCATATACTACGGGCGTAACTAACTTTGCCTTCAAGTGTTCAGCTTCCTTAACAGTGTTAAGTGGAAAAAATAACTGAATAAACTTATAGGTTTGTTCAATTGCTAATAATTGTTTACATTATTATTTATGTTATTACTATTGGTAATTGTTATTGGAATAATAAATAATGATTTAATTTAATACTTCTACGCTTGATTCGTTAGTGTTTATCAAACCAACAAAATTTCACTGCTGCTTATGACGTAGTAGGCGGGGTTTGCAATTGTACTGCCAACACGTGGCCTTCAGTCATCCTGGCAGATTTTACAGTTTTTAAAAAGGAATGAAACAGTGGGGAATAATATATTTCATAACAAGAGTGGAAAGTGGGGTTTTGCATGTTCGAGACCATATGTTTGAAGTGCGAGACTTGTCGAGCACTTCAATTAATTGGTCGAGAACGTACAAAACACTTTCACTCGAGTTTTGAACGATACTTTTCACTACACTACGGAATATAAACAGGTGTTGTTGACTGTGGAAAATTTTTGGTTGTAAACAATGTTACTTTCGGTAGTAAACAATAGACAGCTGTTGAAAATATGATGTTTCGCAGGTTGTAAACACATAAGGAAAACAGCTAAACTCATAGTAGTGTAGTGAAAATATTATTTCTCTACCTCACTCCCACTAGTCAGTACACTTATAGTATAAAGCGGCTTATAGTATAAATGTGTTGTCAATAATAAACACATATGCAGCCATGATAACGCAAGAAGAGAGAGTAAATTTTGTATATTTTGAATTTGATTATCGTTAAGAAATAAGCAAGACCATACCTAGAGGGAATGTTTTTAAGTCCTTTGAAATAAAATTTTCATAGTTTTTTATTTTATTTTCACCTTTTTGAAAAATTACAGGAGAGTTTTTTAAGAACAGTTGAATAAAAATCAGTTAAATATTTATGTCTACCGTACTATAGTGGGGAAGTTTCATGATTTAGGATCTAAAATACAACACTTAATTTACTCAGTACTTAACCTTTAATAAACGTAAAAGCCTGTAATAAGTATCCAAATTACAAGAGCTAGGATTGATTATTTAAAAGGTGATATTCATAACGATATCCTATGCAGCAGAGTAAAACATATCATAATGGCAACTCTTAGGGTTAACAATGTAAGGCTACCCAAAGATTATATAACTTTGTGGAATTCAAATGTAACCATTAATACATCACGATTTCCGTGAGGTGACTGATTTGAATTCCTAGTGTTAGAATTAAAATTAATCATTGATAGGATTAATTAAGTGTTATTAAACTAAATAAAATTAATGAAAAAATAAATGGTCGGTCGTCAACAGCTACAAAAAGGTACAGAGGCTTGTAGCTTTCAAGTTTCATTGTTACAAACCTGAAGAGGAGAATAAAATCAATTTTCATTATTTTAGTTCCATTTATAAAGTAATAAACACCTTTATAAAATATTCTTGGAGGGTTACTTTTTGGAGATTTTAATAGAATATACTTTAATATCTCTGTTATGAGTACATAAGAAATACGAAGTGACACATATATATATATATATATATATATATATATATATATATATATATAAACATGATTTAATCTGACACTAAACCTTACCCTTTAATCTTTTTCTTTACATAAAGAACATTTTCCCTAAAATACGTTCTGATTAAACGTTTCAATAAAAATCTTATAATAAGTATTTATAATTTGCATTGTTAATATGATATAAAATAACTAAACACACTTGACCTTAACAAGTAGATATTTTTCAAAAAAAAAAAAAAAAAACAAACTTCATCAGTTGGAGATCACTCGCTTTCCATCGAGATTATATACAAGTTAATCTTCTTACGTCATGTTCATTATGCTTTAAGAAATATTCTATGAAGCAAACTGGAATTTCCCTCAAACTATGATTTATTATCTCAAGATATATTCCATAATTAAAGTAGTTGAAAATATTTTTCATAAAGTTTATTGGATTTTTTAAATGTAAGTAAGTACATGGAATATATTGTTACCGTTTACTAGACCTGTGGTACAGTCTCTCCCATTTGAGTTTATGTTCTGTAAAAATATAAGTTTAGTAACTCTTTTAGCATGCACTGTTTTATATACTATTATTGTTATTATTATTATCGTTAATTCCTCTATGGAGAGCGTTAAAACACTATCAACTATCATGGCCTATTATTTTGGATTCTTCTTCTTTCTACCCACAAACTCTTCATATAGTCACTATGTTCTTTGTTCATCCCCTCTGTCCACTACTTACCTGTACTTTCCTTTTTGGGTGTCTGTGTGATATTGCTCTCTATGATTTTCTCTCTATACTCTTTTTTGATTGGTACGACTTCTTCAGAGATGTTTATTTTCATGAGATCATCCGTGGTTTCTTTCGTCCCATTCGTTTTCACTTTACTATTCTTTGCTATGTTAAATATCTTCTTAGTCAGTATATCGTCACTCATCCAGTAAACGTGCCCATAAAATCTTGCCCGTCTTTTCTAAAGTTGTCTGTAATAGTCTCCGCCTATATAACTCTGCTGTAGGTCTCTTTATCCATAAATTATATTTAGAATTTTAATTTGTTCATGATAGGAAATAGTTCTTCGTTGCAATTTTGATATTTAAAGTCTGAAAATGTTGAGTACATTGAAATATCATTCGGTAGATCAACACTGCAATACTAAGTAGCACTCATCAATACCACAACATTAACTACCACTTCATCTCACATGGTAGGTCTACACTCAACACTACAATACTAAGTAGCACTCTTTAATACCACAACATTAACTACCACTTCATCTCACATGGTAAGTCTACACTCAACACTACAATGGTAAGTCCACACTCAACACTACAATACTAAGTAGCACTCATCAATACCACAACATTAACTACCACTTCATCCCACATGGTAAGTCTACACTCAACACTACAATACTAAGTAGCACTCATCAATACCACAACATTAACTACCACTTCATCTCACATGGTAAGTCTACACTCAACACTACAATACTAAGTAGCACTCATCAATACCACAACATTAACTACCACTTCATCTCACATGGTAAGTCTACACTCAACACTACAATACTAAGTAGCACTCATCAATACCACAACATTAACTACCACTTCATCCCACATGGTAAGTCTACACTCAACACTACAATACTAAGTAGCACTCTTTAATACCACAACATTAACTACCACTTCATCTCACATGGTAAGTCTACACTCAACACTACAATACTAAGTAGCACTCATCAATACCACAACATTAACTACCACTTCATCCCACATGGTAAGTCTACACTCAACACTACAATACTAAGTAGCACTCTTTAATACCACAACATTAACTACCACTTCATCTCACATGGTAAGTCTACACTCAACACTACAATACTAAGTAGCACTCATCAATACCACAACATTAACTACCACTTCATCCCACATGGTAAGTCTACACTCAACACTACAATACTAAGTAGCACTCTTTAATACCACAACATTAACTACCACTTCATCTCACATGGTAAGTCTACACTCAACACTACAATACTAAGTAGCACTCATCAATACCACAACATTAACTACCACTTCATCCCACATGGTAAGTCTATACTCAACACTACAATACTAAGTAGCACTCATCAATACCACAACATTAACTACCACTTCATCTCACATGGTAAGTCTACACTCAACACTGCAATACTAAGTAGCACTCATCAATACCACAACATTAACTACCACTTCATCTCACATGGTAAGTCTACACTCAACACTACAATACTAAGTAGCACTCATCAATACCACAACATTAACTACCATTTCATCTCACATGGTAAGTCTACACTCAACACTGCAATACTAAGTAGCACTCATCAATACCACAACATTAACTACCACTTCATCTCACATGGTAAGTCTACACTCAACACTGCAATACTAAGTAGCACTCATCAATACCACAACATTAACTACCACTTCATTCCACATGGTAAGTCTATACTCAACACTACAATACTAAGTAGCACTCATCAATACCACAACATTAACTACCACTTCATCTCACATGGTAAGTCTACACTCAACACTACAATACTAAGTATCACTCATCAATACCACAACATTAACTACCACTTCAGATGAGATCACATGGTAAGTCTACACTCAACACTGCAATACTAAGTAGCACTCATCAATACCACAACATTAACTACCACTTCATCTCACATGGTAAGTCTACACTCAACACTACAATACTAAGTAGCACTCATCAATACCACAACATTAACTACCACTTCATCCCACATGGTAAGTCCACACTCAACACTACAATACTAAGTAGCACTCATCAATACCACAACATTAACTACCACTTCATCCCACATGGTAAGTCTACACTCAACACTACAATACTAAGTAGCACTCATCAATACCACAACATTAACTACCACTTCATCCCACATGGTAAGTCTACACTCAACACTACAATACTAAGTAGCACTCATCAATACCACAACATTAACTACCACTTCATCCCACATGGTAAGTCCACACTCAACACTACAATACTAAGTAGCACTCATCAATACCACAACATTAACTACCACTTCATCCCACATGGTAAGTCTACACTCAACACTACAATACTAAGTAGCACTCATCAATACCACAACATTAACTACCACTTCATCCCACATGGTAAGTCTACACTCAACACTTACTAAATAGTATTAAAACAAAAACATTTAAGTAATAAAATTATTTTTCGAAAAATATTCAAGAAGAAAAAATGTAGCATGATTCGCGTTCCCTCTCAACTAAGCTATGCTTGGATTTGTCTCTGTATCAGCTTATCATTGTGATTTGCAAATCTACTAACGGGGAAGCAGCAGAACTGTCTTCTCAAACGCCCATTTAGGTAGTAATAACTCACCGGAAAGCTTTGACCCATCCAAAATTACAGCCGCTGAGGCTGTCAGGTTATCTGATACTCAACGGGATGCTGTTGATCAAAACTCATGATTAAAGAGCTGTTGTTACCAAACATGAATTCTACGGATATGAAGTATAGCATAAATAATGATTACTATTAAATTGTCCACGTTTTCAATTCAACTTAAATCAATTGCAACTGTTTTTAATTAAATATTTTATTGTTTAATGACGTTGCAGCAAACTTAAAATAATGTTATTTGATAATCAACACGCACAACAAAATCAATCAATCATTCACATGCAGAGTATCTCTAAACAGGCTGTTATAACAAGATGAGAGCCTTTGAAATGTTATCATAGATGATGTACATAATATCCTTGATGTATGTAAACGAACTCATATCATCCATTCACTATATAAATATATTAAAGAATAGAAACTTTTAAACTAAAACCTCTGCATGAGGTTAAAATATGTTGCGAAATTAACAAATATTTAGTTAAAAACAGATTATTTGATTTGAAAAAAGTGAAACGAGAGACCGACTACTAATGAGAGGTGGATCTTTTGCAACATTACTATTTTCCTATTATAAATAAATATCAAATACATGCATATAATTGATTTTGCTGCTGAATTAAGGCTCCATAGTTATCTTCCTTTATGTGTACTTGTTGTTTGCCATATTTATTTAGTAAGTGTGTGGTTTCAAAAAAATATTGACGTAAAGTTTCTTTTAAATGGGTTGTCATATTTAATTATTCACAAAATAAAACTAAATCCGTATAAAACAGAACTACTCGCCCTAAGACAAGCAGAACCCATAGTCACCATCAGGGCAACGTTAATTGGGGCTTAATTTTCCTTCCTGCATTTTTCTTTCTCTTATTTTTGTTTAGCCTTACATTATTGTTTAATAATTTATTTGCCTCAATAATGCTTACATTAATCCAAGACACGAACTCAAATAATCTAAAACTAAAAATGTGAAAAAGCATTTGTCCAATTTGTTATGTAATTTATGAAACTATGTTTATACGTTCATTATATTTATTTTTTATTGGAAATTCAATGTAAATCATCCAATCAAATTCGATGAAATTATACAAAACAACGAGACGTTGTATTAACTATGAATTTTCTGTTGTAAAAATTAAATGGTTTGATAAATATTCTCTAGGTTTTGCTTGGAACTAGGATTGTTTTCATATGAATTCGCATTGATGAAGTGGGCATGACTGACAGTTAGTGTTAATATAAAATATATTTTGATTTTCTTCTCTCCATTTTCAGTTCATTGCCACTAATTTGTTAGAGAAACAGCTATTTATTCTTTACTAAAGTGTTTAGTTTTTTGGTGGGTTTGAAAAACGACTTTAGAAATAAATAAAATTGTTCCTCTAACTGGAACCTAACTACAGAGATGTATTAAGTGTCTCCTAAAATGTAATATACTGAAAGAAATTCTGGTACATTAAATATGCTAACATATATTTCTGATCACTTTTATTAATTACAGCTGAGGAAAATTACGGATTTCTTGTTCTAGTCCATAATATAATTAACTGATCGGTAGCGTACTTGATTAAAGCCCAGCTTCATAAACTGAATGTCTTCAATTCGATTCCAATCGGGGCCATTACAAATTAAAAAATAAATTAGCTGAGAGCCACCGGCTACCAATTAATTACACTTTCTAAGGAATAGTCGGCCTTAGTTTGTAACAGTGACTGCACTCATCACACTCAATCGAAATCCATATTCGTTCATATCTTGAAGATCGGCGTCTTAAGAATATAAATTAACAAATAAATACAACGTGTAAATGATAGAAAAAAACATGGTGCCAAAGATAGCAAAATTGCAATGAAGTTTATTTAGTATTTCGTAAGTCTCTTAGTATTGCCTAGTAAGTTTGTATCTCTGTAAATGTCATTGATGGGTTGCAGACTCGTGATGTCGTCTTTGCAAGAAGGCCGGACTCTGGAACAGGTGATAAACCTACGCAGGTACGAGTGTGATTATCTCCCTGCGCACTCGGACAACGTCACGGGTAACCAAGCACTTTCCTGTACTGGCTAGGGAGATCTGAATATGTTTTGTAGAAATTATAAATAAATTTAATTATTTTTGGGTAGGCTGTTTCAAAAATTTTAAATTTTTTTAGAATCAATACAGTAGTGTTTCATTGTAACTTTAGATGAAATATGACAATTGCCAATTTTCAATGATAATTAAACTTTTTTCAATCTAAAATTGAAATAAAGTATAACTGATATTATAAACTGCATCAATATTACTAATCAAACCGAATGCTTATTAAATAACAGTCATGATAATATAAATATAAATAGTTTTCTAGTTGTTCATAATGATACTACTATTTGGAACGTAGTAAAAAAAATCTATTTATAATAATATTTCAAATTAAATGTTCAAAGCAGTTACAACAGTGTGGTTCATACTATAAGTTATCTTAGTAATCGTATATTTATCAAATGTTAGATCTTTCACTTGGCCATAAAATACTGAAAATATAACAATTTTCACATATAGTAACATTTACTTACTATTCCTTTACCCATTGTAAATCAATGAAAGTAATGTGTAACGTATAGTTAAAAAAGATTAACTTCTTTTATGCTCTACATATTTATTCGTCTATTAATCATGTTTATAAACCTTTGCGCCATTGAAAGAATTATTTGTTACTCTTTTTATAGTAATACAAATACAACAATTAGTTTCTAATTACTGCTGTTTGAAAGTAAATAATTTGTCAAAGGCTAAGAAAGTTCAGTTGCAACTACGTATGTTGAGAATTAGATTTTGTTCAATGAATCCTTTTTCTTTTTTTTACGAATAGAATACGCAGGTGATGTTACTTATAAAAAAAATTCTGCATAACAGATACTTTGCAAAACAGCAATACTATTTAATTAAACTTTATCTAACACCTAATATTTATTTAAATACCTCACAACTGCAAAAATTTAAAATAATTCAATGATTATGTTCTAGATGGAATGTGTCCTCGGGAATTCGACGGGTGGACATGTATCAACGCCACCCATCCCGGCCAGGTCGCTTACTTCCCTTGCCCCTTCTTCATCCTAGGATTCGACCCAAAACGTAAGAAACGTTAATTAATTTTAACATTTTGATAAGTTATCTGATAGTATGAAATTCAATTAAATTATTATTTCTAATTGTTTTGAAATGTGATATATCATACATACCTCAAGTTGTATGGATACTAATAAAACATTTCACTAATCAAGATATCAAATCACACATTCAATTAAAAACACTGTTTCCAGGATTTGGACAAAGGGTGTGCCTGGGGGATGGGTCGTGGTTCAAACACCCTGAGAGCAATAAGACCTGGTCTAACTACACCACCTGCGTCGACATGGAGGACCTCCAGGTAGGCCAACTTCCTTACAAATATGAGGTTTATGATACCCTATTTATAGCTTTAAGGTAATTCAGCTGGTGTAGGTAGGTGGGAGATGAGGTTGTACTAAGTGGAGGAGAGCTGTAGGCACTGTATGTACTACAATACACGTGCAATGGTACAATGTATGAAATGTAAATCTACATAAATCCATCAACTGGTTCCCTGCCAGTTGATAGATTTATTGCAACTGCATGCTTCTTTTCTTCCTTATCTATTGTCCACGTAATACCTATACTGCTTTTACTGTATCAGTTTGTTTATGAAAATTACGTAACAGCACCATCGGAGACCACACGAGGAGATGAATCACTCACTTTGTGTAAGTAATATGAAAGAAACTAATCTATCTTCTCTCTGAATACGTGATGGAGTGGTAGCACGTTGTTATGGGAGGGATGGATGGGCTGAAAGAACCACTCTCTGAGTCTTGTAGCGATTTATCGCACAGTAAACTATAAAACGACAGAACGACTGCAACACACTCGCCGAAACTACTTACAAATCCAAAAACTAACACTCCCACAACCCTTAAATACGAACTCACCGGAACTATGGTGACTGCTCCCTGGCAGTAATGCTCACTCATCACACACCTCAGCTCAGCTGGACGTCCACGCACCTCTCTTACTCACAGCCATCGGCGTAGTCCCCCAAGGTTGCACAACTCTCCTTGCACAAAGACAGGAATATGGGCCTTACGTCACAAAGCTCTTTTAATACACTAGGGTTTCACATATTAGTTACTATCACTTGGCACTTATAGTGCAACCTCAACTAGTGTACTCTATTTAATAACCCAATAAACGTTCTTTAACAAAAATATATCCCTCTTCATGTGTCTATACCTCTGGAACACGATCCTTTACCAAATCCAGATTCCACACAAGGAGTAACACTAGTATTAGTGTACGATATATTTGGGTATTCATTATGTTAATATAACTAGTGATGGTTTACAAATTTAAATGTATTAAAAAAAGGAAAATTACCTAAATCACCAAGCAAATTAGGTAAAAATATACTTTTTTTACCGTTTTTACTTGAGAAGACGTTGTATTTACTTTTAGCATCCACGAAATTTACAGATTAATTCCTCCTAAGCATGATCTAACTTAATTACACTATTTAGTATCAGATATATACCACGTGTTGATTAGTAATATTTTTAAAGGTAAAGTTGCTAGTTATTGTACAATATATGACGTATGTCAACAATTGATTAAGTAACATATCTTTTGGCGGTATGTTTATTCTTTATAACATATTTCGCCAAAATTTGCTCCAGAGATTCATCAAATGATCTTAAATACAAGATAGGATACCTAGTTGCCTACCTGTATGATTTGCTAACTTCTGTCTTATTTTTCAGTTGAGGACGCAAGTGAATCTAATATACAAAACTGGGTACACCGTGTCCTTGGCTGCTCTGGTCATTTCTATCGTAATATTTTTCTACTTCAAGTAAGCTACTCTTATTGTTACTACTTTTAGTTTTATAATTTCATAATCATCCTAGTTGTAATATATCGTCATAGTATTTTTTAAGGTAATTCCATTACCAATAAAAAAATTAAGAGATAATTTGTCTCCAAACAAATTCAGACAAAAATAAATTGCATTAAACTAATTTTGCAAACATTTCATTGTTATTTGAAAATATTACTGTGCAAAATGGTATAGAATCTAATTTTTCAAAACTTCGTCTCTTTTATAATAAAGATTTTAGATTATAAATTGATTCAGTCAAGTATAATTTTATCCTTAACTACTCTTTAATTTATTCATTTGAGAATCAGAATAAATTAAATATTATCAACAATTTTTTAGTTTGTAATACTAAATTCAATCCCCTGTCAAATCGTGTTTAATTTAATATTTGTATTATTTATATTTTGTTCATTTTGTAGGATATCTATATATTGATAAGTACATTATAATATGTATCATATTAAATATTCACACTAAATAAAGTCAGAATTAACTAAACTAAATGATAACAATAGAACTAGAAGCAGGTAACAACAGTTAAACGATGTTTTATCTGTCTGAATAGGTCTTTGACGTGCACCAGAATACAGATCCACAAGAACCTGTTCATCTCTCTGGCAGTAAACAACTGCTTGTGGCTCATCTGGTACGAAGCTGTGGTGGACAACCTGCCAGTCCTCATGGAGAACAGGGTCAGCTTCCACTTTTACAACCATAGTAAAATAATCTTGAGGTTCGCCTGATCACCGAACATAGAATAACACTTTGACTTCTACCAAGCTACTAATCACAGTAAAAACTCTTGAGGTTCACGTAATCACCGAACACATAATACGACCTGAAGGCTGCCAAGCTATTAACACTGTGATACTCTTGAAGTTCACTTAATTACCGAACACATAATAAGACTTGATTTCTGCCAAGCCAATAACACAGTAAAAGCTCTTGAGGTTCACCCAATCACCGAACACACAATAAGACTTGACGTCTGCTAAGCTATTGACACAGTAACAACTCTAGAAGTTCCCCTAATCATCGAACACATAATAAGACTTAACGTCTGCCAAGCTATTAATACAGTAAAAACTCTTTGAGTTCACCCAATCACCGAACACATAGTTAGACTAGACGTCTGCCAAGCAGTTCTCAAGAGTAATTAAGTGATTAGTAAACACTCTTGTGGTTCAGCTAATCACCGAACACATAATACGACTTGATGTCTGCCAAGCTATTAACACAGTAAAAACTCTTTGAGTTCACCCAATCACCGAACACATAGTTAGACTAGACGTCCGCCAAGCTATTAACACAGTAAAAACTCTTGAGGTTCACCTAAACCCCGAACACATAATAAGACTTGACGTTTGCCAAGCTATTAACACAGTAAAAACTCTTTGAGTTCACCCAATCACCGAACACATAGTAAGACGTGACGTCTGCCAAGCTATTAACACAGTAAAAACTCTTGAGGTTCACCTAAACCCCGAACACATAATAAGACTTGACGTCTGCCAAGCTATTAACACAGTAAAAACTCTTTGAGTTCACCCAATCACCGAACACATAGTTAGACTAGACGTCTGCCAAGCAGTTCTCAAGAGTAATTAAGTGATTAGTAAACACTCTTGTGGTTCAGCTAATCACCGAACACATAATACGACTTGATGTCTGCCAAGCTATTAACACAGTAAAAACTCTTGAGGTTCACCTAAACCCCGAACACATAATAAGACTTGACGTCTGCCAAGCTATTAACACAGTAAAAACTCTTGAGGGTGACCCAATCACCAAACACAGATTAATACTTTGACTGGTGCCAAGCTACTAATCACAGGAAACATTCTTTAGGTTCACCTGAACTCCAAACAAGGAATAATACTTTGACGTCTACCACGCTAATCATCACTGTAAATACGTTGGAAATGCATCGAACTTACTGGTACTATTATTTACATTCATCAAACGTTAATCAACTTTTGTACAGTCTAATAGTGTTAGGATTTGTGCGAGTGAGGAGGCAGATGCATCTTTCTTATGCGTGTGTGATCTTTCATGTAAGTGTGTATGCGATAGTGTATGAATGTGGAATGCTTTGTGTAACAATGTCGTGTACTTATGGGCGTGATCAAGTGTCTGTTTATTTGAGCTATGTCCAGGTTGTAGGTTTTAGTTTTTTAGTGGATTACAGGACCCCTTTATTATTATTTGTTTTTAATTTTATTTGTTGTGGCTTCTAATGGTAGGAAATTTAGTTTATAAAAGTGTCCTTTTATATTGTTTATAGCTTTAAGTAATAATTGTTTGTGAAACATACGTTTTATATATACTTATTTTACTTTTATTTAATTATATAACAGTAATATTTTCACTTTATTTACGTCTGGCTGGTAGTGGCCCGTTCCCTCCCCCAGGCATATGCCCATGTGAGGTACTATTTCCACCGTTGTTTTGTAATATCTGTACAATGTCATTATTATTTTGTGAAATAAGATGCTTTATCTATCTATCTATCAATTAACGAGGAGAAATACACCAGATTTACTTTTTGGTTGTAGTATAACTACGTGATACTCTAATGGTTTCTTAATTTGGCACACTAATGTTTAAATCATTTAAGTTTAAATAAGTGGAATTTAAACAGTGCTTTTGTGAATTACATTGAGTATTGTTTTACTTTATACAGATTATTTCATACACGTTTTTGTTTGGATTTGTCTTGATTTCTTCATCTTTACAGTCGAAACGTCATCCTGACATAAACATATGATTATAACCTTACCTTTAAACTAACAGGCCCAACATAAAAAAATCTATTTTATATTTCCAAGCTCATTCTTTACGTGGTCAGACTATAACGAATTCTTTGTGATAATTCTAAGGAGTGCTATGTTTCCTCTGAACACTGACCCATCCATGACCAAACTTGATGTGCCTTAAAGCTAGAGTGCCAGGTGCTGCATGTCTTGGTGCAGTACTTCCTAGTGGCTACGTACTTCTGGATGTTCTGCGAGGGCCTCTACCTCCACACTCTGCTAGTGGTGACGTTCGTCTCGGAAACACGTGTCATGCCTTTCCTCTACCCTATTGGCTGGGGAGTGCCAGCCCTCTTGGTTGCGCTCTACGCCGTCCTCCGCTCCTCTCGGCGAGAAGAAAAACTCCAGTAAGTTACCGTTTAGAAATATATTGTCATATCTAGACATAGACAAGTGATATGACTCTTACTCACTAATTACGAGTTCTTAATAGCTATAAATGCCAGTGGCCTTGACCGGAGGGGTCCGACGTTATCACAAGAGTCAAGCAACATCGAGCGTGGCTGTTCCTTAGGTGGGTGACCGTCTGAGCGACCCCGTCCTTACACGCAGCCCACCTGCCCGGTCACTGGTGGTGGTTCGGAAATCAATATTAAGCCATTGGTCCCCAGGTTAAGTGTTAAGAGTGCTTCTTAGACCTAACTTCGTGTGCTAAAATAAGACGATCTTTAATTTTTAACTTTTTAAATCCTATTGACTTGAAAATTTAAGGGAGTCTGGATTTTGTATAAAAGGTGCACTAGGAAAGGATTTTAAAAGGTTCCATTTACAAAACAGCCCCGAAACCAATTTTCTTTTATTAGAAAAACATTGGCTGTTTTTCGACAATGAGTTATGTTTGGTATTATTTTAATAGCTTAAAAATTATCTTATACTTTTAATTGAATTATCACATTTTGTGGCAATGCCAATGTTGTATCATAAAGGCAAAGTATGAAAGGATGTCACACAAACGGACTTTCTATCCTCATAAGGTGTGCACAAACCTTAAAGAAACCCTCTTGATATCGAATTATATTTTAAAAAATCTAGAAAATTAATATAAAACACAGATGATTAAAATATATTACTAAATATATGTTGTATTACTTTTAATAGTATATATAAGAAGTTTTAGCTAGTAATGTTGATGTTAGTATTCACATACCGAGGACGAAGGCTGAGGTAATGAGTGACGGATAACTAGAGATATCGTAACACCCGTGTAATCTAAATGTCTAAGAAACGTTTGTAAATATAAGTTATAAAACACTATTACTAACCATTTTTAAATGTTAAAATAGTTAAAAACTTAAAATTAAGAAATTTACAACAAATGTTATATTGAAATTTAAAAAAAATTCAGGCACTGGGATCTTGGATGTTTTCATTACATCGTTGGGATATAAAGGCTGTCTGTCTCTTGAAGGAAATGGCTGGAGATAAAAACAAGCCAAAGAAGAAAATACAGCGGATCACGTTTTTGCCATAACGACATAACATGACATGCAACGGCATTTGTTTGTTCCTTGACAGGGAAAATGTCATTATAAAATACCATCACTACAATATACAACCTTGTATGCACAACTTACAGGCAGAATTATATGTACTGAACATTTTAATACCTATTTTAATATCTTACTTGTGTTTAATGTATATGCCGATATAGCTGTATAATTTTATTCAAATTATTTCTTAATCAAATATAAATAATACAATTCGTCATAATATTTTTCATAATTTGCTTGTCCATATGATTTTAAGGTAAATAATATATAGCAATACATTCTAAATACATATACCTGAATTATACTCATTCAGGTATATTTATTTAGTAAAAACATATACCTGAATGACAACTTATTAATAATCAATAATATATACAGTACATTTAGAAATTTTTAAAAGTAAATATTTAGAACACATCAAATAAAATAAATCATATGAATACATTTGTTTAACAAGGTTAAAGTTATACATGTTTTTACTTTACTATTCAAAAATTGCTTAATATCCTTTATTTAGAGCCAGAAAGTACTTAGCATATGATAAAGCAATCTAAAGCAATAAAAAGATCAGGATTTATTGATTACGACGAAAATTAGGTTAAATTACCATAAAAAAAAGACTGTTCAAAAAGCAATAAACCTTCATAGTTCTTGAGATTTAATGAAAACAAGTATTGGTTTCGATACAAACAAATGAATTGTAAAATTTTAACTCTACGTCATCTTTCTTCATGAATACCAATGTTATTTTATGTATAAAATCAGATTTGTAAGTGTTTTTACAATAATGTTTTTATCAATGTCATCCATTTTATTTAAATATTTTTCAACATTATATTTTTCAATTACCAGTTATTGTGTAATTATTAATAACTGGACATGAAAAAGGACGAACAGCACAAAGTAGTTTGAAGTGAAGCAATGAAACACGAAACTTTCCTCCAAACACAAGTTTCATCAAAGCTTTGGGAGACCACAAATATGTCACAAATCTGCTCTATGATCTTTATTGTTTCTCTTCCAACAAAGAAAATCTAATATAAAGTTGGTGTGATAAAAATAAAAAAAGTAGAAAGAAGTTGAAGCGGAATAACATTTTTTAATTATTGTAATAAATTACTCACTAGTTTTACTTAAAGACCATCATCAAATTAAGGTTATAATATGAATTAAATATATTAGTTTTTAAAAGTAAGTGTGGGCTATACAATATTTTTTCAAATAATCAATTTAAAATACTCAGCTATAAATTATACTTCTTTTAATTCGTGAACTTGAATTTTTATTTAAGTATATTAGTTTCAAGAATGTTTCTTATCTTACTTAATATAATGTTGCATTAAATGATTTAACTATTTTTAAAAAAAGCTAATAATTAAAAAGGTGTTTTTTGAAGAATTATTAAAATTCCGTTTAGCTACTTCAAAGTATGTCAATAGTTTGTTGCTAATACACAACTTTTTTAACGATAAAAATTGTCAGTGGTATCACCGACCACTAGATAAAACACTTTTATGGTAAAAATCAAATTACCCTAACAAATCTTTGACTGTATTCCCTGGTACATTGTACCACACTACGTTTTAAAATATTACTTGTTGGTTCAAAACATTCAATTTTAGTGACAAGAATTTCATTCGCTCATTTTAGCTTCGTTGTTACAATCCGATCTGTACAACTTGTACTTAAATTGAACAGATCTTTAAATATCGGATATGCACGAACTGGAGATTCAGGAAATTTCACATGTGAAATAAAAAAAAAAAAAAAATTAAAATATTATTAATGATAAATTAAAATATAGCATTTTTGTTTTAAATATTAAAGTTGCAAAAGATCATTTTAAAGTCACAAATAATGTGAAAAATGTTTTTAAATTATTAAATTTACTTACTAACTTATAAAATAAAAAATAAAAAAAACAAAAAACAAAAACCTACCTACTCAATACAACAACATTAACTGCTTCAATTCTTAGTCAGAAACTTGGAAAAGTTATCTTCTTGGAACTGTAATCCTTCTTCCAAATCGGGATAAAATAAAAGTATTTCTATAAATACCTGAATCTTTGTCTTTTGCTATTCACTTGGTAAAAAGATCGTCATGTTTGATTTTCCTTTTATGAAACTTTGTATCCAAAAATTATCATATCATTTTACTTAAGTAGTAGAAAGGACTTCATAGTCGTATCTCCGCTTAGTAAAGTCATTTTTCATTTAATTTCATTATTGAAGGAAGCGTAACTTAATGCAGGGAAAGAAACACCAATGTCGTTCTTTCTTACAAGAGTGACATAAATTCCACTTGGCCATTGCAATTTAATCTGGACAATGAAGTTTTATCCCCCTCCTTATGATGTTTAAAATAGATTTTGCATGTTAGTAAACGAATATTGGTAATTGAAAAAAGTGATTAAATAGTTCTAATCTAAAATCTCTGTTGGGTTATCGGTATTATAAAATGCTACAATTATTTTTTTAATAATTATAATATTTATTTTCTATAAGCCCATAATTTAGCAGATATTCTATTAAAACAATTTTACTAGAAGGTATGTCAATATGTTTCAGTATTCCTGGAAACTCTCTGACCGAGTATGTGTATTCATGTTGGCCAGCCTTGTCTTCCTCATCAATATAAGATCTATGTTTGTACTGTTTACAGTTGCTGGATACACGAGTCGCTGTATTCCTGGACACTCACTGGTCCTGTTTGTGTGTCCATGTTGGTCAACCTTGTGTTCCTCATCAACTTAAGATCAATGTTTGTACTGTCTACAGTTGTTGGATACACGAGTCGCTGTATCCCTGGACACTCTCTGGCCCAGTTTGTGTGTCCATATTGGCCAACCTTGTTTTCCTCATCAACTTAAGATCAATGTTTGTACTGTCTACAGTTGTTGGATACACGAGTCGCTGTATCCCTGGACACTCTCTGACCCAGTCAGTGTATTCATGTTGGATAACCTTGTCTTCCTCATCAACTTAAGATCAATGTTTTTACTGTTTACAGTTGTTGGATACACGAGTCCCTGTATTCATGGACACTCTCTGGTCCAGTTTGTGTGTCCATGTTGGCCAACCTTGTGTTCCTCATCAACATTGTCCGTCTACTCCTCACAAAACTTCACACTGGACTCTCTAGTCCCAAGCAATCCTTCAGAGAGTCTCTCAAACACGCCTCTTTCCGGTCTAGAAGGTAATAACATTCAAACTATTTGTTTATACTTAAAGATAGGAAAATGAAAATCGTCTTAATGTATGCATTTTTTTCTGCCAAAAACGTATGCATAAAATCATGATTAATGGCTTGCGAATAGCGCATGCGCGACGGATTCTTGGTTTAATTGATATAGTAATTGCCTATTTCACCTGCCTTTGTTAAATTTCTACCAAACATGAGTAGTTTGACCGTATTAAAAACATTGTACTATGATTGATATTAATGAATTTCATTATTAAATTTATGGTTTAATTTCACCTTATAACATATTACCAAGTATGAATCAATTTCAAGATCAGATGGGCAATTCTGATTTGTTGTCTGATGTATATAGGTAGTACAAGTTGTCTTGACTGTCTTGTTTATTTACATTTCTTATATATGTGAAGCTGGAATATTGCTTATGATTATAGCATTGAAATAGTAAAGGTGATATTCCGTGAATCCACTAACATCTCAATTTCTCAACTTTTTATTTTTAATTTCCGAATAGTACTAGCCTATATTTAGAAGTTAATATGGAAAGAGACTACATATTTAAACTAGACAATAGAAAACTAACAAAAAATTTTACTAATAATAATTAGATTTTAAATAACTTCCAAGGTATGGTTTAGTACGTGACTGTGACCTTTGCCACTAGAGGGGAACTGTGGTGGGAGAAGTAACCATTCTCTCTCCTCCATGCGCCATTTACTCTGAGTTGATGTACTAAGAAATATGTTAATATTTGTTATATTACTTTAAACTTAGTGATACGAGTGTTATAAATTTGAGTTTTCCACATATTAGAAGTGAAACAAAGAAGACTTTATGTTAAAAAAATCATGAAAAATACCAAACAACACACTCGCTTATTTCTCAAACCCAATTAGCTAATGAATAGTTAAAAATTCCATTTTTATCACAGAAAAGCATCCTCAACCAGCCAAACACTAGCGCCACCTACTGGCCGCACCAAGAAGGCAGTCAGAGCCACCCTTATCCTGATTCCCCTACTGGGCCTTCAATACATCGTTATGCCCTTCCGGCCAGAACAGGGCGCTTCCTGGGAAGCATTTTACCAGATCGGCTCAGCTGTTATCGCTTCTTGTCAGGTAATAAGATTTCTAACTTATACTGTTCTAACAAATTTGTGTTGGTTTAGGGTGATGATTATTTCAAAAATGTAATTCTAGACCAACCTTCTAATAGTTAGAAAAACTATTTGGTTGTCATTTTCAAACTCTTCAAGCTTTTCTTATTGGAAATAAATAATTTAAATTAAATGTTACTAAACAATTCAATTCATAAGATGTTCTACCGATTAGACTCTCGTTTAAAATGACAATATTTTTAGACCAAACACAACTGATTCGTATTTCTTTTGTCTAATTAACAATGTACATTTTTATAAAATAACTTGTATCATTGTTACGTTTCCCCAGACCAGTGCTAGCTGATTATTATTACAAATATTTAGGGGTTTTAAATTTGTAAGATGGGGATTCCAAAATATGAATTTATTACTAAATTAGTATAAGCGTATTTATATTTTAATTGTGGAAAGAATTTTAAAATAGTTCATAGTTCAATGATCATCAATAAATAAAAGTTAGTCTATGCGTAAAAGTACAAATATAATAAAAACTTTATAAATAATAAAATAAAATATAATAAAAATTTTTGGACTGTGCTTATTAAATATTTAGAGTCTCTGCACTAAATACGAGTGTCATTATGACTTTTAGCGTATGCATTGTTGGAATCATTGTTTTTTGACTCCACCGCAAGCCGAATTCATATTGTATTTTCTTCTTTACTTCAATCATAAGTTCAGGATTTCTGTAATAATTCTAAGCTTCGAACTTTAATCAACTTGAATCACATTATCATAACGTATAAGTAATAAACTGCTGACCTAAGTTTACTGTTGTACTTATTGTGATAGTGCTCATTTATTGATGTGTTTGTTTTTTCATGTTACAGGGCCTTTGTGTTGCGTTGCTATTCTGCTTTTGTAACGGCGAGGTGAGTTACTATTTTGATATTTTGAATGTTTACAAAATATTAATAGTTATAACCTGCTATCAGTATTACACATTTGTATTCAATGATTTGTTATCTAGAAATGAAAAGTGATTTTCCCTCGTTGAATAATACTTGAACTCTATACAGGAATTAATATTATGGCCATGAAAAAGATAAAATAAATAGTCATTACGTTAAATATAAATTCAAATATTTTATAGGTGATAGCTGCTGTATCGAAGAGGTGGAAGCAGTGTAGACTCAAGAAGCGACCTTGCCATTCTTGTACTGGCGTTACATCTGTCTCGGTAAGAGGATACATGTATTTAAGTCGAGTGAGGTGTCTACTTTACAAGGAATAGTCAGCCTTAGTTTGTAACAATGACTACACTCGCTCATCTACACTCATCACACTCATTCGAAATCATTTTCGCCCATATCGTAATGATCAGCATCTAAGAATAAATAAATAGATTCCTTAATCTTAGAACTTAGGCTTAAGCGGCCGGTGTCATAACTAGAATCTACAGTTTCCGGTGACAACCGCGTCAAGGTACTATCTACAATATTTACAAGATGACCAGACGTTTCGCCCATACTGTGATGTGGCATCCTCAGTGGTTTCTCTGAGACTGAAATCGGCGAGTGACCTTCCAGCTTTATAACAGGTGGTGGGGTGGGGACTGGTTGGCAGGTATGCTGGAGAGGGGGGCGGAGGCACGACCCACGTGACCTACAGTCATTGGCCGAAAAATCAATATGGCTGACTCTTCCATTTTATTTCAATTTACTTAAAATGGGTTCCCATGTCTTTGGCAGCCGTATACTATCATCCTTATTAAAATTATTTCTTCTTTTATATATTTCTATGGCTTCCCTTACGATTCTCGGGTAGTAATGTGGGATGTTGGCAAGGACTTTAGTTTTGTCAAATAAAATTCCATGATTACTTTTTGTGCTATGTTCAGCAACATCAGACTTTTCCGTATCTTTATTCTTAGTATGCCTTATATGTTCCTTAATTCTTGTGGAAATTAACCCCTTGGTTTCCCCTATGTAGACTGACCCGCAACTACAAGGTATTTCATATACTCCAGGCATAGCTAGTGGAATTTTATCTTTGACTGGCCTCAGAAAATTCTTTAATCTATTCGGTGGCTTGTAAATGGTTTTTATATTTTCTTTACTTAATAGCCTGCCAATCTTTTCCGTTGTTCCCTTTATGTAAGGTAGATACGCCTTTTTTGAGGTATCCTTATCTTGTCTTGTATCTACTCTATTGTCTTGTTCTTTCCTCTTCAACTGTTTTCCAATAGTATTATTGATTTCTCTAACTGAATATCCATTCTGTTTTAATGTTGAATGTAATATTTGTCTTTCTTTCTTCCAACTATTTTGGTCTGAAATGTGAATGGCTCGATTGGTTACAGTGTTTAAAACTGCATTCTTCTGTGCCGGATGATGATGGGAAGCAGCATTTAAATATATATTGGTATGTGTAGGTTTCCGGTATACCAAGTGGCCTATTCGTCCATCTCTTTTTCTCACAGTTAAAACGTCAAGGAAAGGCAGACTTCCATTATTCTCGATTTCCATTGTGAACTTGATATTGGAGGTTAATTAATTAATTAATTAAGGACAATTAATAAATTCTGACCCTAGGCCACCACTATTGTACGGATTACCTAAGATACATAAAGAAAATATACCGATGAGACCTATAGTAAGTTCTATAGGATCACCTACTTATAATTTAGCCAAGTTTATATCAAAACAACTAAGTGAAGTTGTAGGAAAAACTGAGTCATTTGTTAGAGATTCTAGACATTTTATCAGCCTTATCAGCCAACAGAAGTTGCAAGATACTGACATACTAGTAAGTTTTGATGTAGAATCATTGTTCACTAAGGTTCCAGTACCTGAAACAATTGAAATAATCAAGGAAATTCTTAACAACGATTTAGCAGAGCTAGCTGAACTATGCCTCACATCAACTTATTTCTTCTTCGATGGGAAGTTCTATGAACAAACTGAGGGGGCAGCTATGGGATCACCTCTATCACCAGTTGCAGCTAATCTTTATATGGAAATATTTGAAAAGAAGGCACTTGAAACGTCTGATTTGAAACCAAAGGCATGGTATCGATATGTAGACGATGTTTGGGCTGTGTGGCCACATGGTAGAGAGAGATTGGATGATTTTCTGCAACATATTAATACTATTCACCCTAATATCAAGTGAAAATAGAAATTGAGAATAATGGAAGTCTGCCTTCCCTTAAAGTTTTAACTGTGAGCAGAAGAGATGGACGAATGGGCCACTCGGTATACCGGAAACCTACACATACCAATATATATTTAAATGCTGCTTCCCATCATCATCCGGCACAGAAGAATGCAGTTTTAAACACTTTAATCAATCGAGCCATTCACATTTCAGACCAAAATAGTTGGAAGAAAGAAAGACAAATATTACATTCAACATTAAAACAGAATGGATATTCAGTTAGAGAAATCAATAATACTATTGGAAAACAGTTGAAGAGGAAAGAACAAGACAATAGAGTAGATACAAGACAAGATAAGGATACCTCAAAAAAGGCGTATCTACCTTACATAAAGGGAACAACGGAAAAGATTGGCAGGCTATTAAGTAAAGAAAATATAAAAACCATTTACAAGCCACCGAATAGATTAAAGAATTTTCTGAGGCCAGTCAAAGATAAAATTCCACTAGCTATGCCTGGAGTATATGAAATACCTTGTAGTTGCGGGTCAGTCTACATAGGGGAAACCAAGAGGTTAATTTCCACAAGAATTAAGGAACATATAAGGCATACTAAGAATGAAGATACGGAAAAGTCTGCTGTTGCTGAACATAGCACAAAAAGTAATCATGGAATTTTATTTGACAAAACTAAAGTCCTTGCCAACATCCCACATTACTACCCGAGAATCGTAAGTGAAGCCATAGAAATATATAAAAGAAGAAATAATTTTAATAAGGATGAGAGTATACGGCTGCCAAAGACATGGGAATCCATTTTAAGTAAATTGAAATAAAATGGAAGAGTCAGCCATATTGATTTTTCGGCCAATGACCTAGGTCACGTGGGTCGTGCCTCCGCCCCCCTCTCCAGCATACCTGCCAACCAGTCCCCACCCCACCACCTGTTATAAAGCTGGAAGGTCACTTGCCGATTTCAGTCTCAGAGAAACCACTGAGGATGCCACATCACAGTATGGGCGAAACGTCTGGTCATCTTGTAAATATTGTAGATAGTACCTTGACGCGGTTGTCACCGGAAACTGTAGATTCTAAATAGATTCCTGTTTATATATGATTTATCTAGAAACATAAAAAAAATACTGCTTGGTCTCCCTAACAATTTTAAAGATTTGATAAGTGACATTATCTTATATGTTCCCCCAGCCATTCAACTCTGTTCATGTTTCATATTTCCAACTCAAAAACCGAATTCATCCCTCATTGTTATGCTTATTGGTAAATTTTAATTTTTTTTATTTATTTGACCTTGCTTTGTTTACTCACTGTATACTTCAAAGTATAGTAAAATTCCATCCTCTCTTATCTATATGAAAGCATTTGACTAAGTTTTCCTTCTTATAACTTAAATTAAAGTTTCGGGAAATTCTCTTTGCTCTCATACAATATTTTATCTACTCGCATCATACATCGATAAAGTAATCGATTTGATTCTTACATATTTGAAACTTACTTCATTCGGAACACATTGAAATTCACTTAAGATATTTACAAATCCTGCACCTTTTTTACTAACTTCCTACTTCAAAATAATATCAAATCTTCTGCACTGATTTAATGCTTTAAGTAGAATTTTAACTACGTAATATTGATTAATATTTCGATTCTCAGGCTTTAAAAACATCAAAATCTTGACTCCCATCCAACACAGACACCCAAAACGTCTTCAGCAGTGTCTACGCTGATGTTAGCCAATTTGGCGTTCTATAACCTATTACCTACAATTCCCATAAACCTATCCTCAAGTAGTTGGCCTACAACACTTTGCCACAATGGCAAATTCAAATTCAAAGTACTTTATTTAAAATAATACAACATAGGGTCCCGACAAACTATAAATGTTTGTCGTTGGGTGCCCAACTAAATTACAACAAACTAAACAATAAACAAAATAATATATAAATACAGTTGTGCTTATTAATTGACTGTATTAACTATCACCAGAAATACAAAGTCTTTACATTTATGGTACACCACTTTCAATATCACATTAATGATACACATACATTGTAACAATTATACATATATATGTATATATATATAAATAAACATAAATGAATGTATACATCGTTATGCATTAAGAGTGGGAGCAACGTCAACAAAACTTCAACATATCTATAGCAAAAAGTGTCACCTGAACCATATAAAGATTTAACAGATACAATACAGACAGAAAAACCAAAAAAGAAGAAAAAATCAAAAACTATACAGTTATGATAGTGAGAAGTCAACTAGATCGTCTCCTATCAACCAGGAATATAACATTAATTTAATGTGTTTAAAAGATTTGTAATTCAAGAAATGCTTAGGTAGTGTGTTAAATATTTATGGAATAACATAACATATCAAGTGTTTTCCATAAACATTGTAGTAACTTGGTACAATAGATTATTATTTATTTTAAATTATTAAGATATTTTTTTTTAATTTATTCTTAAGATAACATTTACGCTGATTGATACCAATTAATTATCATATTGAATATTATTTGTTATATTGAATATTAATTGTCATATTGAATATTAATGGTTATATTTTTACTTAAAGTTGAAGAGTCAGAGTCAGTATTATAGGCCTACAATAGTTAACAAACTTCCTCTAATTCTCTTATTCACCTACATTGTCACACTTACACAAGTAATAATTCGCTCTAACACGTATTATCTGTACGGAAAACCCTTTTTGAGTGTTGTTGTTGG